>JADWPL010000032.1:265689-341754 GCA_016109495.1 Phialophora tarda | reverse complement strand
GCTTGCGAGGTTCACTGCTAGGCCTAGGCTTTCGGGATTCTGTCTCCTCCTCCTCCTCCTCCTCCTCCTCCTCCTCCGCCTCCGCCGCCGCCGCCTCCTGCGTCTTCGTTTGTCAGTAACAATCGAGGTGTCGAGGAATGCAGAAAGTGCCTGCATTGTAGTCGGGTAAGTGCAACCCCAGGCTTCCCTAGCTAGCGCCTTGTGAAGGTGTCCAGACCGGCTGACGTGGCGCAGTAGTTCTGTCCACTGACGAGGTGTCGAGATCACGATTTCCGTGAGAGTGTCGCGTCGGTGCAGCGTCGGGCTCGTGACGGTCGGTGAACCACGCTGCGGACCCGGTTGGCTACTGGAGTAGGCGCTTTCGAGGGGTTGGGGGGCCCATGTCGCTGAAATACGGAGTGGGGGACAGCACAATCCGATGGGCGGTGATAATGCTCGGGCACACAGGTTGGGCTTTTGCTAGGTAGTGGCTTCGCGGACTATACTCCCATTTCAAACATACGGCAGCGCAACGGTTACTGTCACTCTGATTTTCACCTGGAGTTAGTTTACTGGTCGACCACATTTGAGACTTCAGTGGGTGCGGACGGTGGACTCGGCAGGTAATGGCATATGAACGATGGTGATTTGATCAACCGGTACAGTAGCGCTGGGATAATGTCACAAACATGGATAACATCAGGCACGGCCATTTGAGCAGATTTTTCAACATTTTCTTTTCTTTCGTGCTCGTGGCGGTCTCGCAGCCGAAGCACTTTCGAAGACCATGAAGATGTCTAAAAACTCCGAGGGTGACATTCACGAACCATGTCTTGTTTTGTCATCACCATATTCGACTAGGACCAAGCCACCTGCGATTCCGCATTTGGGTGTCGACATTTTTCGAGTTTGGGATTGACGGTCAGCGCGTCGCTTGCCATCTGCGCCCTGGTGCCACCGTGCCAGATGATCTTGCCCGGTGGCCCCACTCCTCACCACCACCATCACCATTTGTCTTTCAAGCAAGGATCTGTGCTCTGTCCGTCTCGTCACCTCCATGCCAACTCCATCGACATCGGATCGTAGAGGTGATAACTCGGGGAGGGAAACAGGGTAGGACAAGCAACAGGATTGCCGACTGCAAAGAGTGTGTTGATCGAACTAATAGCCCAGCTCGGCCAACTTCTTGTGCGACCCGTGGTCCGCGGTCGACTTCCGTGCCTCGGCCAGGTGTTTCCGCTGGGCCTTCTTTCTCTCGTAGTATGCGGCGCCCTTGACCTTTCTTCTCTCTTCGAGTCTGCCGAAATTGTTAGCGATATGGCGTTGACGCCGGGGATTTTCGGCCTGTCCAAGACGCGAAACTTGAGCCATGCAGGCTACTGCGCAGACATACCTGGCAACCACATCCTGGTACTTCCAGCCAACCTCGTGCGCCAATCGTCCGACGGTGCAGTACTTTCGACCAGGCTTTAATCTCAAAACCCTCAGGGCCTGGGGGACAACCATGCGTTGCTTCTTGTCGTATGGAGGAGGGACACCCTCAAAGACCTTCAGTCTCTCCATTGCGGCGGCGCCTCGGGCGGTCTTGTGCGGAATCATGCCTCGGACGGTCTTGTAGAAGATGCGGGCTGGGGCGCGGAAATGGAAGGGACCGCCTCGGGTAGGGTTGTAGCGGGTGATTTTGCGGAGGTAGGCGTGATACTTGACTGTTAAAGGAGAATCACATTAGCCTCAAATACAACATTTTTCCTTGTCGTGCAGTCGAGGAGTTGGGCGACGCACGCTTAGCACGGAAGAATTCGCCCGAGATGTTGAGGGCTTCGCATCTCACGACAACAATCTTCTGGCCATTGAGGAGTTGCTTCGCGACTGTGCTGGCAAGACGACCGAGCAAGTGTCCCTTGCCGTCGATGACAACCTAGTGGGAGTCAAGTCAGTTCTGTGCTCTTATCGTCGATCCATTGATTTGCGCATTCTGGGGGCGGTGATAACGTACGACGGGCTCGAAGGTCGACATCTTGCTCCCAGATCACCTGCAGAGAGTCGATGTGGAAGTAATTCGCAAGTTGGGCGAGGACGTGGTTGTTGCTGGAATTTCGTCAAGTCCTGAGATCGGAGTCAATTGTTGCATGAAGATGCGCTTCCGTCGCTGTGTGAGTGCCAAGCCCTTAGTGCTTGGCAGACGGAAGAACAAAAATCCTTAATTTGTGACTGGCGGCTTAGTCACCCGGTGGGCCCGCGATGGCGGTCCTTCAAATCTTCCAATGTCTAAAATTCGCATGCCTCACATGTACCTAGGCAAGAAGGCTCCCAGAAATCCGATAGCATGCCTTGAGGATGCTCACAGAAACCTTCGTTGCGGCGACTCTTGCTGCGAACAAAGCTCCTTCTCATGCTCCCGCCGCGTTAAAGGATGTAGGCATATTTCTGCACGAATTCCAACCAGAGAGCACGCTCCGGCATGGGTTCAAGAAGTCTTCAAGTCAACCGAGTTGCATTGCAATCAGTGACTCGCACATCTTCGCGGCCCAGGCAGACAAGGCGGTGGTAAATGTCTACAATCGAGACAGAGGCAATCAAGAGGCGACAGTCCCTTTCCCTGAACGAATACACAGTGTCGCATACGCTCAGCGGTCGGGCATCCTGGTTCTGGGCACTGAGGGCGGGAAATTGATACTGTGGGAATTGGCTACAGGCAGAGTAACCAATTCTTCCGCGTCTCATTTGCAAGCGGTGTCACGTCTTTGCATTACCTCTAAGAATGAATACATCATATCCGGCTCTGCTGACTCGAGTATCCACCTATGGTCGCTCGCGAGACTCGTTTCCTTTGAGCAGCCGTCAGATGGCTATGGCGCTGAAGAACCCTCGAACGCGCCAGCTCGAACCTTCTCTGGACATCGAACAGCCATTACTGCCCTTGCTTGTGGACATTCCCTCCTCGCTACCAACTTTGCAGTATCAGCCTCCGATGACGGCACTTGCTACATCTGGCATATCTCAACTTGCCAGGTCCTTCGGACGCTGTTATTGCCCTCGTTCCCGACCTCCATCACTCTTGACCCAGCAGATCGAGCCATCTACTTTGGCTGCAACGACGGGCGGATTCAAGCGTGGGATATTTTCTTGCATGCAGCAAAATCGAACGTGCCTCTTTCCAGCTCTTCCACGCTCCCACCCATACAGCTCCTAGATAAGGACAGCTGGTCGGCACCATCCACAGACCTCGGACCTGCAAGCTGCCTGACCATATCATACGATGGGACATCTCTTCTGTCAGGACACGCCAATGGGGTCATCATTCGCTGGGACGTGGCCAAACATCGCATCGTCAACGAGATAACGAATCTCGGGCAACCTGTCACAACCATTGCAATGCTAAATCCCGAAGGATTTTCCAACGAGAAGAAAGCCAAATATCTCATCCCGCAAGTCATCAAGCCAAATCTTGAATTCGCGTCGTTGAGAAATAATGGTACTTGTGGCATCCCTGCCAAATACAGCCTCCACATCATGATCACGAACTCTACAACGGACTCAGAACCCGATGAGTTCGAGCACGCTCTTACAGGTCCCGGGATCCCGCAGACCATGCTCGATGCAGCAATTCATTCCCTCGCTCTAGGCAGTGGCCCATACGCGCAGCCCTCCACGGATTCCGCCGTTCTCGCAAAGACGGCAAATCTAGAGGAGGAGGTCACTAAGCTAAAGCAGCAACTCGCTGCAATACGCAATGTCGATGAGAGACGGAAAGCCAGAAAGTTAGCTAGAATCGCAAAGCGTGACGAGCTGGGCATGAAGAAGCGGGAAGCATACTTCCAAGCCAAAAAGCAAGGAAAGGACGGAGATGCGGCGATGAAGAGTTGGGAGGAAAAGGAGGCGCAACTCGACGAGGAGAGTGATGCAGAAGCGCTGGAGGATGGAGAGCAGATGGATATTGGCTGAGACTGCTAGAAGGGATGCGATCAAAAAGGTACACCAAGCCTCGACTGCGTCACGTATCAAAAACAGCTCTTGCGCGGCCGGCCGCAGTCCACTTACGCAGTCGTTGTGCATGGCACCCAAGTCGCCCAACATCTCGAATAACCCTCAGATAACTGGCATCCTCCTGGACGGCGATGTTTCACCATGCTCCTCTGCTTCTAGCACTCCCCTAGCCGCACCAGATTCAAAGCTCCTTATCAAGGCTCTCTAGGATTCTGGCTCAGGCTCAGTCCGCACCCTAAACCATCGAGCTGGATGGTGTCTATCCACCTGTCCGGTGCTCTAATACTATCCTCGGCTGTTTCTCTCTCTCTCTATCAAAGGAGTGCCCCACACAGGGAAGGGTCCGGAGTCGCTCCTCTGAATTTGGAGAGGGACGCTTTCTTCGTAGCGTCCTTCACTGCTTCGTCTACTTGGTTGATGATTCAGACAGGTTATCTATAGACCCCGGAACACCAACTTCAGATGCCAAACCGTCCAAATCGTCCTCATCGGCCGCCTGGAAGTTCCTCAGCTCAGAGGCCGATGGCCTTTTCCGCGCACGAACCATCTGCGATGTACCAGGGCTTCCGCTCACGCAACAGGGCCGGTGCAACAACGGTACCATTCTGGCTTTCTACCAAAATGACTCGAGGCAAACTGCACTGTTATCCGCCGATTGGATATCCAAACTTTGCGAATGACCATACGTCGATGCGGCGGAGCCAGTCTTGAAGTCCGCTCGTGAGGACCTGTCTTGGGTATAAGTCCATGCTTCGACACCATGGACACTCTACTTTTCTCACTGCATCTTTTAATCCGCTCCGACTCAGGTCCTTCACGAAGGCATCACCACTGTAAGACTTTCAGTTGAAGCAGCCGCTTGCCGACTGCTTGCGGCATATCGCGACGGAAACACCAGGCATAAAGACTCCGTAACTTCCACAATGGGTGACAAGAGCGTCCTCGGGGGTGAGCTAGAATCATATTCCCTGCGCTATATTTAGAGCACCCTTCTAACATCGTCTTGGTAGATTTGGTTGGAGACATCTTCTTCATACTGGCGTTCAGTATCTGCGTTCTGGTCTGGCATACAGTAACAGCACGATCCGAGGTTGATGAGCGGGAGGACGAAGCAGTAATCGAAGTTTCTACCGAGCCCGCGACCAACATGCACTTCGAGGAAGCCGCGACGATGAAATCCACTGTTCGTTCATTCGCAGAGGCAGAGGCAACCCAGATTACACTGAGCGCCTTGGATGTCTCCTCCAGGAAGGCAACAATAGATGCCTGGAAAAGTTCCATCCGCCACTGCAAATCAGCCAATGTGAAAATAGGAACTTCTCTCGACAGCTCCAGGTATCTGCCTGCCGGGCATGCCGACTACTTCAATCTATCGTTCAATCTTATTACCAGCGGGATGGATCCCTTAATGATGGCGCAAGGGCTGCCACTCAATTCCTACGTCTCGAAAGGAGGGGTATGTCCGCTCCTGGAAAGACTGAGTAGATCGCGCAGCCGCCAGGCCCAGGAGGAGGAGGATGAAGAGGAAATCGAGGACCAGAGCGAGAGCGAAGATACAAATGGCTGGACTATGGTGTAAAATATCGTCCCGTCAGATCTGGGCACCACAAGGGCAAGCCAATTCAGCAACAAGTTGCGGTCTAGGTGCAAAAATCGGGCCGCTTCTACGGCAGCAGCAAACCGCGCAACACAAACGAGTGCCCCCGTCGCCGCAAATTTCACATCTCGCACGACTCCGAAGCCTGGTGAGCTCGTTGCTTCTGGTGACAGACCAAAACTGTTGGGATCGTCAATCGCTGGCCTGTCACAATATAGGCATAGATTCGGGCGTACTTAACACTGTACCGAATTGTCATTTCCGCTGGCTCCAGATTAGACACTATGGTATCAGGCGAGCTACTCTCCGTCAAGTTTCAGCCCCGTGGCACCCAGTTCCTGAATTTGCATTACTTGGAGAAATACATCATGTTTTGCATCAAGCGAGCTCAACGGGGGTGAGCCCGAACAAGATCAGGGTGTGAGCAATCATCGAGATGACTTAGGGAAAGGCGGCTCCAGAACGACCGTTTGTCGTCAAGTTTAGGAAACATAGAAATGCCTCGTTGGGGAATAATGAACATATAGACCAGAACACAATGACCTCTTCCTTCTTAGTCGTCATCAGACTCCTTGCTGTCGCAGCTTCCTTTGACGCCCCGACAACGCATCCAGACGATCCAACACATCGCGCGCGCAAGATGGGTGCGCACATAAGGACCCTTTCTAAACAGATACCGCGTCAAGGCGAAACCATGAGCCTCGAAGGCTGCAGCTTCAACAACGGCGCGGCGGGCAACTCGGACCACTCACTCAGATCCTCCTCTTTTTCTTCTCTTATGGGCCATGAGCCTTGCCTGGAGCAGACTCCTTTTCTTCTCTTATGGGCCATGAGCCTTGCCTGGAGCAGACTCCTTTTCTTCTCTTATGGGCCATTGTCTTCAGAGCAGGGCTGTTGAAAACACTCAAATATTGCGTGTGACGCCCGGCGAGATCTTCTCCAAGATGTCGCTCAACGCCTGCCAGACCTTCTCACTCGCCACCTCCCCGTCCTTACTCCTCACAAAGGGCGAGAGTGCGCCGTCATCCACTTGTCCATCATGCATGTACTTCCCGTGGCTCTCGGGCCCGGCCGCGGCGGAAGCGACGAGCGTGCGACTCCCCATCTCCGTGCTCCGCGCGAGGAAGAACTTCACAATCTCCAGGCTGATGGGGCCTTCTCTGGACAGTTCGCTGTGGCAGAGGCCCGGGTTGAGGATGTTCAGCGTGACGCCCGAGCCGGCCAGCTTGGGAGCCAGTTGCCTGAAGGCGAGGACCTCGAGGAGTTTGCTGGTTGGGTAGCGCTCGCCCATGTTTGCCGTCTCTTCGCCGTCGAGGGTCGGGAAGAGCCGGTCGGTTGGCTGCTCCCACTCGGCGAATTTCGTCCACCCGTGGACCTCGCTGGACACGATCGTCAAGCGCGGGGACGTGTGGAACTGGGCCGCCGTGGCCTTGAGCTTGGGTAGCAGGAGGAGCGCGAGCAGGAACGTGCTGATCACGTTGACGGTGATGGTGCGTTCATGGCCTTCTGCCTGCGAGTACTTTGCCGCCACGATGCCGGCGTTCTCGAGCAGGACGTCGATACGTTGGAGCTTGGAGGAGGCGCGCTCGGCGAACGCCTTGACCGAATCGTAGGAAGCCAGATCCAGTGACCACACTTCAATGACCGAGGGGTCGCATTTCGTGGTCGTTTCAATGTCCCTCTTGGCGTCTTCGCCGGCCTTGGTGTTTCGCACGGCGAGGATGAGTTTGCTGGCGCCCAGGCGGGCGATATGCCGCGCTGCTTCTTTGCCCAGGCCGGTATTCGAGCCCGTGACGATGACGGTTTCTCCGGCAAAGGAGCGTGTTGGGGCGGATGGACGGACGAAGAGCTGAGAGCGCAGGAAGCCCATTGCGAAGGAAGGCAGAGAGCGCGACGGGAGCTGTAGAGTCAAAACGGGCGAAGAAGGAGACGAAGAGAAGATGGAACTGCCGTTCTCGGGGGGAAAAAAGGGCCAGCACGGTGTGGACTACTTCTACACGCCAATGGCTTTGTATTTTGCAAGAGCTTGAGAGTAGGATTAGGGAAACACAACTTTCACTCACTGTCCCCTCCTCTGTGAATGGGGCTTTATATCAAACCCATCGCAGGACAAATGTCCCTCCGTCCCCAAGACGAAACGGGTATCCTTTAAGACCGAGGCGCAGAATTGACCATAGCGCAAACCTTTCGCAGCCCGCTCGCGGCTCTGGGCGTGGAATTTCGAGGATAAGGAGGGTGTACCGCCCGGCGCAAGGGACTGCTGTCGGCTGCTGTCGTCAACACAGGGCATTTCGAGCAACCTTGACGGGCCGGGCTATCGAATGAAGACTGTGTTTGTCGAGGAGACTATTCCGGCTTGGGCGAAACTCTGCGAGTCTGGTCGTCATGATACAAGACGTGCGCTACCATTGTGAGTGACCGGGCTGCCTCGGATTTAACTGTACGGAGTAACAATCTCCGTTACCAAGCCTGCGCCTTCTAACTAGACCGACCTAGGGAAACCATCATGTCGGAACGAGTTCGATCCGGAGTGCCGTTGGCGAGGGTCTTTTCTAAAGCCATCGATATTGCTGGCGCGTGGATAGTAGAAGGGGATAAGAAGTGTTTTGGGCCGTTCATGAGACTGATATTCTGATGGGAGGCCTTAGCGCCTATTTTATCCAGGGCTGACCTGAAGAGGCTGAGAAATCGACCACGACGGATATAGACCCGTGCCATCTGCTTAAGAGGCGCGCAGCAGAGACAGCAGACCGTGCTCAACTAGACAAGAGAGGCGTGAGAAGGAAGCAAGATTGCTCATCCGACAGATCTACCATTCTTGATTCATGTTTGTGGTCTGCCGGACCCAGCTTCACACGCCTACAACACAGCAAGAGTCGGATTGCACTCCAGCTGGCTGCTACGATACCGGTCAACACAAGCCGGGTACATAACAACTCCATGGTGGTCGTCCAGTTGAGACCATGGCGCCCAAGCATCCTTTGACAAGCTGACTATGTTCCTTTCGTGGCCAGATATGTAGAATTGGTGAGATACACCAGCGAAAACGTCCGAAGCGTGATCATGCCTTCGCAGCACCCGCCTTGATGAGGATGATGTCTCCGTCTTCAACGACTGCAGCACAATTGTCAGTTCAGATCAGCTCAAAAGACGAATCAATACTAACCATAATCCTTGCCCTTGGTCATAACCTTCCCGGCTGCCCTCGTGGCATTTTCATCTCCGTATTCCCGCAACGTCTCATAGTTGTACACAATGCACTGTATAAACGTCTTCTCAAAGTCTGTGTGGATGACACCAGCTGCCTGTGGTGCTTTTGTGCCCTTCCGTATTGTCCACTGTCTGACCTCATCCGTGCCGGTGGTGAAGAAACTTGCCAGGTTGAGCGCCTGTCGCATCGTGACAATCACCTTTGGAAGTGCGGATTTGGTATTAAGTTTTTTGCATTCTTCAGCGGCCTCCTCGTCGGACATGACGGCCAGACGTTCTTCGAGGGACACGGAGATGGGGATGACCGGGTCGCCAGGTGAATTGGTCTTGATCCATTCCATGACTTTGGGGAGGTATTTGTTCTTTTGGCGAATGTAGTCCTTTTCGGAGAGGTTGATGAGATAGACGACCGGCTTTGCGGTGAGGAGGAACAGAGGGTTGATGACTTCGATCTAGGACTCAGAGTCAGCGTGGTCTGTGTGCTAGGAACAGCGTGTAATTGATGCGACGTATTGGACAATTCAGGGTTGGACTTCCTCTCATAACGGCCTCTGCGTGAGATTTAAATGAGGCCGCTGTCGACGAGCTGGGATTATGTCGAGCATATAGCTCTTGTTCATCATGCAATGGCGTGTATGAAATGGGAAGGCGACTCACTTCTTTGGGACCCCAGTCAGCCTTCCTCACATCCTTGCCGTCTTTCAACAGCTGCAGGATCTTGTCGACGGTAGCTTCCTCTTCTTTCAGCTTCTTCATCTCGAGACTCTGTCCACCTCTTCTCGTCTGTTTGGACAGGTTCTCTTTAGCCTTCTCCACAAACTCGATGTCTTTCAACCGCAGCTCCTCCGAAATAATGTCCAGGTCCCTGGTTGGGTTGACATCTCCTTCAACGTGGATAATTTCCGCATCGTCGAAACATCGTACAACTTGGAAGATGGCATCGACGGCTCTGATATGCGACAAAAAGGCGTTGCCCAGACCAGCACCAGTCGATGATCCACGAGTCAGACCAGCAATGTCATAGACTGTCAGGTTCGGGGGGGCTTGTGACTTGGGCTTGTAGTGTTCACAGAGCCAGTCATAGCGGGCGTCAGGGACGATAACTCGCGCTTCTTCAGGATCAATCGTCGCATAGGGGAAGTTTGCAGGGTTGCCCAGTGAGCACTTCGTGATGGCTTGGAAGAGGGTTGATTTGCCAACATTGGCTAGGCCGACCTAATGGGCGTGTTAATCATTGACAGACGACACTTCTGCTGATGGGATCCGCCTACATACGATACCACTCTTCAGAGAGTTGCCGGGCCTGCCTAGCAGGATCTTCTTTTCCTCGACAACCTTCTTGGGAGGCATCTTCTTCTTTGCGTAGCCGCGTTTCTGTAGGCGACTGGGAGGGGACGCTGTAGTGATTGCGCGAAGAGCGGATTGTGAGCAAGGCTCAAGTGCAGATCCGGCTGCAAGGACTGAAAGACGGAGCGGAGAAGTGAAAATGGTTGTGAAGAGTAAGGAGGAAATGGTGACAGTCGCCGACTCGAGAGCTGTAGGCGCTCGAGATCTTTGCGACAAGTACCCTGTTAAATGCTTGCAAGATTCTTTCTTGGGTCCTCGATGAGTCTGAACTTTTCGGCACGTGCAACACGATGGATCCAACGCCAAGAAGGGGTAGCAAGACAGGCAACTTCTCCGAGACGGGCTCAGCCTCGTTGCTGGCGCAAGGCTGATTATGCGGGCCAATGACAAAATTCGGACGGGATATTGCAAAATGAGTTTGAGACCGCCTCCAGGAACGGTTTGTCATACTAGCTACCGACAGTCCAGCCAGTATCGACTGGGGTGAAATGACACTCCATGGCAGGATCCACATTCTTGGGCTCCGCCATCATGGGCATTGAAGCAGGAAAGTGGCAGCAGAGTAGGCTCGAAAAAGCAAAGCTAAAAATTGTAAGAGAGCTTAAGGGACAGGATCCTTACGCTAGGGACAACAAGATCTACGTCGTTGTCGAGGGATTCCAAACGAAAATGCTAGCGCTGCCTTGAAGCCCCAAGCCAAGCAGGTTATTAAGTGGACTTCGGGTCAAGGCATTAGCCACTCCCACAGAAGGACAGCTTACCTACGCGTCGGCCATGTTCGCCCGGGTGCGTAACCCTGAATGCTCCCGGTAACACTGGTCCGTGTCAGCAACAGAAAGGAATATCCAGTCTTGTTGTCTGGCGGGCGAGTTGATTACCGTTCGACTCCCAATATAGAATCCTCCCATGTTAATGCAGGGCATATGACATAAACAGAGCGCTTAAACATGAATGTCTGGGACATTGCTGGTTCCGGATTGCTAGTAAGGCTTGTATGGAAGGTCGCAGCTGATGGTCCGACAGCTCGAATCTCCTTTGCGCGCCAAAAAATATACTTGTCAGCTTGTTCAGGTGCCGAAGAGCAACGACGGGAGATACGCCATGTTTATCGCTACTCGTAATAACAAGTTCCACAGTCGCGTTATCTCCAGCACGGCGACGGAGAAAGGGAAATCCGCCGTAGGTAACGCCGACGGTGGCCTTTATACAACACGAACCGTACGTATCCCCAACCCCTTAGTCCAAAAAACTGGCCAAGGGTTCTTCCATATCACGAAATGGTGTCTCATCTCAGACTCAACGAAGCCACCACCGGCACTGAGGTGTGCAAGACTTGGATCGACCAACTCGAGGCCAAGGCCATTCTCATCACGGGTTCCAGTCCCAATGGACTCAGCCATCAGACGGCCCTTGACGTCTTAGCCACGGGCACACCTCGCCTCAGCTGGTGGTCATTAGCGGACGGTCCAAGGAGAAGCTGAGAAGATTTTGCCCAAAGATTCCCCTCCATGCAGGTCCGAGTTCTACAAGTGGACCTAGCGTCTCCGTCGTCAGTACGGAAGGCCGCTGCAGAAGTAAATAATACCTGCCCGGAGAACCTCGATCTGCTGATCAACGACGCCGCAGTCATGGCCTCAACTATCGCATCCCGGCAGAAGACGGCGTCGAGGCACAACTCGCAACCAACCACCTCGGCCACTTTCTCTTTCACCAACCTCGTCATGGAGAAGCTCAAATCCGCAGCAGCAGCATCAATACTAGGTTCTGTCCGCATCATCAACCTCTCCTCCCTAAGCCACCATTGGAGCCCCGTCCGGTTCTCAGACATCAACTTCACCAACGACAATGCCCTCCCCGACGCGGAAAGCACGAACAAAGAGCTCGTCGCCATGCTCGTCGAAACCGGCCACGAACCCTACAGCGGCTGAGCAGCATACGGGCAGTCCAAAACCGCCAACTTCCTCTTCTCTGTCGTGCTGAATAATCGTCTCGCCGGTCAAAACATCTTCAGCGTCGCCGTACACCCCGGGCAACTTCTGGAACACGGCGCTGAACCGGCACATGTCCGAGGACGAAATTTCCAGGACCATGCCGCTCCAGAAAGCGATCTTCGGGAAGGACCTGGACCAGAGGGTGAGTATGTACAACGTTGGTTGCGGCGTTGGACCCGAAGTTAGTGCCAGTTGGTGGTAGCGGTGGGGTGTACTTGGCGGATTGTCAGGTTGCGGAGGCTAACCCGTGGGCCACGGACGTGACGTCGACGCAGAGATTATGAAAGATTAGCGAGGAGATGGTTGCCCAGGCGTTTGACTATGCATAGGAGTGAGTGACCGTCTGGATAACTAGCTGAGATTAATATGTGGCTCTAGGGGGTTCGGAAGGAGCGGCGAGATGTGGAGTGATCAGGTTGGTAACGATGACCCAATACTCCTTAACTGCTGTCGTGGAGAGCTGTTCAGGTAGAAAATGCTCATGGACACCAGTAGGCTGCTTTGCATGAAATTCAAAGGATACAATCGTTCGATATTCGTGACAATGCCAAAGGGGGTGGCCTTACACGATCCAAAAAAGGAAATGCAGTCTGTAGGATTGCCCGATCCGGAAGCCCTAAGATCTCGACCCCTGGCACTCCGTTCTTCCCTTCGACGGATCCCTAGTCTCGACCTCAGCAGGCCAAAAGCACTGCAGCATCGATGATGTGATGCTGATTTGAAACAGCGTCCAGATATCCACGATCACGAGCCATAAGTCTGTCATCTTGGGAGCATCGAGCTCGGATCGCGAAATGTACAGTTTTCGTTCCCGGTCCGTCGGCGGAGATGAGCTGCACGACGAAGAGGAATTGTCGGCGCCGAGGACCTCGATATCAAATTGATCATCGAGACTAAAACTGGACTAATACCCAGCTAGATGATATTCCAAAGCGAGCTGTGCCAATTCTCGGCAGCGACTCTTTATTCTGCCCGAACGCAGGAGCACAGGAGGTGAAAGACACCCATGCAGTGAGGTGGTAGAGAACTTCGCCGGGAGAGTAAAGGACTTGAATAGATTTTCCGTGTTCGGCGAACACAGGTTTACCCAGAGAGCCCCGTATCACGGCTAGCACAACAAGGCCGCAGAAGTTGTTGACACTGGCGACGTGCCACGGAGACGACGAAATAGACAACGTCGGGCGTAATGCAGGAGCGGATTGCATCCCAGAGCCGGGATCTCAGACAGTGGCGGGAGAATCAAAGCCTCGAAGCCGTATCCGAAAACGTACCTAAGGCTGTTCATCTACCTTTTATGAAGCAGCGATTTGTCCTCAGGATGGTGTTTTCAGAAGGGCACACAGTGGGAGGGGTTAAGTCGAGGAGAAGATTCGCAAACAAGGGCCGTCAACGGTGGGAAAGGTGTTGCATTGCACCAACAGAATCAGCGGGTTGAGTAGGTGTTCACTGGTACAATGGATTACATGAGGATGGTGGTGGCAAGGAAGATAGAGACCTATTCTCTCCAGTCCGTGAGGTTGCAACTAGTAGTCAGGGACAGCAGGTTTCTCGGGAATTACATTGGTTGGAGCGAGCTCGCAAGCAGACTTTACTCTTCTTCTGGGGAGAGCTAGAGCTGTCCTGCCTGGCCCTCTCCCAGCGCCGCAATCCCCCTTTTGGTCGTTTAACTCTCTCTCACAGCCTGCTTCCCGGTTCCTTCTCTGGCGCAACAAGCCCCTTCTGCGCCTCCCAGACTCTGTCCCAGATTCTCATGCCCCGCTCCCATAACTCATCTTCATGATCCTCATGCACGTTGCCCTGCTGATCAATCCATCTCAGATATCTCTCCCCTTTCATCCCGCCTCCCACAGCCACGTCCTCGCCGTACAGGAATCGTCCGAACGGCTCCACGATATTCTTGAGGATCTGCTTGTCCTCGTCGGTAAAGTCGGCGCGCCATCCGCTGCCCCACCAGATCGGCGCGTCCAGGCCATGGCACACGCCCACATGCGCGGCGATCCAGTTGTCGAGGTTCTTTGCGCGCCACGAGATGCGGTATCGGTGGACTTTGTTCTTCGGAAGGCCTTGGACGCCTGGCCTCGCAGGTGGGTTCAGGAGGACGTGCGTGAGGCCGCGGAGCGAGGCGTGGACTTGGCCGTCGGCCACGATTTGACTGAACACTTCTGCCCACTTCGCGGCGTCGGGATCCTTGGCCGCGGGGATGGAGTAGAGCGATAGAAGGGCCTTGACGACGGGCTGCGGGTAATAGTTCGCCAGTTGCGTCAGGAGGCCCTGATACGTGGATGGCGGGTTGACGATCTTGTACAGTTCCTTCTCGTCGCTGACTTCGCCGAGGAGGACGGACACGTTGTTCTGCGCCAACCGCGTCGTGAACGTGCCGCTGTGCAGAGAGGCCAGGAACGTGGAGTTGATGAAACACTCGTCGGTGGAGGAGCGGAAGGTGTGCATCTTCATCTTCGCGAGCGCCGCAATCAAATCTTGAGATGGGACTTCTCGCAGCCGGTCAAGCTTCTCTCGTGCAGAAGATTGTGCCGAAATGTTGAAGATGGCGCACAGGTCATTGAATTGCTGCGTCAGCACGGGCGATGTGGTCGCGTTGGGTTGTATCGCCACGGCATTGGACCACAGGTATATTCTTTGGATGAGGCGCTGCTCGCGCGGTAGCTGGGTGTCGTAATTCAGCTGGAAGAAAGTGCTGTTTGCGCCGGCGGAAAGGCCTCCCACCGTGATGTTGCTTGGATCACCGCCGAATAGCTGAATGTTCTTCGCAACCCATTCCAGCGCGGCACGTTGATCCCAGAGGCCGAAGTTGGACGGCGAGGGATCTTCATTGAGACTTGCGAGTTCGGCGCCAGCAAGGAAGCCAAAGAGGTTGAGCCGGTACGTCGGGCTGACAATGATTCTTGGCCTCGTGTTTGCGAGCAGGTCGAATGGGTCGTGGTCCGATTGTTGGAGGGCGTCGCCAACCTGGAGCCAGCCACCGTGGATGTGAAATTGGACGGGCCAGCCCTTCTTGGTTGGTGGAGCCGAAGCAGGCACCCAGATATTCAGATACAAACAGTCTTCGTCCTGGATGTTGTCCACTGGCGGTGCCGCGTTCGGGTTTGCGATAGCGATGGAGCCATGGTCGTAATGCGGTTGCGGACAGATGGGACCAAAGCGCGTGTAATCGCCTGGTGCCCCCTGGGGGTTGTTGAATGTGAAATCCTGTGACAAGGGCTGAGGGCGGCGCCAGCGGCGTGCTCCGGTGGGCGGAAGGGCGTACGGGACTTTGGTAAAGCGATACAGAATGGGCTTGCCTGCAAGGTCCCGTTCCTCGAGTCCTTTGAGCGAGCCTTGTGGCGTCTGAAGGATGTATTGATGAGTTGTCGATTCGGTAGGCCGCATTTTGATGGTGTTCCAAACAAGAAGGGCTTGGGAATTCTGCTGTTGTTGCGAGATCCGATCACAGACGACAGCTCGAAGCCGATATCTTGGTTATATTGTTGATTCTCGCGCGGCGGCCACCTGGCAGAAGCAAAACCCGTCTCGAACTTGCGGAATGAAAACAGCTGGCCCTAATCAACTCAATAGCAATGAAGAGCAACCAACGCTTTCGTTACAGAAGCTGGTTCAACAACTTCCCGTCCATTATTGGTTGGGGACAGAGGACGACTGGTCGTTGATCTCCACCGGGGATTTATCTATTCCCGCCGATAGCGGAGAGCGGAGAGCTTCCGCCGGCCTCAAGGCCGAGGCACACGCGGAGGCACAAGCCGTACGGTGAATTCCATCCATAGTAGATATCGCGCAATCAGGCCTGAATGGTTACCCGGGCGTCTAACCCATGCCTGTTACTATTGTTATCCGTTTTACGCCTGCTCGTCGACATCGTCAATATATCGTTCTTCGGTCGCTTCCTGTTCCTCTTCGCCATCTTCGTCTTCGTCTTCGTGTAACATCCCGCCCAGTCCATCTTCGTCTCCGCCAACCAATTGTGAGCGTTCCTTGGGGTGCTTCATAAAGTGGCTCGCTATGCTCATAACAAGGGGCGAGAAACCATGAACCATGATAGAAGAAAATACCAGTCCGCAAACGACAGGCCAGACCGTAGCGATGGCTTCTTGATGATCACTGTGCTTTCCCGGATGCGGTAATGGCCCTGATGTTCCTGTCTCCAGCCGTGCCCTGGCTTCGATTGAAAGGAACAGCGCCCCTACCCCTATGGGTCCAAAATGTCCTGCGAAGATCGCTTCTCCGTACGTTTTGACATCTGGGATGAATCTCTTCAAGGCGAGCATCGCTGGCAGACGCCTCAGTAGAAGGACCAACACCACGCAAAGCAGCATCCTTCCTGGGGCGAGGTGGTCTCTGTACATCCGCCAGGGGATGATAGAGCCAAAGTAGACGAACGTTGTCGAGTTGAGCATGAGGTCGAGAATGCTCGGAAGTTTCATCCTTGCGGTTCTTGAAGAAAACCACCCGTCCCAACAGAAGGCGACTCCGGCACTGAAGCAAACGAGGAAATCATCGAGTCCCAGAGTACTTCCTACTCCGACGCAGAGAACAGCAAGAAGAAAATAAAACACAAATAATGTTGACTCTTGCACATAGCCTCGCGATTCGCTGAATCGGAGCGTCCGCCTTGCTGCCAGGCCGATGATAATGCCGATGACGACTCCTGTGAGACATTGCCAGAGAAGGACATCTGTAATGAACATTCTGACTCCTTGTCCGGTGGATTTGGCGATGACGGCATATAGGGCCGCATACAGAAAGGGGAATGCCGTGCCATCATTCGAGCCTGATTCCGCAGATAAGAGGTGTCGGATCCGTTGAGGGACTCGCTGAGAAAACCTTGCTTCACCAATAACGCTGGAGGACAACACCGGATCCGTAGGAGTCAGGCAGGCACCCACTATGAGGGCGGTTGTCCATGTGGTCTTGAGCACGAATTTGGTGATGAGGGCCGAAATGATCCAGCCGGCAGTCATCGTTGGACCCAAAAGCAGAGCAATACTCCTCTGATGGTGCTTCGGATACCTGGCCGGTAACGCAATGCCAACAGCAAAACATTGCACACCAGTGATTATTCTTGTGAGTTCGTGTGTGATGTTGTCCTCCCATCCCCATTTTGAGATCGGATCAAGAATTCCGGCGCCTCGAGGTCCGGCGAGGATGCCCGCAAGAGTCGCTAGAGGTGGCTCCGAGAGGTGAGCTCGATTCCGAATCAGTTCTGAGAACAGCGCGTATAGGATGAGAAAGAATGCAAGATAGAGATATGTCAGATGCGGAGTGCTGGGCTCGATTTGAGGCCAGGCCATGGTGAATGTTCTTTGAAATAGCCCCTCCTGGACCAATCGGCCTCTCTGTTGTACCTAGGACGCGCCCAAGGTACAGTCTCTTAAGGATATGTCCCAAATATGTAAAAAATCAATCGACGTTGCGGGATGGTGAGCCCGATTCAACGCGTCATTGGTTCCTGCGTCATGGGTGCGTCGATGATTTTGCTCGTGTGGCTTGAGCGGTATGAGATCACCGTCCTCAGAGAGCCACAAACTAGGCGGCAAGCGAGGATGTGGCTAACTTTGTCAGTCTGATGGCGTTGGCTTTAAGCGCACTGGATGTTTGCCTTTGTAGAAGACGTGCTCCGTACGGCGGCTTCGAAGCAGTGTCATGTTTTAGGTGCTGATCCAGTGCCTGTTCCTGCCTTGAGGAGCTGTGCATGCTAGAGTGGGCGAAGATATTCACAATGAAATCGGAAAGTGCGTTCTGTACCTGGGTGTTTCCGGCACGACGAGATTGAGATCAGCAGCGGTATGTTAGTAGTGACGGATGATCGATCAGTCTAACAGATTCTGGAACGACGAGGCCCCAGCTGGATTGTGACGATCAGGATGAGTTGAAACAACACCGAGAATCAAGCTCCAAACATTGTCGGGTTGGAAACAGGCCTCGGCTGCAAGCAAACAACATTGGCCCTGTGGCCTCCAAAGCAGCTGTTTGTCCAGGAGCCTGACCATTGGTCTGAAAGCGTCGTTTGATAGATACTGTACCGAAATAGCTCAATCACACAGTCGCGGTAGCTCATCTGGTGATCAGGGCGTGCGGTCAGGCTGTTACGGGCGACGACGTGGGTCTTAGATTGCTACTGTATTGCGTGGAAGTCTAGGCCTAGCAATCTCTACCAAGCTCATCTGTCATTTGCCCAGGCCCTGAGATAAATCACTCGCTGATGGCCAATAAAGCACAGCAAATGTAGGAATTAAGGAGTAGGGAGTAGATGCCTGGATGCCCAACAGATGAGGCAAACAGCCCCTGCGGAATCAGAACAGCCGACCTCCATTCGAGGCGAGGTGGTACGATGGCACGAATTCCAGGACAGCAGCTGTTGTTAGGGGCCATTAACGGAGGCTGCTGTTAGGCTTCGGTTAAAGGTAAAGAGCACAGATGCCCAATTCAGCCACCGGTTAGTGGAGCGGTTCGCCTGGGCTGCAAAAGGCAACCAAGCTTCAGTCGTCACTTCCGAAAGCTTTCTGAGGTTGAGCCGAGAAGGATTCAAGAATACACAGTTGTGACGATTGAGGTGGTGGTCAGTTTTCGATGAGGCAAGCCTGGTGACAGTTGAGTGAAGGGCGGGCGGGCTTCAAAGTGGCACTGCCCCTCTGCTTTAGTGGCCGGAGCGCCTCTATTGGCTTAAGACTGAGACTCGCCTGCTTGTGACCTTCCGACCTTCCCTCATTTCGCTCGGCCCTCGATCCTCGATCCTCCCTTGCTACCTTCACTCTCGTCTTCCTCGTCCCACCATCATCACCTCTCCTTGCAGCCAGCCTGCAGTCTATCTCCAGGTCTCTTTTTGATCTGCTCGAAGACCTGTGAGTGTCCGACTCACCTGTCGTCGAGCACTTCAATCGATTGAGCCCTGTGACAATCTCTGCACCAGGTTAGTCATCGTCTCTCTGTCTTTGCCGCCTCTGCCCGCTTGGCTCGCCTTGCAACACCGCCCACACCGACCTGCTCTACCACCTCAACTCTCCCTCACCCGTTACCTACCGACCTATCTTGCAGTCTCCTACTTTACCGTACCTTTTTATCACTAGCCTTCACCTGCCTTTCACCTATTCAAGCACCAAGTGCTGGGGACGGCTGTTTGCTAACAAAGGTGACAACAGGCTGAAACCGCCTTAATTCCTCAGCCGTCACCGCAACCTCCTACCGTACCGCACTTTTCTTTCTCCCTCATCCCTATCAAAACCATATTGCAGCTCCACAGCTGCCCAACAATCCATCAATATGACGACTATGGTATGTACGAGCCCGAGGTGATGGGTCACCAATTCGGGATGCGGCTGCCGAAGCTGGATCGTGAACTGGACTCTCATACAGTCCTGAAAGATATGAGAGTTCGTTAGCTGACGGACTGTGCAGGATTTGCGAGTTGGTAACAAGTACCGGATTGGTCGAAAGATCGGCAGTGGTAGTTTCGGCGATATCTACTTGGGCACCAATATCATCTCAGGCGAAGAGATTGCCATCAAACTCGAGTCGGTCAAGGCTAAACATCCTCAGCTGGAGTACGAAGCCCGCGTCTACAAGTCCCTCGCCGGTGGTGTCGGGATTCCGTTCGTTCGCTGGTTTGGCACAGAATGTGACTACAACGCAATGGTGCTCGACCTCCTCGGTCCCAGTCTGGAAGATCTGTTCAACTTCTGCAACCGCAAATTCTCCCTCAAGACCGTCCTCTTGCTGGCCGACCAGCTCATTTCCCGCATCGAATACATCCACGCCAAGTCTTTCATCCACCGCGACATCAAGCCTGACAACTTCCTGATGGGCATTGGGAAGAGAGGGAACCAGGTCAACGTGATCGACTTTGGTCTGGCCAAGAAATACCGTGACCCCAAGACTCACTTCCACATCCCATACCGTGAGAACAAGAACTTGACTGGCACCGCTCGATATGCGTCCATCAACACGCATTTGGGGGTTGAGCAGTCTCGCCGAGACGACATGGAATCCTTGGGCTATGTCATGCTCTACTTCTGCCGTGGCTCTCTTCCGTGGCAAGGCCTCAAGGCTGCCACCAAGAAGCAGAAGTATGATCGCATCATGGAGAAGAAGATGACCACCCCAACCGAGGTCCTTTGCCGTGGATTCCCTAACGAATTTGCCATCTACCTCAACTACACCCGTTCGCTCCGCTTCGATGACAAGCCAGATTACTCCTACCTGAGAAAGATCTTCCGCGACCTGTTTGTCCGAGAGTCCTTCCAATACGACTATGTCTTCGACTGGACCGTCTACAAGTATCAGAAGAACGCTCAGGCCATTGCCCAGGCTACTGGCAACCAGAATGCCCAGGAAGACGACGATAAGCCACGTCGCGGTGCTCACCCTGCAACTGCAGCAGCCACCGGGGCTCCGACTCCGCAGCACACCTCCCAAGCCGGCAAGCCTGCTGCTATTTCCAGCTCCCGGCGCAAGGTCATCGAGCGCGGCGCCAGCGGCAACGACCAGAATGGAAGTGACAGGATGTGAGTACTTGAAACCTACGGTTCCCATGTAAGGGATCTCCTCTGCGTTTTGCTTCGGTTTGCGTGGAGATTTATATTGCGCCCGACTAATCACGCTTGTTTTGCCTACTAGGCTTCGTTCCGGTACGAGGATGACCGGCAACGGCGATTATCGTTGAAACGGAATGACTGCATGACTTCGCTCCTTCAACCTCCTGTCAAGACGACATCTCGTCTTCGACAAACAAACAATGGGCATGTCGGATCCGGCGCGGGGTTTGCTCTAGCACATGGCAAATCCGGAACGGGAATCAGGACACAACGCCAAACTTGTATCTGGATGGCTTACACGGCTCGACTCAATATGCGATACTTGAACGATTACCAATGACTCTATGGGATCCACCAACAACTATCACGAGCACGTCTGCATGCCACATCAGAAATTCAACGAAGTTAGCGTCATACAACGAACAGCAAATCAAATGCTGCCCATGCACCAGGAATTGGCCTCAAGCTTGACTTCGATGGCCAGCCCTGCTGTATGACGATCGGAAGTGTTACCTCGACATTGCATCTATCTCAGACTCATCACCGACTCTCCTCATACGACATCGGCACGTTTTCCTTTTTTCGTCTTGGCTTCGTTAAACGCTGAACATTTGAGTACTGGGTCATTGCAAAACGGGGACGCGCAGAGGGTGTGCAGCGAAGGTCAACAAGCGCAGGCAACGGCGATGCTCGGCATCCTTGCGGCGGACTTGGAGCACATGGTAGCAACGAAAGGGAGGACCTGCTGGGGAAGGATTTGTTAGGGGCAGCGTCTGGGGAAGAATATGACCAGTAACTCATTGCTTTTGCTGAAGCAAACATAATTAGTGACCGGCAAGGAAGTCTTCTGTGGCTTGACCAGCTAGTCCCATCAATATCACTCAATGTGCTACCAAATTCCCGGGCTTTCCTGCTGACTTGTGAGCGAGAGGGAATATCGGAATATCCTTGTGAGCTTCGATTGAGAGAAGTGCTTTTCGATCTGCGGGGCAGGCGCCACTGATGCAGTCGCGCATTCGAGGTCGACGTCTCCTGGACGCCGCGGGGGCCAAAGCAAATCCAAGGGAAGAAGGTTCGGACGATCAGCGTGGACAACAACAACCTCGGACCCCCTCGTACCAGTCCAGTCGTCCGTACTCCGTCCAGCTCGCAGACGTGCTCCCGTTCCGCCTGCCTCTGTTCTCACCACCGTCTGCGAGACCACCTCGCGCTCAAACCTGTCTCGCTTACCAATACCGATTAGCTTGGATTTCCCCGGCACGGTTAGATTCGGTTGCCGGTGTCAGGAGTTGGAGTTCGCCGACCTCGCCCCTTCGACAGCGACCTAATCAGAGAACCAAGCTCGTCACCGACACGTGCGCAAGAGCTTGCTGCAAGGTGACAAACTCCAGCCGCCGTCCATCACCGCCTCTCACTGACTCCTCAACTTACTCCCAGTCTACCAGCCATCAGCTACATCAAGACGAGGCAACGTAAGCGATATCTCTGGGTAACACGTCCTTCGAGCTGCACCTTATTGCTAGAAGACAAGGGAAGAAGTGCTAACATTAAGAAACTGCAGGAATCCTATACGAAGAAGGACCTACATACCTCCTGCCTTCTTCCCGGAGACTGCATCCGCCAGTAGGCGACCAGCAAATCCAATCACTGATCTCCCTCGAGTAAGTAATGATGCGTTCACGCTCTAATGGCCATTTCCAAATGAGGCGCTTCTGTCATCGCCATCGCGGTTCGATCCGCACACAGGTGGATTGACCAACCAGATGGCATTACACGGCTGTCGAAAAATACCAGGCTATCAATCCCAGCATATGATGCTCGAGTAAGTCTCCGTCTTGTGTCCCTGCGTCCTTGGACTCCAAAACGACCAGTGTGTCTCATACACTCCGGGACAAAGTCCCAGGGACGAACAATGTCTAATGGACATATTGATCCTACTTGAACTTGCCGTGATGGCTTGTTTGAAGTGCAAAGTCGTCGAGTGCTTCGCTAACAGTCCACTCATCAGGAATGCCAATTTGAGAGCGTCGTACTGGCTAGACTGAAGACGAGGTAGCAGGCTTGTCGAGCATGGTCGGCCATCCAAATGTTCTGCTTCACAGTCTACTCCGGGGCTGACGAGGTCACTGACATTTTCAGCTTGATCGTCTCACATTGGAGCTTGATTGAGCGCACTTCCAGTGTCAACACCGACTAACTGGCGGCCCTCACCCTGCAGGTCCGAGCTTGCACGCTCCATTCCCACCAGCTTCTGGTCTGATCAGCCGTCGCGTCCCTTATAGGCAAACATGCCGGTCGAACTGCGCAAACGCCCAGCTCCAAAGGAGCCGGCGGCACCACCTCCAGCGGCCAAACGCGGCAGCGGCAGCACGGTCAAGAAGCTCGCGGACAAAGCCAAAGCCGCGGTGACTGGATCCGGGTCGAAGAAGTCCAAAACCACGATCGGGTCAGCCCCTGCGGTAACGGAGCCTGAACAGCCCGCGACCACCGAGACATCTGCCCCGATCATCCCTGAGACCGTCCCAGCTGTACCTGAAACCGCTCCTGCCAAGGCCAATGGCACCGCGAAGGGCAGTGGGACGTTCGCGGTAGGCGAGACGATTGATCTCGATGGCTTTGGTGGGACGGTGCAGACGCATGATGGTAGCAGTGTTACAGTGAAGGAGTTGATTGAGAAGAGCGGTGCCGGGGTTGTACTGTTCACGTACCCCAAGGCCAGTACACCGGGCTGTAGGTCACGTTCCGATAGCGAAGAGTGTGCAGAACTGAGACGTTGTGGACAGGCACGAATCAAGCATGTCTCTTTCGGGACAACTATGCACCTATCACCGGTGCGTCCCTTGCAGTCTATGGATTGAGCACGGATTCTCCAAAGGCCAACACGACCTTTGCCACGAAGCAAAAGTTGCCATATCCTCTCCTGGTGAGTGCTGAGCATCTCTTTCCTGGTGCAAACGTTGACGCGCATGTCAGTGCGATCCCAACGCAACCCTCACCTCCGCTATCGGGATGAAAAAGCCCGGTCCTGGTAAATCCACGGCTCGAGGGGTAGTCATCATCGACAAGCAAGGCGTCGTCCGTCTGTGCGAACAAGCCGGTCCTGCAAAGACACTTGAAGTGGTGCTTGAATACATCAAGTCCCAGGGCATGACTGAGACGGGCGCCCCGGCAGCAGTAGCTGCTCCACCTGCGGATGACCCTGTTGCAAGCGAGGAGGCAGCTAAGCTGGCCGATCCGGATACCAAGATGGACGAAATGCCTCTCGTTAGGACGCCGAGCAAGGCCGAACAGGAGGCTGCAGAGACGGCGGCGGAGGTGGGTGAGAGCGCTGCCACGCTTGATGGCACGCCCAAACCATGAGGGAATCGTCTTTGTGCCGTTGGTTGTTTTGGATGAAAATTGGGGCAGACTGGGCTCGGTAGTCCTGCGCCTTCTCTTACGGCGTCCCCGGACGGTCTCAGGGAGTCAGCAGTAATAGTGCTTCAACACAATCATTTCTTTCTCGCTCAAATGCTCCCTACGCCCGGATACCAGGCCCTCCCTATCCTTTGTATCTCATTGATGAATTTCTTGCTGGTGATCTCTGGGCTCTTTCCCCCATAATTGGCAATCTGCAAGGGCGTGCGTTCATCGGGCATGTAGAACGGGTTCAACATGAGGTGTATATAGGCGCTCTGCACGGCACGGAAAGCTGGCTTGAGATCTGCATCTCTCAGTCCCACAGCAGCAGATGGGAAGCGTCTCTTGTCCTTCGGGGCGTCCTGTTCGGAAGGATCTGGCGGGGGACGGCCCATCATGTCGACCACAATAATGAACTTGACGCCCGTATTTGTGAGCCAGCCATAGCATGCGAGACGATCATCGATGGCCTGGAGGAGACCTAGATCCGAGTCAAGCAGTTTCGTGGTGCGGGCGCGCAGGTCGAAGATGTCCAGGCAACTGTTCAACAGGAAGAGGAACTCGAGTTCGGCGTTTGAGGCGGTGTTGTGCGGTGGGAAGAGGGAGATGTGGAGAGGTTGGTCATACTTGCTGATGATGCCGACACATGCTATTGCGGGCGAGGAATTCAGAGCCATCGAGCCGGTCGCGCAATGGTCATGCCGCGATATGAGCATCTTGGGAGGAAACCGATACCCCAGCATGCCAAGACATACAATCGCCTGATTGGTTGGCTGGAAGTGGGTAGCCCTGGCCAATCAGCGAGCTTGCAATTCCCCCGACCAATTCTCGACATCATTATCATCGAACTCGTACAATTCGCCTCCCCCGTCCTTCCTGCTCTTCTTTGACGCCTCCTCAATTCCTTCCTCGACGTCCACCCACATCTTCTACTCTAGAGCAAGATGATGTCCCTCTCGAGAACGGTCGCCCCGCGAGCGCTGCGAGGTGCGCACATAGCTCCCCCATTCGGAATTCAATGGCACTGACAAAGGTCGACAGCATCAACCGCCGCTCCCGTTTCGATTCTGCGCGCCGCCCCGGCTGCTTTCATTTCAACCTCCTCCCCTAAACCCGCCACCTCAGTCATCTCTCAGTCCCCCACCGCAGCGGGCGATGCCTCTCGTCTCCCCGTTACTGGCGGCCTCCGTCGCGAAGTGCCACTTCCCTCCCAGGAGAAAAAGCAAGGAGCAATGCAATATGCCTTGACCACCCTGGACCAAATCGCAAATTGGGCACGACAGGGCTCACTCTGGCCTCTGACATTCGGGCTGGCATGTTGCGCCGTCGAAATGATGCACCTCTCCACGCCCCGCTACGATCAAGATCGCCTGGGTATAATCTTCCGCGCCAGCCCGAGGCAGAGTGATGTGATGATCGTGGCCGGCACACTTACAAACAAGATGGCTCCCGCGCTCAGACAGGTGTACGATCAAATGCCGGAGCCGAGATGGGTCATTTCTATGGGCAGTTGTGCAAATGGCGGTGGTTATTATCATTACAGTTATAGTGTTACCAGGGGCTGCGACCGCATCGTGCCCGTGGATATTTACGTGCCGGGGTGTCCGCCCACGAGTGAGGCGTTGATGTATGGCATCTTCCAATTGCAGAAGAAGAGTATGTGTGACTCAACCCGCTTTCATGAGAGATGAGGTGCTAACAATTGATAGTGAGACATACTCGCATCACGAGACTGTGGTACCGGAAGTAAAATCGAACACGCGACAGGGAAATCGGGATCAGACCTTCCTTTTAGCATTGACGGCACGGCGTTCGACTAGCAGACAGACTATGGCTTCTGTCCTGCTTGTGGTTTCTCCTACAACAATGGAGACATGTACAGAATGAAATCTTGACATGCACTTTCTTTTTCCTCGTCAAGATCCTCCATGAACAAGTAGTCACGCTCGTGGTGGACGCCGCGGAGTCCTCCCAAGAGGTAAGTCAATTTTGCACCTTGGCCGTTTGCACGACAGGGCCCCCAACAGCTATCTTGAGATACCGGATTGCGCCCTGAAGTTCGACGGTCGGAGGCTTCAGATCGCTGGTCGTGAGATACACTACGCCGATCTACACGCAAAGCTCAATGGTCTCCACTATGGAGAGCTGAAGTCGGGGGTGTACGGCCAAGCACTATGTAGGTAGGATACATCGTCCAACATTCGCGACAGGACACGGAAATGCCGAAACAAAGTGTCCTGCCAATTAGACGAGGGTGCCCGCGAGACGAAGTTTTCGATGAGTGCGAGTTTCGCTTGTGAGCAGACGCTGTTGGGGCGAGTCCGTTACCGGCCCGGAATGCGAAATTCGCTCCAATCGAGCCGGCTCGGCCCAGCCTTTTTGCGACACCAGTAGAAACTAAGTACGGAGTACGTAGGCGGGCACACTTGTTATACATATACATATCAAGCTCGCCGCCGCCTCTGCTTGGCGGTCATGCTTCTACATCACTGACAGAAGACACGACAAGTCAGGACGAAGACGAGACTGGCCTGCCCCGAAACGAAACATTCGGAAACCATGGACAAGGCGCTCTCAACCGCCGACGTGCCGGCGCGATTCCTCAAGGACGCCCTCCTCCTAGGACACATCCCATGGCGGACGCTCGCCTCCGAACCCCGCGTCTGCTACAGGGTGTACATCCCGCCTCGGCACTATAACCCGTCGCTCACGGCGACGTCGCCACCTCCAGAGAAACTGCCTCTACTAGTTTACATCCACGGCACGCGGCGGAACATCGCGGCGATCGACAGCGCCGACGACCTGGTGGCCTTTGCGGACGCGGCGCCGTCGCCCTGTGCCGTCCTGGCGCCTCTCTTCCCCGCCGGCGTGGACGGTCCGCACGACCTGGACAGCTACAAGCTCCTGGCGTCGCGGACTTTGCGCTCCGACCTCGCGTTGCTGGCGATGCTCGACGAGGTGGCCCGGCGGTGGCCCGGCGTGGACGCCCAGCGGGTCTATCTCATGGGGTTCTCGGGCGGGGGCCAGTTCGCGCACCGGTTCCTCTACCTGTACCCGGAGCGCGTGCGGGCCGTGAGTGTGGGCGCGCCGGGGCGGGTGACGGTGCTGGATCCCGCGGCACGGTGGCCCGTGGGCATCGCCGGCGTGGACGGTCTGTTCGGCCGGGATGTCTGCGTGGATGATATCCGTGGCGTGCAGATCCAGCTCGTGGTCGGGACCGAGGACAATGTCGTGCATGGCGGCGAGGGGTTTTGGGAGTGGGTGAGGGCGATGAAGGCCAAGGGGAGGGCCGTGACGGGCGAGAATGGTGTTGTTGTCAAGGCAGTGAACGGGGATGTGCGACCAGGAGGAGGAGAAGCAGCAGGAGAAGAAGAAGCGGAGGCTCAGAAGAGCACGGGCTTGGAGGATATGCGTCAGGGCCGGCTTGATACCGTCACCGAGTTACAGGCCTTATGGAGGAGAGACCATGGCATTGAGGCCCGGCTGGATATCGTCGAGGGGATGGCTCATGAGGAAAAGCCCGCCAGGAAAGTGGTGCTCGAGTTTCTGCGCGCTGCTATGGTATCCTTTCATGGAAGAAATGGAGATGCGGCGCGCTGAAGGTAAGGAGGGAGAGAGAGCGCGTCCCAGCATACGGGATAAAGCAAACGTTCAGCATAGTATAGGACAGTACGAGATATGCGGAATGACTTATGGACCATCCGTCGCTGGTCTTAACCAGTCAAGTTGGGTGAAGTTGAGTCAAGTCGGAGAGAACGAGAGGTGCGGTGCGATGCGAGACGAGACAGTGTGGAATTGCAGCACCTCTCTCCAGCATATGTGGTGCTCCCTTCTCAGGGTTCTCGCCCAGAGCAAGGCTGGTCCTGCGAGGTCCGTACGGCTGCGGCTTCTGTGGCGAGAGCTGCTGCGCGGCATCAGCACTTAGCCCAGTACATAGAAGTTGCATCGGCTGTTGGGAAGCGTACAGATCCAGGATGTATCGTGTCCATAGCCCTTGGCGAAGTTTTGTGAACTGATACACAGCGAGATTGTAGCTTGGCCCCTTTGCAAGTTGATATGGCCCGCCCGGCGTCCGGACTGTGGCGCCTGCAACTTGTATATACTACAGACAGCCAGCTGCTGAGGGCTCATCACGATTTCCACGGCTTGGGCACACAAAGGATATACACAAGTCCGGATCGGAAAGGCTGCGCGGCCGACCATCCATCGACGATGGGGCCCCATGACCGAGATGGCCTAGCCGACAAGTTCTTCCTTCCGGCAGGTTTCCGGACGGATGCAGCAGATCTGGCCATTGTCCTGGATTCGATTAAATCTGCTTGTGCCCGATGGTCAAGGGCGGCGGGCTTGGTGGATCATGCGTACTCGTATGGCAAGGGGACCGTCCGGAGACCAGCATAGTTATTCACCACAGCTACGGGATGACTGTCGCCGGCGGCGGTGACGTGGTGTGTCGAAACGCGCTGACTCAGAATCTCCCTGCGTCGAACGGACCAGTCCCTCTGACGATCGCCTCCTGGTGGCCATCTCCCCAATAATATATCTCGAAAATGTCATCAGTAGACGATGCAATGGCAGCAAAGGATCGAAGATACGACACTTCGTACGCTAGGTCTCTTCCGACCTTGTCGCCACAGATGTGGGTGAGTGGCCTGCTGCTATTTTTAACCCCCTGCATTTTCCCAGACGAGTTTCGCGTCAACCATCCTCCAACACGCCCATACAGACACGAAGAATTCCTGCACCCCGGTAAATGAGCCGTCAGATTGGTCCCCCCTCGAGGGGCAGACGCTACATAATTAACCCCGGCAAGTCGCCGTCGACGTCGTGCTTGACGTTTGCTCGTCCGGGCGGCAGGGTGCATCCGGTGACAAGGAGGAGGCTCAAGCCACCCTGGCCACGCAATGCTCGAGTGAGTGTGATATAACCAGGCCAACAGCCAGCAGCCAGCAGCCAGCCAATATGTCATGGTCTGAACGGTAGGATATATAGGAATTGCATGCGCTGGGACGATAGGAGACACTGCATACCAGCATCGATCAAGTACACAATACTCCTACAGTAACGGGTCGCTGAGCCAGACTGTTTACAAAGCACGACCCATTCCACGAGAGCTGTGGTTTTGTTCGTCTCCCCCTCCCGACCAGGTACCTCGACACGGAGTCGCCACAAACCACCAAAAGCACACAATCCTCCCAAATGAAGTCGAAACTTCTCGCGGCCATGCTGGTCGCTGCCTCGGCAGGTAAGGCGGCACTCTCACCCAGCACATGCCCAACCATAGACATGCTAACGTGCCGTGTGTCTGTCCAGCAACTGCAGCCGCAACAGCGGTCCTCTCCGACGTCGACCACGCACCGCAAGATCCTCGCGCGGCCGTCCAGAAACGGTCGTACTACAAGGACGATTTCAAGATCTTCAAGCGCAAGCGCAACGCCCACGCCTGCATCATGTCCATCGTCTTCATCGTCTTGTTCCCCCTCGGCGCCATCTCCATGCACCTGCCGCTCCGCGGCGTCCGAGTCACCACGCGCATCCACGCCCCGATCCAGATCCTGGGCCTCGCCATGATGATCGGCGCCCTGGGACTGGGGATCGACATCGCCGACGTGGATCTGAACTACTTCTCGAGCAGCACCGGCACGAAGGCGCACGTGGTCATCGGGCTGCTCACGTGCTCTGTGCTCATCTTGTTCCAGCCCGCGCTGGGCCTGTTGCAGCACTTGCACTTCCGGCGCACGGGGAAGAAGAGCCTGTTTGCCCATCTCCATCGGTGGACGGGCCGCGTGGCCATCTGTCTGGGGTGGATCAATTCCGGGCTGGGGTTCCAGCTCGTGCCCATCTCGTTGGTCTCCACGGGCTCGTTGGCCAGGAATTTCGTGCTCATGGGCCTGTTGGGCGCGGCGTGGTTCCTCTTGGTCGGCTGGGATGGCTATCGGCATCACTGGGCTAGGAAGGATAAGTTGGGCGACTATCGCGTCGGATGGGAAAGGGGAGTTGTCTTGAGGAGACCGCTGGGGACACAACAAGATGGCACCAAGGATGACGTGAAATTGGAGGCCAGTCATTCTGGGCATCGGGCAGCAGTTCTTGGGGAGCGGGATATCTAGAACTTGAGCAGAGCAGAGCGTAGCATAGGATCAACATGGCACGGCATTAGCATAGCATGGGATTATCATAGCACGGCATAGAAGGGAATAACAGAAAATATCCTCACCACTTCATCGCACTAAGTAGAGACAGCTGGAGAGAATCGCCTAGAAGAGAATAACAGAAAATGTCCTCACCACTTCCTCGCGCCGTGTAGGCTACAGCCTATGACCCTCCCGGCTCCCTCCTGCCTCTCTCCTGGATCCTAGTCCAATCTTCACATTTCCTTTCCGCCACTCCATACTGTATTAATGAATTCACAACCCACCCTCTCGTTACGTATATATTTTCCAGAATCCAAATTCTATCCCAACAATCCGGACAAAGAAACATCCACTCCTTGGCCAGGGACATTTCGTGAGCACATTCCCCACGTGGTCTCTCGGTTTCATATATAGTCACTGGGTTTTTCTTCTGGAGGATGGATTGTTACGTATGTAGATACTCGACACTCGAGTTCGACACGACAATACGATCACACGATCACACAACGAGTCAATATAATGCATGGTGATCAACCGACGGGAAAAAAACCATCCCTTTGTAAAAAGGGGGGAATGGGTTTCGTCCCACCCTTCAACGCCACTGCAGAACTACTAGGTAGTTAATGTGGATGGTGTGAGGGCAGAGTTTCTTTTGGGTCTCTTCACAGATTTATGTCGAGGGTCGAATCTTGCTGGGGGTGGGAGCCTTTTTGGGTCGACTTCCTTTTCGATTCTCTGCTTGATCGCGGAACTGAAGTAATTTGTATGCCAATATGAATGTAATGTGATGTCGAGTCTCATCTCGTATTGCACCAACACTTGACATTGAACATACGTATACTCAACATAAGACTGGCAGCCAGCTACCTTTCCTTCACTTTCTCACTCCCCTCCGCTCCTGTCCAGGCACAAGCCATCACAGCAAGTATCTGAAGTTTCTGTTCTCCTTGTCGGTCAGGTCGAGGAACTCGTAGTCCTGTGGCAGATCCTGCGGTCCTTCCCTCTCGCGCATCTTGTTGTCCCGCGAGTAGAGGAAGTCGAGGATGACGGTGAGGACGATCCCAACAGCGAGGATGACCACGATGGTCAGCTTGGCGGGGATGTACGCCGGGGCATCTTTGTCGCGGAACGTCTCGGGTCCGATGATGTTGCCGACGCAGAAGCTCATGAGGACGATGGCGTTCATGGCGACTTTCTTGGTGTGGCCGGCGTCTAAGGAGGTGGGATCAATGAATTAGCTTCGGCCGGTCGGCGTAGGGAGTGTAGGGTGGAGCGCTTAGCATGGCATAGCATAGCATAACACTCCATAGCACGGCACAGCAGATCACAGAGACACACTTACAGTTCGAGGTGATCCAGCTGTACAGTAGCGGAAGGGCTTTCAGACGACTTGTTAGCACCAGGATTCTGTGGACGTTCCGCTTCAGGGGCCATCGAACTTACTTGCTCCCACAGTGTTGGTCAAGAAGTTCCCGGCTAGCAATCCGGCCTTGTTGTCGGCGGGGAGCCATGCCATCAGCGCTCCTCCAAGTAAGGTTGGGATGATCAAGGCGATGATGGCGATGCCGCGGCCGTTGTACCGGCCTGCCCACCAGGTGCCGAAGCCGACGGAGACAAAGGCAACAGCACAGCCTGGAAGATTGAGGAGCAGCGTCGTATACTCGTCGTATCCAAACCTGTGCCTCACGTTAGGGCGCTTGTCACGCGGGAAAGAAGGCACCGCGGATCTCATACCCTTGGATGATAAGGCTCGAGAACGAACTAACCGCCCCGTTGGGGACGTTGGTGGTGATGACCACCAGACTGAGCAGCCAGGTCCTGATATCGAGGAGCACCTCTTTGAGTTGGTGGCCTTTGAGTTTCTTGTTCTCGATCCCCGTCTGGTTGTCACGGACACGCTCGATGATGAAGATCTTTTCTTCCGGCGAGAGACGGCTCTTCATCGGGTTGTCCGGCAGGAATAGAACCACCAGGATGCCAAAGAAGATGGTGATGATGCCGAACAAGAGGAACAAGATCTGCCAGGACTTGAAGTGGAGATTCGGATGCGAGTTCGTGTAGTGCAGGAAGCCGTACGATGCCAGGGAGGATACTGCTGGAGCGACGGATGTGCCCTGGTACCAGATGCCCATGCGAGAGACCTGTTCGTGTCTCTTGTACCACATTGCTGTGAGAATGACTAGGCTGGAGCAATCCGTCAGCGAGTGTTCGTTTGCATTGAATACAAAAAGGGGAACGGGGTAGTCTACCTAGGTGCACATGCCGACTCAAAGACGCCGAGCAGGACTCGAAGGGCGACGATCGAGGCAAAGTTGTGGCAGACGCAGTTCATCGTCACAACAAGGCCCCAGAGGATCACTGCCAGGTCAGCGATGGCTCTTTGGAGTCTTCGGGGCTCGAGGGGCCTTACCGTTGCAGCCCAGGTATTTGGCGGTGGGAAACTTCTGGATGAAGTACGCCTGAAGTGGCTCACAGAAGAGAAAAGAGACGTAGAATGCAATCGCCAAGTTCGAGAAGCCGTTTGCAGGCATGTGTGTGTCCTCGATGACGCCCATGATCGATGCATACGACACTGCTCAAGGTCAACAGCGAGCTCGATGGGTGCCGTCATCACGGCGACTCACGTAATGTCTTGTCGGTATACTGCAAGTAATCTGTGGGTCTCTCTTAGCATGGGTGCTGGTATTGACGGTGCCAGGAAGACAGAGGCCTTCCAGGCTTCCGGAGAACTCACAGCACGCGAACATCAATGGCATGATCATCCTGTCGACTTTGCGCATCAACTTCTTCTCGTCGATATCAACAGCGTTGCCGGACGCCGCATGCTCGCGGAGGAAACCGAGGGCTGCATCCACATCCTTGTAGTCGACGAATTTCTCGTTGATGGTCTCGACAGAATGCACCACCGCCGTGGGCTGGTGTGTTTCGATGTCGTCCTTCATGATCTCTGCTCTGTGCGGTTGCCCAAGCCGAAGTGGTCCGTCTTCAGGATGACGGTCACCTCACCTAGATATCTCCATAGCACCTCTCTAAGGCGTGTCCAACTCGGGGATCCAACGGTCGTTGGCCTATCTGGCTATCTGCCGAGAGTGCCTCTATCTTGATCTTTCAGGGGGGCCGGCCAATGAAGCCTTGTACGAAGATCCAACATCTGCACGTTCGATACTCGACCTTCCATTGTGAGCAAGGCCGTCCGAGTATAGGCGGCGCATTCGGAGCAAGAGGAGAGGTCTAGCACTTCCGCTATGCTATTCTCCGCACGATCTGCAACAGCGCAGGGATGATAACAGGTCAAAAGAACGACTGGATCGTGGATGAGGTGTTCAACTGCAGCTGGCTCTTATCGGCAATGGTTGGTGTCTTGCCCGTGCGCGGAGATGGCCGATATGCACCACAGTTGGGATATTGGACATCCACGACATCCTTGTCCTCTGTCGCTGCTGTCGGTGTTTCTTGGGTTGGCGGGAATGCTTAGCTGAGTATAAGCGTTTCTCTCGTATTCCGCTCTGGACTCGGCCTATATTTACATACCGACAACACAATGTGGAAGGAGGGTCAGTACAGTCGGCATGATGTGCTCGAGAACTCGCGACCGAGCTCATCCATCGGTCTGCTGAAGACGGGTGATCACCGGTGAATGTTCATTCGTAAGCTCAACCGAGTTAACTACTGTAGTACAAGACACAGTCCTGTCTGACACGTTCTGCCTTGTTGTATGTTCATTACCCTTCCGGACGCGGCATACATAGCCAACTCGCGATCACTCGATCAGCTTCCTCAAATCGGGACGGTCTCGCAACTCCTTCAAGAGGTCTTGGAACGGTTGGTCGTCATAGACCTCAGCCTGTTCCTTGAAGTACGCCATGTTGTCTTTCAGCCATGTTCCTTCGTTGTCGGCCTGTATTGGTTCACCGTCAGCGACGACCATACGTGGACGGAAAATTGGACGGGCCATGATGCATAGAGAAAGGCGACCCAGCAACCAACAAAATCACTCACACTCGGGAGGACCACGCCATTCTCAATCCCAGTAATGACACCGTCGAATCCAACGATGTGCAGTTTTCTGGCTCTTCGTTCTTCCTTGCTCAGTTCACCATGATGGCCGTTGGTGCCGTTGGCTTGGCCTGCCTGCTTCGGTCCGTTGACAACCTCGTACCACGCCGCCTCGAGCTTCTTGGCAAAGTTGTCGAATCGCTCTTTGGTGCGCTTGGGGCCCATCCGGACGGTCCCCATGATGCGGTTCGGGGATGTGACACCGTTGTTGTACGGTTTGCCAGCGAGGAAGAAGTCGCCGACCGGCTCGGCAGGGCGGAAAATCACGTTGACGAAGAGCGATGGTGTGAGGTATTCGGTGCTGTGCAGCACCGTGATGCGTTCCGCCAGGAGGGACTTTTGGTAGGGAGTCAAAGGGATGCCATGGACGACCTGTCAAGAGTTTGTCAATGGATACGCTGAGCTATAGGATTGTCTCGTGGAGTGCGTAGGTGTACCTGGTAGAGAGGCATGGCTGCTGTTTGTCTGCCTTTTCAAAGGTCCGGATACGCTCTGTGCTCGTAGGGGAAGTATACAGGATGGCGAGGTTGGTTTCAGTCGGATAAGGCGAGGCAGTGTGATCCTGTACGGGCCGAGGAATGTATTTGTATTCACCAAGTGAAGGACTGTGAGGACGGAGGACACAGATCCACCTACCCGTCAACCATTTGATGAGTATTCAGAAATGAAGCTTTCGACCCTCGGCACCCTGCTCGTGTTGACGGCAGTGAGGCCGTCACCAAATACCCAATGAGTGTATGCACTTGGCATGGTATTAGCCAGTCGTGTGAAGGGTAGCGACATCCTCTAGCGCAATGCGGGGCTCCGCGTCTGCAGTGAGTCCTCAGGAACGAAAATCAGCGGGAATTGATCAGTTGCACTAATCGTATCGTGATGGGGAGCCTCGGAAGAATGGCTGGCTCTTACATTGTTGGACAGGCCAGACGGACATGGTGGAAGGTGGCGGACATGGCGGACATTTGGCGGACGTGAAGATGGCCAGAACATGCACCCCGCTTCGATTTCCCGTGTACGATATCGTACCTCATTTGTCTAAGACGGACTAGAGAAGGGCCTGGGCGAGGCCGCCACATGACATTCCCCTCACTTACGTCTCACCAACGTCTTCGACAAAATTTATTAATTTGTATGCTCAATCTGATTCTCATCGTCGCAACATCCTGGTCGTGGAGTTCAGCTAAATGCATTTTGTTGCATTCCATGGACCACTTGAATGACGCCGAGGCCACTTTGCGGTGACACTCCTGCTAGAGCAATGACAGCCATAGGTGTTGGCACCATGTCTCCTGACCACCAAGGCATGTCGACAACCATTCAACTGTGCTTTGCCATTGCAATCACATAACGAAGATCAAAATCCCACCGGTTATCACGACGCCCCAACCTCGCGTCAGGGTGATATGGGTGTCGTATCGAGCTTCAGGACAAACCGAACCGCTTCCGGGAGTAGCCTGATGCCAGTGATTGTCAACCAATTCCTCCGAAATTTCAACGTCTGGACAGTGTTTAATGGAATACCGTGCCCCGTCCTTGCATCTCCTCGTCCGCATACAGCCAGCCTCGAGAGACCATCTCTTCGCTTTGGCTTCTGAAAAGATAGGCCATGGAGAGCCCAGAGCAGATTTTCACTCGCCTTGGGGCGAGAGCTGTCTTTCCTAAGTCTATCGTCACACAGGCACCTCGCCATGATCAAAGCCGCGAGGATATTATGACACCGTCAGTCTTTCCTTCCGTCCCATCCTCTCCGCCTGACTGCTCAACGAGTCCAACACTTTGAGTGTGTCCGCGCTCAACGTCGCTTCTCTCTTCTTGCCCAACGTTGATGGCCTTTGTTTGCCATTTGAATTGATCTCAGAATGGTTGGGTGACCCTTGCAAGCAAGTACCCTTTTTCCCATTTGTACCGCCGTTTCCCAATCTGGCCTGCTTGGACAGGCGGGAAGCTCACTGCCGTCACTTCAAAGGTCTGGTCATCCTACTTAAGACAGCGTCACAATCAGACCTTCATCAATCCCTTCCACTGCCTCATTATCCAGCGCGAATGTTGCAGTGATCGGTCTGTAGTCTTTGTCTGGGCTACAGTAAAATGACAACTTGAGATGGAAAAAGAAAGAGAAGCCGATGTCGTCGCCGTATCGGCACTCACACGGAAGGGAAATCCCTGGAAATCGACCAGTCGGCATACGATGATGAGTACCACCCCCTAGGAGTTTGTCATGCCGCCAGCAATTGAAGTCCCTCCTGACGTTGGAAAGCCAGCTTTGTCCCGCATCCGTCCAATATGATGACAAATCTCAGTTCCACCGGAAAGGACCAAAGCTATCGGCCGGGGACGAAATCGTCCATGGCCATGCCATTCTTGGATATCTTCCGTTGCTGCTCCGCTCGGCCCACTGTGAACAGACACGTGAAGAAGATTCCTCTACACAGTATATGGGATCTTCCTCCCCTCTCCGCTCGATGCATCACCCCAGCCACGAAACAATGCCGCAGCCCACAATCCTTGTCACTGGTGCCAATGGTTTCCTCGGCTACGCTGTTTGCAGAGCATTCTCGCAAGCAGGATGGAGGACATATGGTCTGATGCGCAAGGACATGATCGCCGCGGAGCTCATCAGTGAAGAGATCACCCCCATCATCGGAACTCCTGCAGAGCCGCATTTTGTGTCGAGCCTCCCTGCCATTGATGTGATTGCGGCTTGCTCGGAGGACTTGAACAACTACGATCACCACTTCAAGGACGTGCTCGCCTTAATTAGAGAGATCGGCCAGGCATCACGGGCGTTAGGTGGCAACAAACCACTCGTCATCTTCAGCAGCGGCTGCAAGGACTACGGCATGGGCCTCAAACACGGCGAGGCCGGTCTGGCGCCACATACGGAAGAAAGTCCTCTGAAGTCCACCCCACTTCTCGTCAAACGAACAGAGGCAGCGCTGAAGATGTTGACTTTGAGAGATGAATTCGACTGCGTCGTAACGCGGCCCACGACCTTCTTTGGCCGATCGGGCAGCAACTATGCCTACTTCTTTGCGCTGGCAGAACAGGCAAAGGCGCAATGCCACGGTCTGTTGACCATTCCCTCCACCCCGGACACAATCCTCCATGGCACGCACGTCGACGACGTCGCTGCCGCATACCTTGCCATCGCGACGTCACCTCGCGACGTGGTTGCCGGGAAGGCGTACAACATCTCCAGCCACCGATACGAGACTCTGGGCGAGATAGTCTCCGTGATGGAGAAAAGCCACGGCATTACAGTCTCGTACAAGGATCTCGAACCACGAGATGAGGAGGTCTTCGGTGTCTACGCTTTGGCGTTGGTGGGCTGGCCGCAGTGGGTAGGTTCGGAAAGATTGCGCAAGGACACGGGTTGGAAGGACCGAAAGCCCTTGTTTCACGAAGGCTACGATGTGTACAGGAAGGCGTATGAGATCCAGGCAGGTAAAAAGACGGAACAATTCCAGCGAGTCGCGGGACGGGCGCCGGGGCTTTATGCCGAATAAGACCCCAAGGCAAGATACATACATAACCAGGTGGACACTGCTGAGATGTGTCGACTACCGTTAGTGTGTGTAGAGTAGGGGACTTAAGAGGTTGATGTACGTTGTACGTCAAGTTCATTCCCACGACGAGTTGCTCGTCCGAGCCTCAGCCTTGTAGGGATCGTGGAGGACACGCTACATACATAGCTGTAGCTGTATAATTACACGGGAGAAGTTAGGAACTATGTACCGCACGCATCAAAGCCAGGCTTTTTGGAAGATATAGTTGCGTGAGTTGGCAATTCATTCAATTCGTGTCCTATACATGATGTGATGTGATAGTAAATCTGCATCTCTTGCTTGATTGTTCGCTTGTCGATACGTGCTTCGGAGACCGAGACCACCACCCCCATCCACCGGACTCGCGCCGTCACCACTTGAGCCAAAGGTGGCAACAGTGTTGATAAGTGATGACCATCACGATTCCGCCGCCCACGGATCATTGTCCGCATCTCTCGGCTCATTCTGCGCCCAGAACTCCTTGTACGCCTCCCACGACTGGGTGGGGAACTCCTCGGGCCAAGTCAGCGGGGCCAGCGGCGAGCCCGTGGCCTGGAACTGCCTCAGCTTCTCGACGGTGCGCGCCCGGGTCTTGTTGACGCTGTACACGCTGATCCGGTGCGCCGAGTGCGTGACGTGCAGGCCCCAGTTCCACGCGGCCCGCACGGTCAGGGGCTGCGTGTTGAGCGCGTTGTCCCAGCAGCGGCAGACGATCTCGATCCAGCCCTCGACGTCGCAGGGCAGGTCCATCGACCAGGTCCGCCACGTCCAGCGGCCCTTCTTGGACAGCTTCTCGAGCGGCACGGCGTACCAGCTGAAGCCGCCGTCGGCGGACAACTCGACCCGCTCCGGCCATCGGCCGCCGCCCGAGTACGCCCAGCCTTTGCAGTGGATCTTGCCGTTGTGGATGACCACTTGCTTGTTCCAGGGGGACATGATCGCCGAGCTGACGGGCATCTCTTGGATCTGGATGCCGTCCGTGGGCTGTTGATTATGCTTGCCGGTCTGTTGACTGCGGGTTGTTAGCCTTAGCTCTCTAGCCTGGCTGAAGCGGACAGGCACCGTAAGGGTGAAGAATACTGGCGAGAGACGCGGAGACACTCACTTGAAATAGAGATATTCCTTGCTTTGCACAGGCGCGAGCGAGGGGTTCTCAATGGCCTTGATCCGATAGATCCACTTCACACTACGGGCTCCGATATACCCGAGGACCATGATTCTGACTGGGTGGCCGTGGATTGCGGGGAGTGGCTCGCCGTTCATTTCCCAGCAGACGAGCACTTCGTCGTACTTGACCTTTGACCACGGCACGCTGACGAGGTAGTTCATTACTGGCGGCGAGCAATATTCCTGATTAGCTTTAGGGGTCTCCGTGTAAATAGTTCCTTGCATGTCTTACCCTGGTTGTCTTTGAAATAGGTCTCGGCACCGTATAGTTCGAGGTGCTTGGCCGGCTTGACGAGCCCACCGCAGGCTTCGATGAGGTCCTTCAAGTTAATCCCCAGATACTCTGCAGTTCCGATGGCACCTTCAGCCCATGGTGCTTGAGGTACTTCATCCCCCTGACCGGCGTAGAGAGAAATTTGTTCGATCCGCCTGGTTCCGGAGCACTGCATGGTCACCGTCTTCTTGACGCGAGGAAACCGGGATTCATCGGTGATATCGGCGAAAGTGAACGTCTGCGGGTGCTTGACGAGTCCGTCCAAGTCCAGCTTCCATTTATCCTTGTCAATAAGCGGTGTGCCGCCGTGATTCCGGACAAAATGGAGCGAGTTCGGCGTGATGGCTTTGTCGGTGACGAGACGCTTCGGAGGCTCGCCATTGTAGGGGAATTGAAGCAGATGCAGCATTTCAGGGTGCTTTTCACGCAGCACAGTGTTCCACGAGTCCTCGGGTACATCGGTCAGCTCACCACCAACCGCGTGATGCCACATCTTCCAATGCGTTCCGGGAAGGACGGGATTTGTGTCTGGAATTGGACCCATCTGAAACTCTGGATTTGGGGGGAAGACCTGCGCAGCGATAATCTTCGCAGCTTTCTCCTTCTTCTCGGGGTACTTCTCCCATTCCACGTACCTAGAGCGACGTCAGTAATGTCACCCTACCCGAGTTTTGCCTGCCGTGGAAACAACGAACCCTTTCCAGCCTTCCAATTCCCTCGTAAAAAGTTCATCGCGGTTGCCCACGGCATCGATAGCTGCCTGGTCTTTGATCAGTTCCGGCCATGGTGCTGGCTGGATAAAAGCTGGCTCGGGGCCCGATTGATCTAGGAACGGTAATTTGGCGGCATTGATGCCTTGCTCAATCTTCCATTCATCGGGACGATTGTGGGTTTCCGGCCCTTCTGTCTTCGTCGCCATTTCTGAAAGCGAGAAGACGGCGTTTCGAGGGAGATGCAGAAGCAAAGGCCGGGGTTGGGAGTGGGGGTACTTGCAGGTCTTTATAGGCTGCTTACTGGTGAGGTGCAGAAGATGCCCTGACAGTCTTTGAAACCCTCTCGAACGAAAAGCCTAAACGACCCCAGTCACCCACCAGTATTCCCTGAACTTGCAGTGCGCAGCTCGATTATGACTGGATTGAATTCCATGAGCTGTTCGCACGGTGATTCCACGATTGCCTGAAGCTTCATCCTCGCCAGAACTGATGAGGGCGCCAAATCCTATCAGGTATAGTTGTTGCCGAGCATTCAGACCCTTCACTCTTGATTCGAGGTGGTTGTCGTCAGGGACCCCCAGCTGCTTCGGCAGTCTGTGTCTGAATCTTCCGGTCACCTTTGGCTCCATTTGAGCAGAAGTGATTGGCAGACACGCCGGATGAAATTCAGCTCGGGCGAGCGATTAGGGGGTTTGGAAGATCCGCAGGGAATGTTAATCAGCGAGAGGGCACAAAGCGATGCTGCATTGAGGATATTGATTGGATGGTCGCGGTCAGGAACTGCTGAATGGAGCCTCAGACGAGGACAGAACGTCTAGTGTCTCTCTCGCACGAGCTCGCGCGAAGAGCTCAAGCCCGTCCTCGTCGCACTTATCTCGCTTGTCATTTTCAATCTCTGGTTCTTGTCCAACCATCACTAAGCTCCACTGCACGGCCTCGAATACGAGACTCTGTCAGCGTGAGAGATGATGAGTGGTTGTCGCGCTGAGGGGAAGAAAGTAATTCCTGGACAGCCGCATGGTTCTGGGAAGTCACAACTGGTTGGCTCCTGGTCTGGCACAATCAGCCAAAAGCAAGAAGCAGAGGCGATAGGTTGTTTCGTGCAGGCCCGGGTGACCTCCCCCTCACCGAGCACGAGGACACGAGGAGTAGTAATGTGGAAGGGGAAGCTCGTGGGAAAGATGCGCCTTTGGAAAGGCAGAGCGAGCCCTCCTTATATAGCGGCTTCGGGGGTGCCAAGTTCTCAGCGTCACTAACGCTTTTGGGCATCATCCTGTTCAATTCTTACCTTCTTTGGTCGCCAACAGCTCGGGACGCTCACTAAGCTCCAATCGATGCACTGTGCCCGGCTCGCCCAGGAACTCTGTCTCCCGCCGGCGGATTGGTGACGTTTGGCTAGTTCAGGAGACATATATTTCAAGGCAGGTCGGTTTTCTGGGAGCGTACTTCCATAGTCGAAATAGGATTCATGGCATTAACCCCACAGAAGGACCCAGGGCATTGTCCCAAGCGTGCCAATCGAAATCTCCTTGATCATACAGCATCTCACCCGGCGTTTGCAAATTGCCGTTGTCGTCCATCTCTTCCGGCAACTGCGATCCCATTCCACCGCCGCCGACTGTTGCCGGGCCACCATGACCAGTGCCGATGCTAGGGCGATGCTGGTATGTGCCGATTCCGACGTCATGGCCATTCACGGAGATCTTCTCGCCGCAAATACATCTGTTCGAAGTAACGATGCTCGATGGAAAGAGAACATGATGGTCCATGCCTACCTGCTGCAGTGCCCTCTGGCGTGTCCGTACAAGCATCGTCCACGCATCTCTCCCTGAAGGCGAGAGTTGACGTCGGGGCGGATCGTTTTGGCTCACGATGCCTTCGTCGACCTGATAAAGCTCGAAGACGGCGTCGATCAGCCCGCGAGACAGGGTTGCGTCGTCACTGTGAGGATGTTGCAGGAGGTCGGCGAGGAGGAGCGAGACGGCTTGAAGCGGTTGGTAGGTGCCTGGATACATCCAGTGATAGGGCTCGGAGATGGGATCGTTGCATACACGGATGAAGAGTTGAATGAATGCTTGTGCATGTTTAACGGCACTGCAGACAACGTCAGTGCCGTTCTGAAGTCATTCTGTACGCCACGAGGAAGAAACTGCTTACTTTGTTCGAATATTTTCGTGCGCTACCATCGCAGGATCCCTGAATAGCGGGTGGTATAGGACGCAGAATGCTTTGTGAACCATCAGATGGAGAAGCAGAGCGGACCAAGCGGAGAAGTTGACGATGTCCCTATCATTCGGGTTCGGTCGGAGAGTCCATACCCGATCAAAGTCTGGATGTGATTGTTCGCCTGTCTGAGGTACAGTGGAAGCGGCCGAGTCTGTATTTGCGCGGACTTTGAGAAGAGTCTCTACGGTCGCACTAGTCCGTGTGGCTATTATTCGAAGCCGGTTGGCGCATTCCTCAACTGAGTCTAGGGTTTGAAAAGCATCCTCGAAGTGCAGCACGAGGATCTCTCTCATCTCCTTGGTGATGGCGTAACGGTGAGATGCCACCAGGTACCGCATGTCAACTGTAACACGTCAACGGCTATTCAGGGTTATCTTCAAGACAAGTATCCACTTACCTTCTTGTCGAGTCCCCCCATCATTATCCGGTGGATCGTACTGAGATATTGCATCTGTGTTTGCCATCTTTCGGTTGATGAATAGAGGCGAAAGACCAGAAGAAGACGAAGACATGACGTCCAGATGAAGGATATACCACCACAGACGGCGCCTGGTCTCAAGCTCAGCAGGGCCGAAACTCGACTCCGGCACCTGTCTGTGCAAGCCCATCCCGAGTGCGACACGGAAGGAGGTGGCAATGAAATCAGGTGCGTCGGAAAACTCCTCCTCGCGGACAAATTGACTCTGCGCAATGATATACGCTGCGAGCGAGAGGATGCTTGGGCGTCGCGGGAAGCCGGTCAACGTTGCAGAGGCCATTGCTATGAAGTATATGTCCCCGACATTGAGATCAGCTGGATTTTCAAACATACGCTCGAGACGAGCCGGTGATGCTGAGGAGAGAGCCGCGAAAAGGACCGCTGACAACAGAGACAGAAAAGCTGGTTTCCTGCGCATGAACATGCTAGGCTCGGAGTTGTGCAGATCATCTGGGTTGGTGCCGTCCCAGAACGACCGGAAGTCGTCTGCGAAGCTTTTGGTGTGAAAGATCGGGACGAGGGGGAACACAGTCGCGAAGAAGAAGCCGCACAACTTCTCGCACGTCTCTCGGTTTGGCAGGAGTGCCATCACGCATGACAAGTTGTAGTTCCGTCCACAGAGCTTGCATTTATTCGAAGACGCCTTCATCCACTGGAAGTCACAGTTGCGAGGCGGACGAAACTTCTGTCCTATCCATTCAAAACCCTGACCTTGCATATTCGATGGAAACTTTGCGAAGGGGCTGGATTCTCCAGGCCCTAATCCTGTTGTCTCGCGGTTAAACTTGGCTGCAGTCAGTACAACTCATAGTGAAGGTCTTAGGAGAAAGATACCTCGGAAGGAATTGCATTCCCCCAATAAGTCGACCCAGTATAGGCTGAGCGCCCGCCGTCGTAAACAGATATGTGTCCTCGCTCATGATTGCTTTGTCTCGTAGCAGTTTCTGTGGCTGGAATCCGGGTTATTGGTCTGGCTGATAGCGGTATGTGCTCAAAGACGGTACCTACAGTCAACTTGGGGTCCTCCCGCTCTCGCCTCTTCGAGCCTTCCATAGCTTGTTGATACGGACGACGGCTGCTGAGAAGTCGAGGTACTCTGCCAAGTGGAGGACCTGCCGAGGGCAGACTCGTCGTACACGCATTCGGTGCCACCAGCCCGACACCGTCCACACATGGGATGGACCTGTGGCGGAAGTGTCAGTGCCTCTCCATCACTGGCACGCCAGCATTGAGGAACGGAAGTCATTACTCTATCGCACTTCAGACGCCTTTTTCGGCAGGGCAAGCAGGAGGTAACTGGACGTTGTCTCTTCTTGTTGTCCATTCTGATTGGGAAGGTCTGTGGCCTATTTGAGTGTTGTAGGGCTGGAAGTACCACGTTATGTACTTTGCGTTTCTTCCAGTGGGCCGCGCGTGTAATCTACTCGTATCGTCCATGGTGGCCGACAGAATTCTTACCAAGCTCACCAAGATCAATTCAGCTGGTACAAGCGGCGGCCGGCCGGAGATCGGCAAAGCGTCGGTGAAACTTTGCGCAGCTTCTTGCAGGTACTCGTCCATTTCTTTCCTCGCACGAGCCTCCATTAAGAGGCCTGCAAGATCTTCATTGTTACCTTGGGGACCAGCCAACCATGTCTGAATTCGCGCATCCATACTCCGTACTTGTAGACTGATCAACGCCTGTCCACGGACCGAGGCTACAGTGAATGTGATCTCACACACCCTGTCAGAGGCCATGGACAACCAGGCACCAGATGGAAAGATGAACAGGCACGACAGGTCATTATCAGGGTGTTCTCGGGTCGATCGTCCATGAACAGTTTGCAAAGAGCAAATGAGAAGAAACAGACTCGGCCGGAAAGTGACAATATATTTCGCCGCGACGGATAATCGTTGAAGCGCTCCGTTGCGGCCAAAAGTCGTTCTTGCCCATGATTGGCTGTCAGCATTATTCATGCCTTCATCACCCTCTACTGCCTGCTATCCCATCACTTCTCTGCCAACCGCCCTACCCACCTACCGATACTGCTGCGACCCTCAGCGGTGGCCGCCATGGAGGTATCGACGGCTCTGCGGAGCTTACCTCGCCGGGCGCGGCGGGTAGCATCCTCAAGCACAACACTACAGCCTGCAACGCTGGCGTATTCACCTATGGCAGTATGGAGCCGGCGACAGTTTACTAGCACCTCAATGCCATCGTTTCCAGGCGGCCCGATGGGCATGGGAGGCTCGGGGGGATCGACACCAACGTACTTTCAACGCCAGACTTCGCTACCTGCAAATACCATCATTCGATTTGTACCCCAACAGACAGCATGGATTGTGGAGCGTATGGGAAAATTCAGTCGGATACTAGAACCTGGTTTGGCTATCTTGATGCCAATAATCGATGTATGGGCCGCCCTTCTCAGAACCATCAGGAAACTGACATAGACCACAGCGCATTGCCTACGTCCAGTCGCTCAAAGAAGCGGCCATCGAGATCCCCAGCCAAAGCGCTATTACGGCGGACAATGTGACGTTAGAGCTCGATGGCGTCCTGTATACAAGAGTCTTTGACGCATACAAAGCGAGGTAAGCGCGGTCTCCGGCATGCCGAGAGCCAGGGCTAAGCAAGGTGCAGTTACGGGGTTGAGGACGCAGAGTACGCCATCTCCCAGCTAGCGCAGACGACGATGCGATCCGAAATCGGTCAACTCACACTAGATCACGTCCTCAAGGAACGAGCAAATCTAAACGCGAACATTACGCAGGCAATCAATGAAGCCGCGCAAGAGTGGGGTGTGGTGTGTTTGAGATACGAGATCCGGGATATTCACGCTCCGGAGGGCGTTGTGGCAGCCATGCACCGGCAAGTCACGGCCGAGCGATCAAAGCGAGCTGAAATCTTGGATTCCGAAGGTCAACGACAGAGCGCGATCAATATCGCCGAAGGTCGGAAACAATCTGTCATTCTGGCTTCTGAAGCGTTGAAGGCCGAGAAAATCAATATGGCATCCGGCGAGGCTGAAGCTATCTTGATGAGGGCACAGGCAACCGCCCAAGGCATCGATGCCGTTGCCAGCGCCATCGAGCGGGGCGAAGCCAACGCCCAGGGTGCTATGAGCTTGGATGTCGCGAAGGAGTATGTCGGTGCTTTCAGGCAGCTCGCGAAGGAAGGCACCGCGGTCGTAGTGCCAGGCAACGTAGGCGATATCGGGCAAATGATTGCCAGTGCCATGGCTGTGTACGGTAAGGTCAACGAAGGACAGGGGAAGACAGCTGCCAGACACCTATTGGCACCAGCGGCGGCGACCGAGGGCTCCAAATCACAAGAATCGAGTGAGAAGGAGAAGGACGTGGCACAGACTGTATTGGAGGGATTCGACCAGACGACGAACGCCAGAAAATGAGTGCGTTGCGACCTGGGGGGACGTCTCGAGCCAGATCAATGAGAAGTGGATATTCAGCTCTTTCACGACGCGGTAACAGCAGGGCATACGTGTATTAATGGCACGGATTGACAAAAGTTGATAGCGATATGTACCATAGTCCTCCCTCAACTCGTAGGAGAGAAGCGGCAGCGGAAACGATCTCCAGCAAGCAAATGTTGACTATTTATTCCATTGGTCAAACCGTATTTCTTGGGTCTAATTCGGTGCCTGGAGCTCGCTTGTCATATGCCAAACTGTGAAATGCGAATGCTGGTTGACACGCTGCCACCAGCACCTCAACTCAACCACAGTTCCGTCCTCTCTCCAACGCGCAGTCTTGTCCTCACCCTTCACTCACACTTAGTCGCACGTTTCCTCGGTCTTTCCAACATTCATCGATCTTCTCCTCTCAGAATGCCCCTCCCACGGCCGCAGAGATAAAGCGCGATGCACATCATTAAGCCCATCTGGCTCACCCACGGAGGTGCGACCTCTTCCCCTACACAAGACATAGACGCGTCGCAACCGCGTATACCATGTCGCCTGCGCATGTTTCGACCTGGAGGAGGCTGACATTGGGTACAAACAGGAGAAAAGAAAGATTTCGAGGTCTACAGTTGCCATGTATCCCCAGATGGCCAGCGTCTTGTCACCGCGGCCGGCGGTATGTGACCGTCTGCACACGAAGGGAAAGCTGAATGCCTACTGATGTTTGCAAGATGGCTATGTGCGAATATGGTCAACCGAGGCCATCTACAATGCGGTCAATGCGAAATACGACAAGCCCAAGCAGCTGGCGTCGATGAGTTATCACTCTGGGACCATCCACACAGTGCGATTCTCGCCCGGGGGAAAGTTTCTGGCTTCGGGCGCAGATGACAAGATTGTCTGCATATACACCCTCGATCCGGGTCCGCCGACTCATGCCGCCTTCGGTCTGTCGACCGGTCCCTAAGGGAGGAGAAGAATGTTTGCTGAGAATAGACACAGGTTCAAACGAGGCACCCCCAGTCGAGAACTGGCGCATCTTTCGGAGACTGATTGGACATGACAACGATGTACAAGACCTGGGATGGTCATACGATGGGACAATTCTAGTGTCGGTCGGCTTGGACTCGAAAGTGGTCGTATGGTCGGGCTTTACATTTGAGAAGCTGAAGACACTATCCAACCATTCCAGCCATGTCAAGGGCATCACATTCGACCCGGCGAATAAATATTTCGCTACTGCCAGCGACGACAGGACCATCAAGATCTTCCGCTTCACATCCCCAACCCAGAATTACACCACACACGACGCAGTGAATAACTTCGTGCTCGAGACCACCATCACACAACCATTCGTTCAGTCTCCCCTGACGACGTATTTTAGACGGTGCTCTTGGGCGCCCGATGGACAACATATCGCCGCGGCGAATGCGGTCAATGGGCCGGTCAGTGCGATTGCTATAATCGAGCGCGGTACCTGGGGTGGTGACACGACTCTCATTGGACATGAAGGACCGGTGGAAGTGTGCGCATTCTCTCCGAGATTGTATGGGCCAGACCCAAATCCGAGGCCTCTACCAGAAGGCCATGTAGCGCCACATACCACCGTCATTGCATGCGGGGGCGCAGACAAGTGTCTCAGTATCTGGACCACGAGCAATCCTCGCCCGCTAGTCGTGCAGCAGGACGTGGCAGGAAAGCCCATATCAGATATTGCTTGGAGTCCGGATGGTCACACGCTGTTCGCAACTGCCCTGGATGGGACGATTCTGACCATCATGTTCGAGGCGGGAGAGCTGGGTTACGCTCGACCTATTGAGGAAAATGATCGGTCACTTAGCAAGTTCGGTACGTCGAGAAAAGGGCTAGGTTTCCCAGAGACGACTGATGCGCTATTGCTCGAAGAGATGAGCAAAGCCGGTGAGCTCAAAGGCGTCGAGGGCCGGATGGGCGCTCTCATGGGCGACCTACATTCTACACAACCGGCAGCAGCGGAAAAGACCAACGGAGCACCCAATGGCACTACCGGCACGGAACCTCTCACCAACGGCACTGCCGAGACGGCCCTCACTGGCCACACCTCGGCGAAGACACAAGACGACCAAAACCAGGCGAAACTTGAACGACTGAAGAATCGAGTCGAAATCACCAAGGATGGGAAGAAGAGGATACGGCCACTCTTGGTGTCTGGCGCTGGTGGAACAGAATCCTCATTGCCACAGACGAAACTTGTCAGCGCCAGTGCCAGTGTACAGCAAGCAAATGACGCGCCTCAAGCTGTCCTTGACCTCTCCAAGCCATTTGACGGTCTTCCAAAGGGCGGCTTGACCGCGTTGCTACTTGGAAACAAACGAAAGTATGCTGAGATTGAAGGAGAGGAGCCCGGCACGGCCGAGAAACGAGTCACCGCTGCAAGTCAAAGAGCAGCTGCACCTATCGTCGTTAACGGCGCCGATGGTCTGCTCCCTGCGCAGCCGCTCCCAATGGTCAATATTCAGCAAACAACGCCAGAGTTCATCCGACCAGCTGTCGTCAACCCAGCAACTAGTGTTGCCCAACTAAGACTTGCTGTCCCCAAGGTCCGAGCGCAAATTATACAAGGTATTGATTCCAGCGGCAAGCCTGGTGATGTCTCGGGAGACGCCACGAACAAGTCCCGAGCCGAATTTATCCTTGAAATAAAGAACCCTTCCCCTCAGTCACTGACCCCAAGGGCGCAGGATCGGGAGCCATGTCGGATCACACTGACGCGCAAGGACCAGCCTCTATGGCAGGATTTTCTACCTCGACCCGTCTTACTGGCTACCGGGACTCGGACCTTTTGGGCAGTAGGGGATGAGACAGGATCAATCTACCTATGGACGCCGCACGGTCGAAGGCTCAACAGCGCCATGGTCATGGAAGCGCAGCCAGTCATCCTGGCCTCTTACGAATCGTGGCTGATGTGTATAACGGCTGTAGGGATGTGCTATGTGTGGAACGTTCAGAGCATGTCGGCACCGCACCCGCCCGTGTCGCTTGCACCTGTACTTGACGCTGCCATTCACTCGCTCGCTGCTCATCCTACTGGTGCCCCAGCAATTACGCAAGCCCGACTGAACTCGGAAGGCCGCATCATCGTGAGTCTATCGAATGGTGATGGCTACGCGTACTCACCACAGATGTACTGCTGGCAGCGACTTTCCGAAGTCTGGTGGGCGGTGGGCAGCCAGTATTGGAACACGACAGATTCATCAGTGGGCAATGTCCAGTCCGCCAAGGCAGGGTCCGGTTCGGAGAAGTCGGTCGAAGTCTCGTCTGGTATTGTGCCGTGGCTAGAAAGAAACACAACATCAGAAACGCTGTTACGGGGTCGTGCTTACTTCCTGCAGCGGTTGGTCAAGGTCCTGCTGTCACGCGAAGGCTTTGAGAGCTTCGAGTCCGGCGTTTCCATAGCGCACCTCGAGAACCGCATTGCTGCAGCTTTGATGCTGGGTGCAAAGGATGAATTCAGGATATACCTGCTCATGTATGCAAAACGGCTAGGAGCAGAAGGGCTGAGACCCAAAGTCGAAGAACTCCTCCGCACGCTCATCGGTGGCATTATTAGCCTGCCTGATCAGCCTGACGGCGAAAGTACTGCAGCCACAGCGAATGCAGTCGAAGGGCGCAACTGGCAGGAAGATGCGAAGGTGATTTGCGGATGGCCTCGAGAAGATCTCCTTAAAGACGTTGTCTTGCTTCTTGGTGAGTTGCCACTCAGTCTTGTGTATGAGACGTTGCTAACAGTCGATCAGGGAAACATCGAGATCTGCAACGAATCACTGTGCCATATGCCAGAATGTTAGGCATCCTCGACGACTTGACCGGAGAGCAGGAGGAGATGGCTTTGTAAGGTTTACATTAGGTGGCTCGACTGAACGACGAGGCATTCGATTTGCATAGCATGGCAGTGGCACGGTGAGGACCGCGTACGTGAGAGGACTTCAATTTCAAGATGAGGCGCAAATGATTGTTGGCACACTCAAATCAACTTCACTTCGAAACTTCAAGCCGCTCCCCGCGAAGCCTCCCTCTTAATCGTATTTGGACCGTTGTTGGTCATAATGCTACCTTCTCACTGCACGACGCCGCCTGGTCGCGTTTTCCAGTCCGCCAGCTTGCCATCCTCAGCGACCGCTTCATCCTCCACCTCCAGAACAGCGAACGATCGTACACCACCTAGCCTAATTCGCGCAGCTACACCTGAATCCTTCACTGACCCGAGCCCTGGACCTTCTACGTCTTTACAACGGGATGGCCACAAGACCTCACCAGACGGCCTGTCTGGCCGATCTGTTTACTCTCGATTGCGCCGCCACTGCAGCCAAGGGATCTGCCGCTGGCTCGTCGTCGTTGTTGCCTTGTTGATATCACTTCAGCTCTTGCTCCACCTCTATGCCAATCGCGACCCCATCACCGCCCTTGAATCGCAATGGCGCGCAGAGGTCCGTCGCCTTCAATTCACGAGGCGGAAGACACATGATCCGATCAGATGGCTCAGAGAGAACTCATTTCCCAACAACGTCAAGGCAAAGCGTCCAAAGGCAGCCCTAATAAGCCTGGTGAGGAATGAAGAGCTGGATGGCATACTGCAGAGCATGCGGCAGTTGGAATTCCACTGGAATCGGCAGTACAATTATCCTTGGGTGTTTTTCAACGAGAAACCCTTTTCGGCGGAGTTCAAGGTACGGCTATCTGCGCACACGGTGCCATTGCAAACACCATGAAATGAACCTGACACTCTCCTCGACAGGCCGCAACCTCAAACGCGACCTCTGCCCGCACCGAATACCACCTCGTCCCCCGACCTCACTGGGTCACTCCGCCCCACATAAACCAAACCCTCTACTACAACTCGCTCGACTACCTCTCTCTCACTGCCGTCGGCAAAGGCCACCTCCTTTCCTACCACGCCATGATCCGCTGGCAATCCGGCCTGTTCTATCTCCACCCGGCTCTGGAAAAGTATGACTACTATTGGCGTGTGGAACCGGATGTCCACTTCTTCTGCAACATTCCCTACGATCCGTTCCGATTCATGCACGCGAACGAGATGGTCTATGGCTTCAATATGGCGATCCTGGACGATGCAAGATCGTTTGCTTCACTGTGGTCAACCACACAAGATTTCATCGTCCAATATCCTCACCTGATCCACCCGAACGCCAATCTCGATTGGCTGGTCGATCCCGCGACGGGGTGGAATTACAATAACTGCCAATTCTTCAGTAACTTCGAGATCGGCTCCCTCAATTTCTTCCGTGATAACGAAGGCAGTCGACTCTACTTTGACTGGTTGGATCAGAAAGGAGGGTTCTACTATTCTAGGTGGGGAGATGCACCCGTGCATACCCTCATGGTGAGTATGTTCACTGCGCCAGAGAAGGTATGGTGGTTCCGGGACGTGGGCTATCAGCATGATATCGCCAGACATTGTCCTCCTGCGGGGAACCCGTTTGACGGGATAAGAGCCAGCAAAGACGGCAATGGGGGCGGAGGAGTAACTTCTCGGAAACGGGGTGTGGTTCAGGATCACATGACCAACGAAGACGACTTCGTCGATGAGCTAGGCTGGACTGATGGCCGGTGTGCCTGCGAGCCCACCTCTCTGGACGAGAACTTCTACAAGCTTGTTCCGATGGAAAGCCCACAGTTGAAGCCATCTGATACGTGCGTGCGCTTGTGGCTTGGAGGAGAGTGGTTGAAGAAAAAGGATGGATGGAGCCAGGATGCCGAAAGGGTGTTGGGGGGAGATGGGTATGGTGGGTACCTGATGGATGGGATGTAAGCCATGGCGTGGACGAGACTGGGCTGTTTGACGACAGCCAAGTAACGTGATTGTGTATTGCTTGTGTCGCTGTGGGAAAGATCAAAGGGTGTTGTCCCGAAAAGTATGCCTCCATTCCATATGGAACAAGCTGATTCATAGCGGCCACTTTGTGATCCGCCACTCGTTAGCAGTGCAGTTCAGCTTGAGCTCTTGACTCGCAAAGTGTAAAGGAAATACTCGATCTAGGCTGCGCACGGGCTTTCGGGCATTAGGCTTTCCCTGAAAGGTAAACGAAAGTGTGCTCTTGCCATCCTCCTGTTGTTATACTTCGGCGCATACCACTTCGTTCCCGAGGTTGTGCCTAAGTCAAGGCCACCCTTGCCGATGGGCGCCTCGCTGGGTCAACAGAGGATCAAAATGCCCTTCGATCTACGGCTCGGGACGATCGAATCGAAATACTACGTCATTGACCTTCTTTCTGTCCGGAAATCATCTCCGCGAACCAAGGCATCCTCGTACAACAACATAACTCGCCTCAAGATGTTATGCGATCCGCGATTTAACATAGACACAGCTAACCGGCTCACTCTCCGTCCTTCAGATCTTCTGACCCCTTTGCAGTTCTTTTCACGGATCTGGAGACACGCGCGCGATCGATCAGTAACTTGAGCCGGAAGACAGAGAGCAAGACCCGACCCAAGCAACTTCCGGTGGCGAGCCTTCTCATCAAACCCTCCAAAAGTGGATATTGATATAAGCACGGCGGTCGATCGTGCTGCTCATTGATCTCCAGACGAGATCTCCCTGCGCCAAAGTTTTATTGCGAGAGTCCTCGTAATGTCGTCCACCTCCAGCTGAGAAACGTCCTCCGGCGAAAGCTGTGTGATAAGCATACTTCCCGACCGGCGCCACCTCCGTTCATTTACTTGTACTCGCACAGCACCACCTCGACGCGAACAATGGCCGACCCGGAGCTCCGACCTCTCATACAAAGCACACCAAACACACCATTGGCACCCCTCCTTCCTTCAGACCGGCGATTCATCACGGCGCTCCAACGTTCCGAGGACTTCATCGCCTGCCACGTGCAGAAGATCCACGGCGCAGACTCCTGGGTCTGGGGCTTGCGACACAACCTGCAGCGCTTTCTGTCGTCGAAATGGGGCCACTATTTTGTGATTGTGTTGGTCGCGGCGGACATTTCCTGCATCTTCGCCGATTTCCTGGTCAGCTTGCACATATGCGAGCACGGCGGGGACAAGGGGTTTGAATTGCATACGTGGCGCCAGGTGAATGATGTGCTGGGATACATGAGTCTGGTGTTTTCGTGTTTGTTCGTAAGTCTTCCTGATGAATTTGTCGAGTCGGTGGTTTCTTTTTGGTGTGGGCGGGCCGGCCTCCTCCTCCTCCTCCTCTTTCGACAGACACAGGAGGATGTTCGACCAGGCTTGAGATCCCTGCGTACGAGTATGTCTGATAAGAACGCCAAACTGATCGCCGGGAACCACAGATGGCCGAATTGCTAGGCAGTGTCTTCGCTTTCGGATTCCAGTAAGTACTTGAACCCTGCCGTTCCCTGTTGACTTCATTCCATTCCATTCCATCCTTCTTTGCATGACTACAATGCATCCCAACACCCCTCACCTCAAGCCAATACATGATATATATCATCATCTGACACGCGCGTGCTCCGCCAAAAGCTACTTCGCCACCCCGTTCCACACCTTCGACGCCCTCGTCATCATCACGGCCTTTGTCATCGACCTCGTCCTGCGCGCCGGCCCGCTCGAAGAAGCCGGCTCCCTCGTCGTGGTGCTCCGCCTGTGGCGCGTCTTCAAGATCATCGAGGAGTTCTCCTCCGGGGCCGAGGACCAGCTGGCCGAGCTGCAGGACCGGATCGAGGTGTTGGAGAAGCAGAAGGACGACGCGTGCAAGGAGAACGAGCAGTTGCAGATGCAGTTGAGGTTGAGACAGTTGCGTGGGGGGGATGCGGACGGACATGGGAACGGGCACGGGACCACCGTGCCTGATGGGGAGACGAGATGAGAGAAAAGGTACTTTGACTTTGACTTTTGTACAGCATAGGAAGTGGTTACTTACCTATCGAATGATTCAACGAGACTCTCCCGAGGCGTGGAGGGTGGACTGTTTGAAGGCTGATGTATGGAGTTCTCTCACGACTCAGTTGGACCCTGGGTGCTTGGGATAGATGATGCGACTTCACCACAAGTCTGGTTTATAGATATGTAGACCTGGTTCTCCCTACACTCTACAAGTACCTACACTCTACAAGTACCCACACTCTACAAGTACCTACACTCTACAAGTACCTACACTCTACAAGTACCTACACTCTACAAGTAAACAGGTAGGATTGACGGAATTGGCAGAGGCGGAATCCGATAAAGACTGCACTACGAGATACGAAGAACATGCACGGTCAAAACCAAACACGTATTTATCTAACAGAGGAAATAGTATCATTCTGAGGCATGAGTATCTGTAGCTTGTACATTCTGGGGCGTCTCAACTGCAAACACCCTTTCCACCCGCCACGGCATCACATCAGGACCTCGCCCGATCACACTGCTCGATGAACCTGTAGATGCCTTCCAGTCCTTCATATCCACCATCCGCAGCCGTGTGCTCGGGATACCTTTCCCGAACTACTGGCGCCTGGGGCTGGAAGAAGTATGTGACGGGATCATCCGTCTCGAGCAACTCACTCCCGTGCAGGGACGAGTATCCGGACGGCGACGAGACCCACGGATTCTGCCCCAAGGCTGGATCAACCATCTCGAATGCATCAGGGGACTGGCTCGTCGCCGAGAAGTGGGAGAACCCCGGAGACGCACGCCGAGGAGGCGTAAGCATCTCGTGCCACTCGACCCGATCCTTCCTGACGCGCTTGATCGGCCTGTCACACATTTCGAGACCTGTCTCGCTGGCAGTCTTGCTCGGAGCGAACGGGAAGAGCAAAGCCATCTCGGTCCCGTTGCGGGTGTCAAAGTCCTCGTCTTGACCAACGATGCCGCGCTTGATGTTCAACTCCCGGCAGAGACCTTCCACTGTGTCTGCGTCGCAGCCGGGAAAGCGGACGCGGAGAGTCACACTGTCATGCAGCGAGATGGGAAGATCGCCGAGGGTGGATAGGTGTTTGAGGTCATTCATGATGGCGGCAAGGTCTTTCAATGCTCGGGCAAAGTCAACCGACAGGTTGGACATGAGGGTGGTGTTGTTCAAGGTGTCTTGTTGGACCTCGTAGTCGCAGGAAGAGACCGATGGGGAGCGAGGGATGCTCGCCAACGGACCAATGGCGGTGATTGTGGGAGAGACCTTGAAGTCGATGAACGATCCGGGGGCAGTCCTGGAGGACATATCCATGGTGTGTCTGGCTTCCTCCTGCAGGCTAGACACCGCCCGGAATCTTTTCTCCCCTGTGCGAGGGTCCGAGCCATCGAAACGGGCTTTCTGGCCAGACAGCCAGAAAGCTCGAACGGCCTGGGACACATTGGCGACCACCTGCGCAGGAGCAGCAGGCGTATGGGAGAAGTATCTTGCCCCGCCGGCTCGGCCACCTCCTAGGCCATACCCGCCGGCATGACGAGCCAAGGTGCCTCCAGTGAGACTGGGTCGTAGAGTGGATGCAAAAGGGGCACGGCCGCTTGACTGATTGACACGCGTGGCGGTATGTGAGGAAGGATACGACGCCCGAGTCGGGCGGGACTTGGGGCCAGTGTGGGACGAGTAATGTCTGATGGTATCGGCAGCATGGACCTTCGTGCTGTAGAGGCGGCCCTGAGCTTGACGGATCTGACCAAGTCGGCTCTGGGGTTGATGGTGAGAGACGCGAGCATAGGCTGGCTGGGCGTCGGCTTCGAGCGGTTTGGCTGCCTGCGGGATCTTGTCACGGATGAATTTGCCCGTCTTCTCGGCGGCGTATCTCGCCAGCCTCATGGCTTTCTGGGCCAAGAGGTGGCCTCCTGACGACGCCATGATGTTTATCCACCAGGCGGAGGAGAGAGTTGTGGACTCGAAAGCGAGAGGGAAGTGAGAGGGAAGTGAGGCTTGGGGATATGAGTCTACGAGTATGAGTTGGCCTTCGCCACCAGGGTCCTCGCTGTGATTGGCCAACAGGATTCCCCGCAAAATATTGAATCCTCCGCTCCGTGCCGAGTCACGTGACGGTTTGACTCGTCGGATTAATAGACGCCGATCTCCCGCTGTTGATTCTCTGATCTTGGCCTTCTGTACTCATGGCGGCTTCATGATCAGATCACCAATTCTTTCCACCACCAAGCCTGTAGGTAATTTTCGATGCCGACCGCGTGCATGTGAGTTGCCAGCCACATTGCCATCCCAATGTTGAGGCGAAGGTTGACTCCAATCTCTTCCTTCCACCAAACATGTCTGCATGAGTGGTCTTCAAGTCATCCCAGAAGTCTCTTGAGTTGATAACGCGGTCAGGATACATTTCAAGCGAGATAACCGAACCCATGCATCGCGTTGGGCAAGACGCAATATACATCCATTTGGGGTGTAGCGCGGATTGAGGAACCATTTTGCAAGGAATTTGTAATCGGTGCGGCCGCTTTGAAGGGTCTATTATTTGGACAATCTCCGTGGAACAACATTACGTCCGGCCGGACCGCGCATGAGCTGTGACGAGATAGCCCCAAATGGACATGTCACCTACTAGGGGATATTGACCGCTGGGTTAAGCAACCACCGTTGTTGGAAGGGAAGACTCCTCTGGACAGACGATTTCTAAATACTGTTTCAGTGCCTCCTTACAAGAAGGGCTGTTCAACACTTCTATCGCTTCGTCCAGTTGGTCGGTCGACTCGGCCGACAGCTTACCCCCTGGACTTTCCTCGTTTGAGGGGTCGTCATCTCTTTCCTTCCATCGGACGGCAGCTTGGAATTTCGGTGACCCCTCCAACTCCTCCTGCAAAGTCCTGCGGCGATCATTGTCTGGCAGAAAGACGTCCCACCACGCCCAGCGATTAGCTCGTGGGGACACTGGAAGCATAGAGATGAAAATCAGAGCTGCTCGCCGCCCGCTGAAATGCAGGGGCTTCATGAATCGAATGGATGCGGGTTGTTTCTCCAGGACGCGCTCGGGTCCGATCAACAGATGCAGCCCCTTCTTTAGTAGCCACGAAAGCAAGTAGACGGCAAGCCAAAGTAAACTTGACCACCTCTCATTGCCTTGTGCGTTAGTGCTTGCCGCAAGGAGAGCCGCTTGGGTGGTGAGCACCACAGCAAGAAGCCGGCACAGCCATTTGAGAAACAAGGGCCGAGTTGTTCGAACGGGAATATTGGTGAGTGCATGGAGTTGACTGGAGTACCCGCACACGATCGAGATCTTGGACGAGTTCCAGCTTTCCGCGATTACATGGATATCTAAGGCGGCATCACGCCTGGCCGTCTCGACTCGGTCAGATTCTGCTGTAGCCTGGTTCCCAAAGATGGGGTCGACGGAAAGCCGCAGCACGACGGTGAGAACATGGGAGACGGCGATGCAGATGAGAAGGGCGGGCCCAATCTCTAGGCCCCGGCGGGCGACCAAGACGGCCAAACCGACGGCAAGGACGATCTCCGAGATAGACAACGAGGCTGACGCCCACCATTTGGAATCACTCAATCTGGATGGGTCGCTTGTTGGATCGGTTGGCGTGACCAAGCTTACGTGGACGACTGTTTCGCGGAGCGCAGTGGCCGTCTTGGGGTTGGCGCTCAGGGGGCTGTGACGACCGATGATCCCCGCGACTTCGACAATCGCCGCATTCACAAGGTCGAAAACATTACCGTGGCGGATGCTCGCCACAGCAAGAGGACGCCCGTTGCGGCCTTGTTCAAACAGTTCCAGGTAGTCAACGTTCCAGAGTTGGCGAAAATCGTGGATGGATCCGGTCATGGATTCGGAAACAGAGTGACGAGTCATCACTGCCGACACCAGTCCATGCCGTACTCGCAAGTTTTCTGCAAAGAGGGGTATGGGGGCCCAGGGCCCGATGATACGAAGAAACCTCAAGAAGTCACCTGCCATGATGGTGTTGCGTATCAGAACCATAAAGGTCCAATATCCGCGGTCGTCAACAGGGGGAATGTGTAGACAACGCACGCGAACCCCCAAGCCCAAAGCGGCGACGCGCCAGGCCCCAGCATGGGATCTAACCCGATTGTGCCTAGCGCTCAGCCTGCGCCTGCTAGTACTCCTCTCTCTGTCTGTAAACTCGGTGCTGGGAAATCCGCCAGCGGTTTAGGCGGCCCCGCCGTTTCGGGGCATGGTCGCGGGCTGGGCGCGCCGCCGCTTTTGACGTCTATAAGAACCCTCGTCCCTCCCCTCCCTAGATGCTCTCTCCCTTCCGACCTGTCTTCTTCCTCACCTCCTTCGCCCTCGTGTCCCCGTCGTGCGTCACCCCCAGCAGTCTACGTCCTTCTGGGCCGCGTTAGGCGCCCCCCTTTCCCCTTCGATTCTCCGCCGGTCCCTTCGAAATCCGCCTTGCCTCGAGCCAATATGCTCCGATCACCCTCCTAATCCTCGATCGTCACGCCCTATGCGCGCTGCGGCGCTACTAGTTTCGGCCCCCTCGAAGCCCCTATGATGACACATTTAGCTCTACTGGCTGCACGACCTGTACTATAGGCTTAGCTGATCCCACCCATCATCCACGGCTCAACCGGGGATCCTGAAGGGTTCCGCGACGCTGTATCTCGTTTGCACCGCCTCGCCAGGACGATTCTCGTGATGGACTTTTCCGGCGGTTGTTCCAGGCTTGCGAAAGAGGGGGGAGATTGTCGCCGTCGCCAAACGCAACTTCGGTCGCCGTGAGGGTGGGTGACACTCGACCGTGCTCGCCGAAAACTGGATGGAGGATCAGATGGCAGCCTAAAGCGCAGCTGATGGTTTGGTGTAGGCTGGCACAGCGAGCTGAGCGCCGGACCTGGTACATCTAATCATAAAAATGCCGTACTGGTTGATCGGCAGTGTGGCCTATATTGCTGCCTGCGCTCCGCCTCGAATCTGCAACGTTGAGTTAGGGCCGAGTCCTTCACTTTGATCCTTACCGCTCGGGGATACTCGACGAAGTACGACACAGACAATCACAAAGGCCAAGAGCAAGAAGGAGGCGTTGAATTGCATAAGGACGGTGCTATCCACACTCGTACACCCGCTCGAGGTAGTGGTGCTCACGAGCACAGTGGCAGCGGCATAAATTCGGATACTCCATCGTCTGTTGGCCGAATCCACGATGTCTTTACTGAGTATGAAGAGACCTTCGGCTTCTCTAAGACTAACTATAAGCTAGCGCGCTCGGCTCTATATAATATCCCAGAAAGTGAGATCACGGCGGGCTCCATCCCACGTGTCATTATTGGGGGTGGCTGTGGACGACGGCGACTCAGACCTCGAGGAGGATGCAGAAGCTGCAAGAGAGGATACTGCTCAACGTTCGAAGAGAGGCCTTGAGAACACGTCCACTTTCCGGTCCAGAATGGGAATCACTCTCCATCAAGGGTGGGTTGCAGGTTGATGTAGCTGCAGCCACGTGACCGCAGCTTCCAGATGCGTGCTGTGCGTGGAAGTGATACTCCGTAGGCCCTCAGTTATTCTGGCGTGTCTGGAAAGCGCGCACGAAAGAGTAGCGTCGGCGCCAACCTACGGGATCGTCGATCTGGGTCCATCAAGGGCCCTCACATCCAAATGGCCGTTCGGCTAGGATGTCTTCGGCCACAGGAGAGATACAGTATAACCGTAGGACGGATGGCTAGGTACTTTTCTCTGAGCTGCTCTTCTTCTCCTATTTTCCGTCTTACGACGATACTTCGTATCCGAACGGTCTTTCCACCAGGGCACAGCTCTACGGTGTATCTTCCTAGAGCATGGCATGTATCCTGTTGGACGGCCGACTTGGGGAATATTCCGCCAAAGAGGCATTTCCAATCCCCGTCACGTAACCTTTACTTACATATTCCAGCCAACTCCTTTTTCTATCCCTACAAGTCACCTATTCATCTAGATCATAGATCAGAATCCCAGACAATTGCCTCAGATATCTCAGCCCAAGCTGATAACAAACTCAACTTTGTCATCGTGGGGACGGTCCCTACCCTTCTGCCCGCCGGACGGAAAAAGTAGCCCTCTGAATCTTGCCACACTCCAAGTCCACTCACGACACGGTCCGGATCTTGAAATCAAATTTGAGAAGATCTTCCTCGGCGACAGTCCCTTGTACACAGTACCGCTGGTTTCCGCGAGGGTGTAGGTCTGGAGCAACGGATGCAGCATGTTCTCCCTGCGAACCCTGTCACATTCGCATAGAATCGCTTCTGGTAGATGTGAATGATATCACAGTGTCTCTTACGATGCTATCGTTCGTTTAGTGCGACCGGGTCAGCGCACGTACTCTTCGAAAAGTCACCAAAACAAGCGGTGCTAGGATGCGGCTGTCTCTCTATCACAATGTCTTCAAAGCCCTAGCCAGCGCCTTGTTCGTGGCACCTCAAGCGACGCTTCTAATCGCGACTTCACTGCTTGGTCGTCCTCGCTTGCGGTGTTCGACACAATGATCTGATATGTCCCCTTTTCGATGCACCACGTTTCCTCAGTTTCGTCCCAGTAGCTCATGGCATATGGGTCTATCTGAACCTCCACCGTTTTCTCTTCCCTTGGCTGGAGATTGACTTTTGTAAAACCGTGGAGCTCTTTAATGGGACGAGGCATGGTCGAGTTCGGTGCCGCCAAGTACACCTGCACAACTTCGGCTCCTGCAACAACCCCAGTATTCCGTACTTGAATGGTGATGGAGGTTGACGGGAAGGTCTTGTCGTCAATCTTGGAAGGCAGTGTCCTCACTTTCAAGTCGGAAATCTCAAACTCGGTATAAGACAGACCATGGCCAAAGCTCCACTGTGGCCTGCGGCCTACCTTGTCATAGTACCGGTACCCCACGAACATCTCCTCTCCATAAAGACACCGACCTTGAGTGTCGCCGAAGTTGAGATATGCCGGATTATCTCTGGCCTCGTGAGGCCAAGACATTGGGAGCTTGCCACTGGGATTGAAGTCCCCAAAAATGACATCAGCTATGCCATTCCCAGCTTCGTTGCCGCCGAACCACGCCTGTACGATAGCCGGGATCTGAGGAGCCCATTTCATAGTAACAGGAGTTCCTGAAAGGTTGACGACGACCGTCCGGGCGCAAGCTGCGCCCACCCTTGAGATCAGGGCGTCGACATTCGGCGGTAGATCCATGGTTTCTCGATCATGACCTTCGCCTTCCCAGTCGCCCTATTAAGATGTCAGTCTGCGGGTAGACGACGTGCGGGTTATTGGAAAGGAATGAGAGAGAGGATGGTTCCCTGAAGAAGAGTAACATGAAAACTTACGTTGAGCCCTGTACAGATGATGGTATAGTCGGCCTCGGCAGCGGCCCTCTCAGCTCGTCGGATGCCCTCTTCAATTCCTATGTTTGCGCAGGCCCCGAGGCTGATGCCGCCTCCGCCAAATCCAATGCCTCCACTGACGGAGCATTTCGAGGTCGCGGCGCTGCCAAAGTCCACGCGAAGCTTGTATGTTTTGCCTGCCTCGACCTCGACCGATCCCCGCTCCTCCCGGGTGCCTTCACCGAAAAAGGAAGGTCCCGACGTCTGTTTTGTGCTGTTGTCAATAATGAGCTCATCATCGATGTATAGGTTGGCTGTTCCAAAGCAGCAAAGACCAAAGTCCCACCTTCCTGGCTGATCAGGGACGAATTCGGCGCTTGCGACAGCATAGAAAATATCAAAATTCAGGTCCGGGTGCTGGTAGTCTCCTAATTGGAAATAAGTCCGCTTTAGAGCCATTTCTACCACCGGCTTCCTTCCCGTAACCGATTTTGGGTCATTGAACAGTACAAGCTTCAGGTTGCGAAGTAGTCGATCGTTCAGAAGGGGGAGCAATCTGTGTGCGTACGTGCCCACTTCGAACGTGATCTCGCAATCCTCGGACACCTTGGACTTGATGGCATCGAAAGGGTGGCATGTGTAGTATGGCTCCAGGGTGGTGCTGCCCAGACCCAACACAGAGAGATCTTGCATGTGAGAGCCAATCAGAGCAAGTTTCTTGACCGTCCTTGGTATTGGCAGCGTGTTTCTCTCGTTCTGAAGAAGCACAATGGAATTGTCGCAAAGTTCTCGATTCAAAATTCGATCCTCGGGATAGTCGCGCTGGCCTTCCCTCGGCGAAACTGGCGCTTGACTGGCCTTCTTAACGAAGTTCAACACGTTTCTCACCCGCCGATCCAGTACGGACTGTTTGACGTCGCCCGTGGCCAGGGCAGTCTTAAGTCTTTCACCTCGAAAGACGGTAGGGCCGGGCATCTCGATGTCCAGTCCTGCATTAACCGTGCTGTGTCCGACATATGTCCCGAACCTAGCTTTCTCAGTCAGAGCCGCCAAAAGGGATGCGACTGTATTTCGTAAGCTCACCAGTCGCTCATCACCAAGGGGTTCCATTGCCATTCATTTCGAAGGACTGTTTCTAGCACTGGAGTTTCAGAACAGTGAAGGCCATTGAGCTTATTGTACGATGTCATCAGTGCCCCCGGTTTACAATCTCTGGCTGCGATCTGGAACGGTCGAAGGTGGATTTCCCTCAAGGCACGTGGAGTCACCACGGCGTTGAGTTTAGACTTTACAGTCTCTTGGTCATTGCAGATGAAGTGCTTGATGGTAGACTGAACGCCGGTGCCCTGGCAGCCTCGTATCATCTCACTCGCCAATATGCCGGTCAGGTGAGGATCCTCACCGAAAGCTTCGACGTTCCGACCTCCCAAGGGCGAACGCTGTATATTGACGGTCGGGCCGAGCCAACAATGGGCGCCTTTGGCTATGCATTCATGGCCCAGAAGTTCCCCAGCTTTCTTCAACAACGGTTTGTCCCAGGTGGCTCCCAACGCCGTTCCGCAAGGGATCGCAGCCGATGGTGGCCCTTGAAAGAACTTGGTCCCACGAATACCAGCGGATCCATCACTCATACGAATTGATGGAACCCCATACTCCTCGACAGGGTACGTATGCCACCAATCCAAACCTGAAAGAGTCTGAGCTTGCATTCAACAATTGGATCGGCCAAGGTCGATTCTCACCAGTGAGCAAGGCGATCTTTTGCTGTTCAGTGAGCTTTAAGAGCACTTCTTCGATGTCGAATGAGGGAACACACTGCGACATTGCTGCTTCATTGAGGTTGTCGAAAACGAGGGCATAAGTTTGAGAAGGATAGCGCCAGAGGGAATCATCAGTCAACTCACGGAATTTCATGTCGAACTGCAACCATCTTCATTAAACCCAATGCATAACTCGGTACTCCGGGCCGCCTTGCTCGGCCGCGGAACATCATCGGCAATACCACAAAGGAAGGGACTTGGTTTCGCTTCCACGTCAATCCGAGCAGATTTCTTTTTGACGCGTGGCTGTTTTGGGTCGCCAGCTTGTGTAGTGAGAGGCTGAGAGCTCGGTCCACAACCAGATGTCGCTTGCAACTCTAGTAACTGTTTGACTCGCGCCCACACTCACACTCGCGGTGGCTTTCCCTCGGTAGCTTCACAAACGACTGTTTCTGATAACAAGCTTTCTAATGTTATCTGTATTAAAACTGGGTCAAAGGCCAACTGGCTGACAATCTGCTGGCGCATGGTCTCCGCCAGCAGACATGGGCGCGAATCGGATGACGGAGAGATAGCCGAGTCTGCCTCCGCTCAGTCTAGAGCCCGAAGTACGGCTGTTAGATCGTTATCAGCGCTCGCTTACAGTAAACATCGGCTAGGGGCATGACCCTTTTAGGCATAACCTGAGTTGGCGTCCGATAGGCATAACCTGGCCTCCGGGAATATGCCTAATTTTTAGGGTAAATTTTATATGGGCATGCCTACAGTATCAAGGATTTTAGGGATGCCCCGTACCCCTAATAATTTAGGTATTTTTGGGTATCTTTAGGTATTTTTAAGTGAGCTAACCAGTACTAAATAGGAATAGGCTAGTATTAGTATCCAGCAACAGTACGAGATAGCCGCCTCATTAGTCTTAGCGTCGTCAAGACGGAGTTTACCCTAAGCACTGTGATTGGATATATGCCTCTAAAGTGCTTGCAAGACCCACATGTCTGTTCACTGTTATCCAACTGACATACTCGTACGGATACGGCGCAGGGCATTCGCAGATTTACACCGATAGGATGATGGAAGATTCCCACACCACTGGAGAAAACCCCAAGCAACCCTTCTGTCACGACCTGCCGAGTCTCCCTCCCGAATGGGGATAGTTATCCAGCGTCTCGATGGCAGAACGACGAGATAAGGAAGCATACCATGAAACGGAGTAAGAAAAGTGCTTTCTCAAAGCGCGTGAAGCTTGAAAGAAAGTCTCTACTACCTAACACAGATAGTATGAGGATCTCAAATCATGAGGTCGCATTGATGAAAATACCCAAGTCAAGAGACTAGAATCAGGTACTGAGAAAGGCGAGGACGCTGTACCTACATCATACACGACAAAGTAAATAAGATACGGTAGGCGAGCGCAGGCAGTGCCGAAGATAGCGCTAGTCTATTGCAGCGACACAAGTGACAAAACATAGGGCAGCTACTCTTTGAAGCCATTCGCTCAGAATTCGTATTGAGTTCCAAGCTATATACTCTTGTGGTATATGTTTCCCATGACAAGGTAAGGGGAGAATCGGAACATTCATGGGTGTTTTGAGACAGATTAGAGACGTAAAAGGTAATGCTATCCCTGGGCAGATTGAATCCTGGAGTTGGAGTTGGACATGATATTGAGCGCAAGTTCTACTACTCCCTCAAGTATATACCCCCTGACGCATTCGAGATTGCGATTCATGAAACGAGTCTGCTATTTCGTTTTGACTTGAACAGATCAAACATGGGTGTTGTTGAGACTTTGTCGCGGCCCCGACCTCCAAAGTCGTCTGAGGCTATCAATGCCCTCATCATTGTATGCTCCTGTGTCAATGCAGCGGTACGGCCTTGAGACATACTGTCGATGTTACACTTGGATGCTAACAGCCTAGTTGGTTTAGACCATAGGTTACGACGGCTCTATGATGTAAGTACAAGCCTAGTTGTGTGTTTACAAGATTCTATCAGACACTGACTACCCATCACAGGAACGGATTGAACATCCTGCCGTCTTTTTCTGAATATTTCCACATCAACACCGCCACACAAAGCCTGTCCACCTCTGCTCTGTATATTGGTTCCTTCTTTGCGGGCATAACGTATTCACCGGTCGCCGATCGACTTGGGCGCAGAGCTGCCATGTTCTGGGCTGCCATTATCACCGTGGTCTTTGTCATCCTTCAGGCCGCTTCTGTGAACATTGCCATGTTCACCGTCGCAAGAATCATGGTTGGCTATGGCAATGCTGCCTCCTCGATTGCTGCCCCCGCCTACGTGGCGGAAACGTTGCCATACAAATGGCGTGGCTGGGGTCTTGCTCTCATTAACGATTTCTACTATGTTGGTGAGTAACTCCGACCAGATCCTCGTGTTGCATGCTGCACCACATCGCTCACATTCTTTCACCTATAGGAGGTCTCATTGCTGCCGGTATAACTTATGGCACTGTCGACATCCAAAGTACCTGGGCATGGCGAACACCGTCGATCTGCCAGGGCGTTTTCAGCCTTCTTTGCATCCTGATTCTGCCATTCATTCCAGAGTCGCCTCGTTGGTTTATTTACTACGGGCGCAACGAAGAAGCCCGCCGTGTCCTCGCGCAGACCTGCGCCCAAGGGGACGAGAACAGTCCAGTCGTCCTCCTGCAGTACAGGGAGATCGATGATACCATAAGGTTTGAGAAGAACGTCGGTGAAACTTTGTCCTACCTCCAATTATTGAAAACTCCCTCGGCCCGGAAGCGAATCACCCTCGTCATAAGTTGTGCCCTGGCCACCGTCATTGTTGGTGAGTCCCAAGCATGTCGCTCTCTTTCACTGTGGACACTGTATTGACTAAAGCTATAATAAGGAAATCAAATTGCAAGCTACTACTTTGGTACAATGCTTACGAACGCTGGTATTACTGACGCCAACACGCAACTCCAGATCGTGAGTGACTCCGCTCCTCCTTTTTCTACAATTCACACTCTGATATCGCTCTTCTAGAACATTTATCTCAACCTTTTCTGTCTTGTATGCTCCCTGGCCGGTACCTATTTTGGTGAGCGACTTGGACGTCGGGTCGATGCCTTGGTCTCCACTGTCTTGCTTACTATCTTTCTATTCCTCATTGGCGCCTTGACCAAGATCTACGGTACCTCCACCAACACCTCTGGCATCTACGGCACTGTGGCGTGCATCTTCCTTTTCATGGGCTCTTACTCGTTCGGTTGGACACCATTGGCGTTCCTGTACCCTCCCGAAGTGCTGAATTACTCCACACGCGCCGTCGGCCTCGGTATCAATACGGCGGCTATGTACGGCTTTGGCTGTCTGATGGTATTCACTCTGCCCTACGCTTTGGCTGCCATCGGATGGAAGACTTACATGATCAATGGCGGTTGGAACATCCTGTTGATTGTGTTCATCTACTTCTTCTGGGTCGAAACAAAGGGCAAGACCTTAGAAGAGATCGATGAGCTCTTTGAAGGCACCAAGCACAGCGATGTGCCTAACATACGAGTAGTAGAGCAAGGAGACATGATGGACCTCAAGTCTTTGCAAGTCATTGTCGATGTGAGGAGTGAAGAATGATTTCTCCTTAGCGACCTCCCTCGGAACAGCGGAAATTTTCATATACAAACTGGTGGAGCACGATCGAGATCAAGCAAGATCGCATACTTCTCATCCTCTTCTATTCCCTAGGCCCGTCCAAAGCGTATCTCCTTGTGCAACACTTGCCAAACAGTGTGCGGTCTTACGGTGCCGGGGATATTGCATGCTATTAATGGACAGTATGTGGAATCACTCCACCGTGTGTGTATCAGCCTTGCGGAAGATCAAGTTAACCCACGGAATTTCTTCTGTACACTTCTTCCCAATGAGTAACTCCAGGAGCCTTCCCGTCACTTTAGATCTATAGACACAATTCAACCCCCCTTGCTAATGATACACAATTAATATAGTTATAGTCCTGAATTGCCTTCTCCTTTTCAACCAGCATGCTCCACGATCTCACTCACCAGTCCTCCATTCTTCACGACGGTTCGGATCTGTTCCGGCAAAGGAACCTCCTTAATATCTTCATCTGAGTTGTCCTTCGGGGGGAGGACAACATTCACAGCACTGCATTTGCTAGTAAAGATCTCAGTCGCTAGACTCTCGCTCGACAGGTAAATTTGAGCACCATCCATTTGATCGAGAAGCAAAGTCGGCACCACTCCATCAACCTGAACCGCAAATTTCGTTGCCTTGATGACATCGAGACTTGATGTGGGACTTGATGTGGGGAGTCAACCAATATGGAAAGGCCATTGCAGTTATCAATGGAGATCGCGGTGGCTTTGCCGTTGACCTTCAACACACATTTGTTGCATTTTGAGATCAAGATACTGTGGTTCAGTTCTGCCGGAATCTCGATAATTTCAGACTGAGGGTTTTCAAAGTTTTCCACAATCCACTTGGTACCGTCAAGCTCCTTTCGGCTGGGCTTCTTAGACCTCATGCTATCAGGTTTTTTGTTTGGTAGTGGTGACTTGCCATGACCACCTGATGATCCTGAATCAGACCGTTAAGGTATAGATGAATTGCATTTGAGAGGTGGATTCTTGTGAGTCATTTGAGACTTGTTCACTTTCTTAAGATTGGGTGTGATGGCGGACCCTTGATTCAACTGTTCAAAGACTGCCGTCATATCTCCACCTTGGGCTGCACCGCCAGATGGTGGCATAGGAGGAGGCGGAGGGCCATCATCATCGAACTTAGGTAATGGTGGTGGTGGTGGCGGCGGCGGAGGAGGTGGTGGACCTCCAGCAGCAGCTGGTGCGTTCGAAGCCGGTGCACCGGCCTGTACCTGCTTGAGAGCGGCAACAGCGTCGATTCCGTCCTTGTTGTTCCACGTCAAACCAGTCGGGAAATACTCCTTGACATAAGCGGCCAGTGATCGGAAGATCTTGTAGTAGGCCTGGATATACTCGACGTGCGACATACCCCTGCATGGATTGTCAGTCGTGAGCTATCCATACGGCGAGTCTTCGTACTTGTCCTTATACTCCTTAAGTATTTCGTTGCCATAGTTTGGGCGCCCCCAAGTGTATCAGTCACGAAGTCACCACGTCTCTTTTCCACAATCCATCCCAATGCGACAATACCCTCCGATACGGCGCTGAGGTGGGTGAATAGAGGTGATGGACGGTTGGCTTCTCGGAGTTCGTCTACACTCGATGTGTGTCGGTGTAACTCCGTCACGAGCTGACTGTCTGGCTTTTTGGGCTTGGAAGCCACCAGGAATTATGTCCGTTCAGCTGCGAATGCTTCCTTGACAGCTTTTGCCTGCGCCTATTAGAGTAGTGCTTCCCCTGCAGTTTCAGGAACAAACCTGTTGTTCTACTAGTCCACCGATCCTCTCTGCTGCTTTTACAAAGCCATCGATATCTTGTTCAATAATTTCATCGAAGGCTTTGACGGACCTGGGTAACGGTTCAGGAGGGGGAGCAGCTGGTTCAGGGGAGACGGCGGCTGCGGTCGAGGTTGGCATTGAGGCAGCAGGAACTCCATTTGAAGAACCGAGAGGCCCCTCTACTGAGGTTGCAATGTCCTCAAGTCTCGAAGTAGCAGCTTCGAGCCTGTTCAGACATTGTCAAATCCGGCGTTTGCAGTGGTAGAATGAAGAATGTTGAATGGTTCCAAAACAGGCATGAACATCGGGGTAACTAGTACCGAGTCCATGCGTAGCGTTCTTGGCACGGAGGAAATCCGCCTCCAAAAGCGGCGGTACCAGCCGCCAAATTCGGCGGAAAATTTCCCTGCACCTTGCGTTGGCCTGTAAAACTGAGACCTGTCGTCACCATCTCGAAGCTCACCTTGCTATGTAGAACGCTGATTGGCTTCATGGGGGAAGACTCAATCCGGGCGATCTACTCAGACAATGTTTGCCTATAGGATCGGGCTTGCCGCCAGTGACTGCCTACCGCAGAATTCGATTCATCAGCCCGACCTCCTTACTCCGTCGAGGAATACTTCCTCCTCCGGGGACGATCTACAGACGTCAACATTACCTCTTAAGGTATTCTTGACTACTATGTCTCCTTGGATTCTGCAGATTGTGTAGCATAGGGCAAGCGCGGGACCTGCAGTCAAAGTCGATACTGTTCGACCATGGTGGGCGTGCCCCGCTCGAAAGGCTGCATCAGTTGTCGAGCTAGGCACAAAGGCGTAAGTTTGCGCGACGATGGGTTCAGATCTTTAGGAACACTATATCTGGCTGTGTGCTAACACGATGATAGTGCGATGCTCAAAAGCCGTCATGTGGCCAATGCATCCGGAGAGGCGTTCGATGCCCGGGTTATGCCAAAGATCTCAAGATGGTAATCGTCCAGCCCGGGAAGAAGAACGACACCCTGGTCGTGACGAGGAGCTCACTGGGCTCCTCAGCATCCACGATAAACCGAGACGCCTCGGCAAACCCGAGCTTGGTAGGACTCCTCCCATCACTTCTCAGCACGGCATTCCGCTCTCAAACATATGAGCGCTTCGTCACCGACTACGCACCCCATTCAACCGACACATGGGCAAGGCTGCCGACAGATCTCGGCATCATCCCTTCAACTTCATGGCTGCAAGATGCCATTGCCGTTGCTCCAACAGATTCTGTCCTCGACAATGGTCTTACTGCCATGGCGCTTGCTCAAGTTGGGCGGATGATAAGGCAGCCAGACCTGCTCTTAGGTAGCGGGAGACTTTACACCGAAGCACTCAGTGGCCTCAACAGGCGGCTGAATGGCGGGAACGAATGCTTTACCGATACGACGATAGCTGCTGTTATGACTCTCAGCATATACGAGGTGCGTGGTGACTTCGCTATCAATGGAAGGTTGGTGATGGCTAAGACAAGCATTAGATGCAAGAAGGCTCCAGCGAGGGACGCTCGACGAGCTGGGCATCGCACGTGAGAGGCGCCTCAGCACTTATCCAACTGCGTGGAAGGGCCAATTTTTCCACGCCATTGAGCAACAGAATCTTCCTCGGGGCGCAGATAGCCGAGGTAAGGCCCAAGTATCTAGAAACTGCCGCTTTGTCGCTGATGGGAGTAGTTGATCGCAGCGGTTGGAAGTCGCAAACGTGCAGTCAATGCTTCGCTGTGGTCACGGACCCGTCGGGACACACTGACGGATTCCAGCTTCGTTTCACCCATGCGCCTCTTCGAGATTTTACATACTCTACCAGAGATCATGAGGGATTGTGAGGGCATATACCCTATTTTGGGCGCAGAAAAGCAGGCCGCAGGCAATGTCACCAAGACCCTGGAACCTGTCATGCAAAAATGCCAGGACTTCGAGATATGCCTGGCTGAGTGGTGCAACGACCTCGAAGCACAATTTCAAGGCAATCAGAGCGAGATGCGACCTCAACCCAACGCACCCCTGGCTCCTGACGTGACCGATACAACGCTGGCATCGCAGCTCTTCTGGTTCGAGCCATCCACACTGTACTCGACGCTGCCACGCGACAGTGCAGCGCGCATCTTCCCATTCTTCATTTGCTTTCCGAACCCGGACATCGCATTTCAGATTGTGTTGCATTGGACAGGCCTTCTTCTCATGCACATCACACTCCGCTTGGTCGATACTCGGCTCGGCCAGTCCACGCCCGAGACATCAGCTTCTAGTCTCACTCAGTTCACATTCTCAAACGATGCCCGCTCTCTAGCTCTGCTGATTGCCCAGTCCCTCGAGTATTTCGTACACCCAGACATGGGTCTACTCGGGACGAACCTGATTGGGTTTCCGTTGTCTGCAGCACAGAGGTACTTCCAACACGCAGGAACGAAGGAACAGTTGTGGATCGATGTAATATTGCAGCGGATAGCAGAGATGAAGTCGGGACTCGGGGGATTTTTAGACGACATGGCCAAGCGAAAGACGGTCAAATTGGTCAGCTCGTGACACCGCACGTCTTGAGGAAATGATGGATTATGCTCAAACATGTCTTGATGTATTAGCAGAATCGTCGCAGATCCAGTCGGACCAATCAGATTATTCCTTGATGATGCACATCGGAACGAGGGACTCACAAAGACCACACGCCTTCTTCTGCCGGAATGTTTCCTCTTTCCCAATCGACCACGCAGGGCTATCATAGATCGGACAGTGCAGGAACTCTCCACTCGCACTACGTGGCTTTGACTGCGAGACTGTATGGCGATGCAACTGTAACACTCGGTCGACGATAGAGATGACTCAACGGACCGTGGGTCCTTGACTCACGCTTCTCCACAAATTGGGAACACCTTTGCTTCCAGAAACGGTCCCTCTTCTATCTGTTGTTTCAGTCAGTCTCTTCAGATTCAACTGACATGATGGCTGCGACCCCAGTCGTCTCGGACTTCTATTTGCCTGTACCTCATCTAACATTGAAGATTGCCCTGACACCGCCTCGTGAGTCCGATGCGGACGCCGCGATTGCTGGGCTCAACCACCCGAAAGTTTACTTCAACTTGCTCGGCCCGCCATATCCATATACCGAAAACGATTGGGCTGAGTGGCACGCCCCCATCGCCAGCGCCTCGAGCGACAATCTGGCCGAGTTGAAAGCAATCCAAGAACAGACGCCATCTGTGGTAGCGTCAGGGGACTGCTGGTCCAAGAAGCGGTGGCTCGGCCAAAAGCTATGGACCTCCACGATCCGAGATGCCGTCGACGGAAAGTTCATCGGCAACATCGGTGTGCAGAGGGAGACCTTCACGTACATTCTCGACGTCGAGGAGAGGCAAAGAAGGAAGGACGAAAACGACGCGCTAAAGCCTGGCGACCCAAGAATAATCTGGATGATCGGGTGTGAGTTTTCGTCGAGACGTCTCGCAGGCCCGAGGAATGATGCGCTGACGGAGAACAGTTTGGCTCGTTCCAGAATACCAGGGTCGGGGGATCATGCCGGCAGTTCTCAGAACCTTGATGGCTGAAATTGTCGTCCCCTACATGAATGCTCACACGGTGCATGGGGATTATTTCGAGCACAACCTGGCCAGCAGAAGGGTGTTTGAGGAGAACGGATTCTCCTTTGAGAGGTTGGTACCAGATGCCGTCCCTATCAATCCGGCGAAGCTCAATGGCGTGGAAGGCAAAAAAGTCGGGCTTGGACTGATGAAGTGGGAGCGCAAACCGGCGAACTGAAGATTAGCCGTCGAACACAATACCGTAAGCCAGGGAGGCCCAGGAGCAAACTCTGGCTAGGCGTCACAGCGCCCGGAGGTGGGGCCCGCCGGTGGGCTACTGTGTACGGCTGGAGAGCGTATCGCATTCCATCTTTCCGATCAAGAACAGGCATACTCCGTCAGGATTATCACTTCTGGCCGATGGTCAGATGTCATGCGAAAAGATGGATTGCGATCACGTCCCTAGACTGCGTGCGGAATACCATAAAGGACGTTGCACGACTTGCCGCAAAGGAGCGGTAATTACCATACAGTAGTTTCATAGCTGAGTCAAACACGTTACAACTGCGACACTTGCTTGCAACAGATGCAGCCTATTTCCGCCCGGCTGGTACGGTATTACTGGCAAGATGAGCGTTTTTGCCAGTCAGAGGTGGAGTGACCGCCATCGGGTCTTGGGCTGATGTGGTGCCGAGCTGAGATCTGGCGTCTGGTCCCTGTTGGCGGCGGCTTCCGAGCGCCTGTCCGCTTAACTAGAAACCTAATGGAGCCTAGAACGGGCCCATTAGCGACCGGAATCTTCTGCCCCGGCTAGCCCCCGCACGGTTTTCGTGGGCCGACGGGTCAGCTGTTGCTCCCCAAGAATTCCCGCCCAGAGTTCGTTCCATCACCAGACGCGGCGAGAATCGAGCGTCGTAGGAGCGGAGCGGAATCCAGCACTTACCAGAAGCGTGCCGCATGCCGGTATCAGGATGGATTTCTTTAAAAGCTTTGAAGTGCGATCGACTCAACATGGTCCCGTTATTATTCTACCAATCCAAACAAACTACCAGACTTGAAATCACACCAAACGAAATCATCTGAACCACCATCACACATTCATCTTCAATGGTCCAATACGATCCATTTGTCGGAATGTTTCCTACTGCTGGCCTTCCCACCCGTGGAAGAGACACCGTTCAACAAGCCAGCAACAACACCGAGCACTCGCCAGGACACAGTATGTTTACAGCTCCCTGCTACTGCAGCTCATCAGACTCGCTAACATTGGAGAAAGACGAAATCCTCCACCACCGACTCAGACGACTATCGTCGAGCTGTAGCCACCATCCTCGGTGCTGCTCCAAATGCCACTTGCGACTACCATCCCAAGAACATCTTCCAGCCTTGATCCGCCATGACAGCACCTCAAGCGAAGAGGAATGGGACGGCTTCTGCCCGGATATCACCATGCCCAGAGACCTCTGCCACTCACCCTCACGGCGGCCCCTTCAAAGACGGCATTCCAGCTTGTGCCCCAAAAATGTCGCCCACCACGAACGCAAGGCCAGTGGCGGCTCACCCGTGCAGATGCTGGCAAAGGACCATGCCGATTCTCTCGCCCTTCACCACAACAAGTGTAACTGCGAGACCATCATTCCGCAGGAAAACCTGGACGAGAGATACGGACTGGTCGAGGAGCCTCAGGAGATCAGGCGGAAAAGGGATAGCCTGGACCAGGAGGCTGCGGGGCGGATGGCGGATATCATGCACCAGGAATTGATGTCCGACATGGAAGCACGGCAGTGCATGCTATGACAGAGGCGGATTGGGAAAGGCTTTGATTGCTCATGTACTCTTTCAAAAGTCTCGCCGGCGCCAATGGAGGTCCAAAACAGGGACTGGGGCGTTTGGTTTGGGAGGGAATTACTGCCATTAGGACGTGGTGTTCGACTGTATGCGAATTACGAAACATGATGCACGACCGAGTTAGCTGCGAATGCACGCTTCTCCTCTAATTCTACCTGTGCCAGTTAAGAAGAGAGACGGTACAATGTACTATGTAATCAACTCTGCCGGGGAAGTCTTGTGTGCTACATCCGTCGTCACAGCTCTCCCAGCGGTCTTCAGCCATTAGGGAGTTGTAATTCCTGTGCCTATGCCCGCTCTACGTGGGAATACACATCGCCCGGCGGCGAGTATTACTTGCAGCATGCATATCGAGCCCCCATCTAGTTGTTGGCAGTAAATGATCTTGTAACCCCTTCACCACCCTAGAGACCGTCCACCTGAGTAACAAGGCTACACGGGTAAGGGGCACGAGCTTGGCATGGCCGCCGGTAAGCCCACCCCCCAACGTTACCCAGAAAGGTCCCAAGGCGCCTAGTAAATAAAAGCCGCAGCAGCTAAGGTCACAGCCCCGCTCAACATCCCCAACCTGCTGGGCACACAGCTCATGTCACACCACCTCTCGACCACATCCGTACCAGCTCGTTCTAGGCATCCGGCTGCGCTTACTCTAGCAATGTCCCATCCCTGCCCTGCCCTGCCCTGCGCAAGGCTCCGAAACGAATACGTATCAGCAACAGTCACTGCGTGCACTGCACAGTAATTCAGTAGTTGGTAAATTACCGGGTGTGCGAGTTGATCCGAGCTCGCCTGCTCGACATTTCCTGTGAAGGCATCCCAGTCAGCGATCCGATCATGCTCGAAGGGGATTATACTGTGTATGCATGCACATGGGCTAGGTACTCGATCGACTCAAGGGACCTCAGTCCCGCATCACGCCATGCTCGCCTAGGCGTGCCGCAAGCTTTTTGCATTGCGTCGCGCCTTGACCGTGACTATCGTATGATACTTTCCAAGTGACATTCACACACACTCTCTCGCACTTCACACTATTGCAGCACGGTCGCTAAAGCCTAATTGCTCAGTACTACACATGCACGCATTGCACATCTTATCCTATCCTATTCCTGCCCATCCATCACATGGAGTCTAGGCCAATCTAGACACACGCACACTCACGACTCTCACGTGTGCGCATTTGCACATTTCGCTCACTGCGCTGGTCCCCTGGTCCCTGGTCTGGCTCGGGGTGCTTCTATCCCGCGCAGCGTCGATCTTTCTGATGTAACTCGCTGTGCTGCGTCCGCCGGCCAGCTGAGGGACTACCTAGCTCGCTAGCCAGGCTGGACCGGGCACACCGGGGTAGGTAAGTTGCTTGGTAGCTTGGTACCCAGTAGGTGGTAGATCGGTGCCGTGATCGGAGCGTGTGTGGGCTCGGACGATATCACATTCACACTCACATCCATGTTCACATGCGCGTTCGCGTTCGCGTTCATATGTATATAACCACTACGGTCGCTTCTACAGGTGGGCGCCTGGCCTGCCCTGTGCTTCCCTCCCAGCGAACAATAACTCAACACCACATATCCAATACACGCACACCTGTGTATCAAAAGGCATCTACTCTCCAACAGACGCAGGATCGAACTTGAACTTTCCTACACCTCGCATTCAGGATCTCGAGTAATCTTATCCTCACTCACCTCTAAGATCCAAGATCTGGAGCAATTGCACCATGGCAGCAGCAGGACTCCCCTACGCCGTCCCGGCCAACTACGCCATCCGGCTGGTCGAGGAACCTCTCTCGGCATCCGCACACGTCCACGACCACCCGGTCCAACCGCACCCGTCACACCCGTCACACTTCCAATTCCCACGCACGTCCCTGCACGCCGTGACACTGCACTCGCACTTCAAGGGCCCGCACGCGCCGGGGAGCGTGCGGACGTCGCCGGCGCGGTCGGCGGCGACGGCGTGGTCCCCGCCGACCGACATCCGCGAAACGCTCGCTAACTACCACATCGAGATGGAGGTCGCGGGCGTGACGGACAAGGAGGACCTCCTGATCCAGTGGCTCAGCCCGCACACGCTGCTCGTGCAGGGCGTCGCGTCCCGGCCCCAGAACATCGGCCTGGTCGACCAGAGCGAGGGCAAGCGAGTCTGGGAGGGCAAGGAAGGGCAAGGCTGGGCCTCGGAGACTGGCCACGCAAAGGTACGCTTTAAAACGAGTTTTGCCAAACCCCCCCCCCCCCCCGCCCCACCCCCGCCCCCTCCAAACGTCCCGACGCGGCCGAGCACCCGCTTCCACAC
>JADWPL010000032.1:0-265679 GCA_016109495.1 Phialophora tarda | reverse complement strand
CTCCCTCCCTCTCTCTCTCTCTCTGTGTGTGTGTGTACAGTATTGGCAAATTGCCCGGGGCCACTCAGATCTAACACTAGGTGTCTACAGCAACCCGAACCCACCGACGGCGGGCCCCTGATGCGCACGCCGAGCCGCGAGACCGTCGAGGCCGAACTGCTCGCCGACACGACGCCCACGATCCTGCTCTCGGAGCGCAGGGTCGGCCCCTGGCGCCGCACCTTCACCTTGCCCGACGACGTCGAGATGCGCGAGCTCAAGGCCCGCTTGGAGGGCGGCCTGTTGCGCATCGACTTGCCCAAGCGCAGTATCGAGGATCTCGAGGTCCTCAAGGGCGCGGGCATCAAGATCGATATCGAGTAGGCAGGAAGGCGGGACACGATCTGTGCTGGTAGTACCAGGTAATCTCGCTCCGTCTCCGCGGTTGAAGGAAAAAGAGATGGAAGAGGATTGTGATTGTGATTGATTCGACGAAGCGAAGCGAAGCTAAGTGAAGTGAGGTTAATATGTTCGACTGAAGGGCACACCACTGGAACTGCCGGACGGGATGAGGAGAACACACTCACTCATGTACATAGAGAGACGGAGAGTGCATTGTCATCCATGTCATGGATGGACGAACGGATGGATTGGGCCTGGAACAACAAAATAGAGGACATAGAAGGGAATTCGTTCGGCGGACTCGAGACATCTGACTCGACATGACAGCGGACAGGTTGTCGAGCTACGGACTATAACTCGTTGAGTACATAAGTACAGAGTCGGTAGGTACGGAGTACCATTCGGAGGGATTCATAGTTCGATACTATACTGTGTACTGTACTTTTATATGTGCAAACGGTATTCTTTCGAGATGCCATTGCTTTGCTTTGCTAGCTCTGCTACAGTACGTAGCACTCCAGCATGACCGAGAAGCGCGGGCGAGCAGAGTCAACTTCATGCCAACTTCGTGCCCAACATTCCATTCCCTTGCTTGATTTGTCCGAAATTCTCAACAATATCTTCATATTCATGTTCAGTCCAACGCGATCCCATCCCATCCCATCCCACGCTTAAAGTCTCGTCAAATTCGCCGAAATAAAAAGGAAATCGCAGCAGCGGGCAGAGGCCTCTCGCTCAAAAAAGCTGCATCTCCGTTCTCTCAAGACCGAATAAATGCAGCCAGAAGAAAGAATCCAAGAATCCAAGAATATCCAAGATTTTCTTGCATTTGTTTGTCATAGTAAAATCTTACACCGCCTGTACTTGCAGATTGACCATCTGTTTCAGTAGACTGCAGTCCTCGCACCGGACCAGCTTCTCCAACACCCGCACTCTTTCGGATAGTCTGTGGATTTCATTCTCCATGTGCCGCATCTCGACCTCGGTCTGGTTGACGTAGTTCATTGCCTCGGTGAGGACATCGCTCTTGCGCACCTTTCCACCGGGCAGGCCGTTGTTTGAGACGACATCTTCGCGCTCGCCGTCCTCGCCGACCCGCGGGCCGTAGTGCGAATTCTGCAGAGTCGAGTGTAGTTGCGTGATCTTGGCATTGAGGTTTTCGCGGTATTTGCGCTCGACCAGTGAGTGGGCTTGCTTGGCGCGTTGTTTGGCGTCGGCTTTCGACGGTGCTGTGGGCTTTGTGGTCGACGGAGGGGCGTCATCCTCGTCGTCGTTGTCTGACGACACGGCCGTGGCAGTGGGGATGGGGATGGGTTTCTGGCTGCCGCGGGCGGTGCGGCGCATGTTTGAGGTGACGGCGGACCTCCTTGATGGGATGGGCACGACGTCGGGTTGGCTGTCGACCGTGGTAGCGGTTGAGCTTGATGAGCGGCGGGTTGCTGAGGAGCGGGATGTGGTGGCGGTGCTTGTTCGTGTGCTTAAGCTGGGTCGGGGGTGGAGTTCGACAGACACGCTGTCCGGTGTGAAGTTGGTTTCGTTGCGCGAGTTGGCGTCTGTTATACAGGGCACTGACGTGCACTCTTCAATGGGTGGCAGGGTGGTGAAATTCATGCAAGGTGCGTCTGGACCACAGCGCGAGGGTTGACAGCTGTCTACCTGACCAGCGATCAGAGGACAGAGCTTCTCTGTCGAGTCTGCCCTTGATGCGATGGAGATAGCGATGGGATCCAGGTTGGTCATGGGCGGCGAGCTGTTGACCGAGTCGGAGGCTGATAGTGTTGTCAGATCGTTGTTGGTCATGTTAGAGTCATCGTCAGCGCGTGAGCTGTTCAGGCTCGACTGATCCATGGGCGGGAGATTTGCCTCCATGTTGAGGAGCTGTGAGAAGGAGTATTGGTTGCTGGGGTACGTGTCTCCTGAGGCTCTGCGCGGCCCAGAAGTCTGTCGATGTGAGGAGGAGTTGATCAGGTTACCTGGTGGTCCGTGGCGATGGCTGGGCTGCCGCAGATACGCCAGAGGATCCTGCGCTCTGTCCATGGCTGCTGAGTATTTCTGGTTGAGGGATTGGTGCGAGTCTATTGCCACGTTTGACGGCATCAGTGGAGCGGTGGTAAAGTCCATCTCATGCCACCCGGTGTAATCTACAGAGTCGGGGTCGACGATGGACAGCTGGGGATGTTGACCCTGAAATGCATGTTGGCCCTGAAAGTCATGAGAGCTTTCAGGCTGTCGGAACAAGTGCCGGTATGGCATCTTTGCTACTGGGCCGTCGGTCCTCTCGCAGGCGCGCCTTGTGTTTCAAACCGATGCTGGAATCGTGCTGATTTCCGAAAGGTTACCGTTTCAACGCCCGACTCGACCCATACGAATACAGCTTGTCGCAGGCCGTGTCCCAATGATGGTAGAGGACGGTGGCGCTTGGGGGCAAGCTCGTAAGAACCGTTCAGCGCTAACTGTTCGAGGAGGTTGGCGATTTGCGGTGGGCGTGGTATCGAGGAGAGCGGAGAGCAGAGTGTCAGGCCACGGTGACGATATGGAAGAGGGATTTTGGTGGACGGCGTTGTAGATGTAAGGAGACTGACGATGCTAGCTCGGTACAGGAAGTCCGGAAGGATGGCATGTCAATGGCCCGGCAAGGGAAAAAGGTCAGGATGAGTGAGAATGGAGCAGTCACACCACGCCGCGACGATCCCGTATCGCCAAGCTGCAAGTGGTATCGCAAGGGCCAGTAGGATGGCATGAAACCTCGCTTAAGGTCGCTAATGTTACAAGCGTTACCGCCGTTGGGTCCAGACCCACGCTCGGCCAGTTCCAGGCCCTCAGGCACGAGACATTTAGCTGTGACTGTAATGACACATCCCCTGCAGCAAAGTATTGCGAAATAACACTGTAAAAACCACCGCTTTATCCTCGCGTGGCCTGACACGCATGACGATCCGATTTCTCACTTGGCGATCGACGATTCCGCCGCGTGGGTCTCAGCCAGCCCAACTTTCGGATCTGCCGCAGGGCATTAAGCTCGCGGAGGCCGCCGTCTCCAGCTCCAGACAGCCCAGAGAGACCGTGTCTGCTCTGAATGGGCTGGTGACATAGTCACGCAACTTCTGAATCTCCGCATTCCGTGCGCTGAGTGCTGCACACCCGTCTGCTGAGGGAGCAGTGACATGCGCTCCCACCACCAATGGATGGAATCGGGAAGAAGGAGCTGCGAAAACAGGCACACGGGATATGCAAACAGTTAAAAGGCTCATCCTGGACCTCGTGTAAAGGTAGGAAGTCACCCAACAACTCAACTCAAATCACATCAGCAACATCAAGAAACAGCTCTCTACATTGACAAGCAATCCACTCAAAGCCACAAGCCTCTCCCCTCACTGCACCCCAAGTTTCGAAGCCTTCTCGACTCCATCACGATCAACCAGAATCATATCATCATGAACGCAGTTCGCCAAGTCATCTCTCGACGCTTTGTCAGCGGCATGGGTCCCAGGCTCACCACACCTGCCCGATACGCTTCGACAAGTGCGGAACATCACGCCGTATCGCCGCACGATAAAAAAGTAATGCGCAGTGTGTTCACTGCAGGAACGCTGGCTGTCGCCGGAGGCGTCGCGTACGGTGTAAGTTTTCCCCAGATCTATGTCCTGAGCCGTGAGATCGAAGACTAATCCACTTTCTCAGGCCGCCAGATCCGGAGGCCGGGTGGGCAACCGCTTCATGAAGAGGAACTCAACGCTCGACAGCTCCAAGTGGTTTGCAGAGAGTTCGGACATCAACCGTTTCTTCGGCAGTAAACGCTAGACTGTCTAGAATAGGTGGGGTTGGCGTTCATTGTCTGGGGTTAGGCGTTCAAGTACCTAGTCAAGGATCGGTGAAGACTAGCGTCGGCTGGGAATACTACGAATGATGAATGGAAGAACTGGACGGGAGTACGAGTATCATGTATGTGTGACTGGTCTTTTTGGCGACCATGACACTTCAATTCGCCTGTATATACAATTGTAACATATGGGTATCACAAGAAAGAGTCGTTAAAGTTTTCCACCGAAGGCAACACGCTTTCCGAATATTCGCTAGACCGCCAATCACTTTTGTCCGCCGTCCAAACAACGCCCAGCCGCGAGAGACGACGAAACCAGTCGAGGAGCGTCGCCAAGGAGAGACACGAAGCTGAAAGATTCAGCCCTATGAAGGACTGACAACCCGATTGGAGTTGTTGAAGAACGGAGTGAGGGGCCGAATTGCCCAGATGCCGTCGTCTTCCTCCGCGTCGTGTTTCGCGTCCGCTGAAAAGAAGGTCGGACTCGTACACTGAGATATTTGGCCGTCACTATCGTTGTCCGTGAGGCTGTCGTCGCTGTCAGCAGACGTGTCCTCCTCACTCCAGTCGTCTCCGTCGAAACTATCATAGGAACAGTCGGTTTCGTCGTCGCTGTCAAACTCTTCGGCCTCGTCGCACTGGGCGGCGGCTGCCTGTCTTATTTGGGCAATAGTTTCCAGTTGAATCTTGAGTGCCGTTCTGAACTCTTCAAACGACGGTACTTGATGTTCGAGATATGTTGCTGACCCGTTCTCCTCTACTGTGGTTGTGGAGATTGACGTGGGTTGAGCCTGAGCGAAATCTCTCGTCCGGTCATACACCGATATATGACCCAATAGCCGCCGTAATCTGGGTTCCTCTCGGGAGGACTCTGTGTTCAAATTCCAGTGTGACTTGAACAATAGTCTGGCAGCTGATTTCGTTGTCTCTGAACGCAATTCAGGTGTGGAGGCGAATGATAGCGGTGCGTGCGAGCACAGTGCGTCTTGTCGATCCATGTTGAGGGCAGAATGTTTGTATTTTGGTGCGGATGATGCTTTGTTTGCAGAGCACGCTTCGACGATTCTAGAGCAGAGTCGAGAGTGAGAGGACTTGGGAAGTGTCATAGAAAACAGCTGGGAAGAGGCTCTTCTTGAACCCCCCTCTCTGGGTCAGGCTGCAGCGCACGAACTCACCAAATGTGCGTTGGGCTCTTGCTCGGAAGTTAAGACCATCGATCAACCCCAGTCAGCCACGTTCATGTGAGTGGATCTGCAAACAAGCCCATCCTCAAAGAGGAACAGTAAAGCAGGGGGCGCGCCAATATCATTCGGCGAATAACTTCTGGGAGATGCGGCTGAAAGAAGAGTGACACTCTGTGGTTTCGCAGAAGGTGCGTTCTGGTGCATGTCAAAGTGAGGGGCTTCTGAGGCCCAAGCGTCGGGGACCAGTCACAAGCGAATCTGACAGCTGCCTTTTAGCCCGATTGGGGGCCACGTGAAGACCGAGGGACTCGACCAGTCGCTGCTAACCACGACTATCGAAGGCAGGGATGCAGAAAAGGGGAAAGCCATCTGCACGGGAGACAGTCATGGCCTTGCTAATGACGGGGGTCCTCTGATAGGCGCAAGGTTGACATTCCGGGCTAGAAGGAAGAAGCGAGGAGAGAAGAGACAGAGAAGGGAAAAGGAAAGGGATCAGGTCCGAGGAGCTGTTTCGCGGCGCTGGCCAGGCCCGGCAGTTTAGGCTTGGTCGCGTCTTTAGGGCTGCCCTAAGCCGTTCCAGGGCACACCCTCGCTTAGCCTTCGTGTTTTGAGGCCCGGCCACCGCGAAATTGGACATCGCTTGCACCTCTGTCTAACCAGCTTCGTCTTACACATCACTTCACCTTTCGCCGACGACCTCGTTCAGCAAGCCATCTGCGCTCAAAAGGACGTCTCGCAGATTACCGACATTCACCCAAAGTCTAAAACGCCTCATCCCATGGCTCGCTGTGTTACACGAGGCCCGGCTTCTTCCGCGGGTGCCATCACGCCTGCCTTACTACCACGTGGTTTTCGTATCAGGCATGGCCGAGATCTAATCCATCGAGATGCTAGTACTACTTATTAAAGCAGTTGCTGGCGCCTATCTAAGTACGTACTAGTTGATTCCCAGACATGGACCTCCGATCCGAAGAAGATTGATAAGTACATGCCTCGTACGTAGTCCGCAAGAGGCTTCGGCTGTCGCGGTACGCCATTCCGCCAGCCCTTCTTTTGGCAAGTAATACAACATCTTCTCCTTGAGCTATCGGAAGATTATCAGATTCTCCACCCCCCAGGCTCTGATCATAGTGGTCACATGTTATGCGCAAGGAAGCAAATAGAGCTGTGTCAATACATTGCACGATCCCTGACTGAGAGGCAGTTGCGTGATTTGTGGATCCTGGCACCCGATCCAGACAGGGGAGTGCCGAAGCATTCCAGCGGCACAAGACATGCTCGAGAGCCAGCAGCAGACGAGCACTGCAATAGTTTTCCGGAACCAATTCATAGTAGAACAAGGCGAAATGGATGAAAATGGACAAGACTTTTTGCATTTGAATGATATTGTTATTACAAGTTGGGGTCAACTATGTAAGGAAGCTATGTGACCGCAATCTTTGGTAATTGAGGCACTGTCGATATGCTTTTCTGGATTCTGTCCTTCCCCGAATCCACCTCAACGCCGGTCGCTATGGATGTTGGTTGTCGCTTTTGTTGTCATGACTTCGTTTTCTCGTAAGGAACGTGTGGACAGCAGAACAGTGTTGTGTTGGAATGACGGAAAGGAATGATGCTTTCGAAAGCCCCATGCTGAGTTTGCGGTCGGTCTGAGGTTGACAGGCGTTTACTCGGCGCTGATTTGGATTCTCTTCTGAGCCTTGGCCTTCTGCATCTTGGGGACGACGATGGACAGAATGCCGTTCTTCATGCTGGCCTTGACGTTGTCGTGGTCGACAGGATTGGGGAAGGAGAAGCTGCGCGCGAATTCACCGACACTGCGCTCGGAGACCCAGTAGGTGTGTTGTGGGTTGTGTTTGCCGACGTCCTTGGATCCAGTAGTGGTGACTTCGGTGCTGGAGGAGGCTTGGGCGGGTTCTTCTTTGTCTTTGCCATTGGCATCCACCTCGGTCGCCGGGGTGGGTTTGGAGCCTTCCTCTCTGGTATGTTCGGTTCTGCCCCGGACGGTGATGGTTTGTTCGTCGGCAAACTCAATGACGACGTCTTTCTGGTTGATGCCGGGTAGTTCGCCCTCGAGAACGTAGCTGTCCTTGGCCTCCTTCACGTCAAACTTCGGCGCAAAGGTGCGAGATGCTGTGTCGGACAGCTTCTGGAGTTCGGAAAAGGTGTCGTTGAAGAGATTGAAGAAAGGGCCCATCTCTGAGCGGTAGGGTCCGAATGAGGATGGTAGACGTGGGAAGAGAGCCATGTTTCTTGTTTGGATGTGCTTTGGCTTTGAGACTCTTGAGAGCGTTGAAGTCAAGCGATGTGGAAGTCTTCGAAGAGTATTAGACATTCAGTGGTTTCAAATGCTTTGTTCTGATCTGGTGAGAGAGAAGCAAAGAAGGGAAGGAAGCGGTAGATTTATAGTTTATGGGGCCATCACCGAGAAGGCCACCGTGGTGGATAGAGAGTCGCTAGAAGCATCGCATGGGGTAACAGAAATGGCGTGACGTTTCTAGAGACTTCACTAGTTGCCTATTCCGGCCTCACGAACATTGCCAGATGGCATCACAGGCTCGGTTGCCGAGCTCCACGGTGTCACATGGAGGCGGAACGCATCCCGTGGACTTTTCTCGACCTGCTGTGGGCTGAGGATCGGCTGAGCGCAGATGGCCTTTTGCTGAGGCCGAACAAGGCGATTGGTGAGAGCTTGCGTCATTACAACGTCTCGAGCTGCGAGTTCCGCAAGATTGGTGGGGAATTACCAGAATTGCTTAGACTTGTCTGGAACTTTCGATGGGTCAGGGCCCAGAAATTCTGTACGTGGCTGCGTCATTACAACTGAGAGCAGCAACCACCCCATCCCCAGACCTTTCACCCAGCAGTCTTCAGTCTTCTCTAGCCAATACGATAGACCAACTTCTCTCCGCTCACCGGCCTCATCCATTCCTCTTCTCTTGCCTCCGCTTTCCTGTCATCCATGGAGCCAGTCCCCAGTAACGCAAAGCCGTGGACAACCACCTTTTCAAGTCCTCCCGGCATTAACCGCACAGGGTTCGGCACGATCTTCCGTCCTTCTGATAGCCATGCGTAGAACGCAACCGTGAAGCCTCGAGCCACAGCGTTAGCTGGCAGATTCATACCTGCATAGGCAACATCTTCACCCAGCCCTTCCCACACTGCGCCATAAATCGGCTCGACCCCAAGCTCTTCCGCAGAGGTATTCCAGGCTTGACCTTCACGAGATCTGACAACAGCCAGTTTGGCTCCCTTTGTCAGTGTCCTGGCTGTGCGGAGGACGGTAGAACCTTCAGATATACAATCGTACCCGATGTCAAGGCCGCGGCTGTCGTTCAACTCTAGTACTTGTTGTGACCAGTCTTTCGACCGATAGTCCACAAGGTGGCTGAAATTGTAGGGCGCGCCCTTCAGTAGGGAGGTGTGCTTCTGCGAGGCAGATCCAAACAAGGTTACGGGGATAGGTGAAAGCTGAGCGAGCTGTGCAGCGTAAAGGGCCACCGAGGTGGACGCCCCGTTGATGAACATCGATACAGGACCCTTGTCGTCCTGTCGCTGGATTGGTTGCTGCGGCCAGGAGAACGGAGCCGGAAGACCCATCCGAAAGAACAGAGCCTGAGCTGCCGTTACCGCACATAGACTTATCGTGGCAGCATCTTCAAACGGCAGATCGTGGATGCGCCAAACAAGGTCCCATGGACAAACGAGGTACTCTGCAAAGGCTCCAGGACGAGCATTCACGCTGCAGGCACCTTGGAGGAATCCGGCGACTCGCGAATCGACCTGAAGACCAGTCGAGGACGGCACCGAAGATCCAAGCGCGACGACCACGCCTGCGAAATCAGAGCCCAGCACGCGACCAGTATCGCCAATCGGGTGGGCCGTGTACAGCGCGTCGACCGGATTCAGGGCAATGGCTTTGACTTGAATCAGGACTTCATTCGGAGCCGGTGTCGGCGAAGGAACTTCTTTGACGACCCCTGTTCTGGCTTTCGCATCCAGGACGAGAGCTCTCATGGTGATCGAGGTCCCCTTTTCGGACAGTACTTCAGCCCACGTATTCTCCCATCACGGCGAAGGCTGCAGGGGCGGGTTTAGAGAGAGCAGAGACTTTATTGAGAAAGCATTGGAAGATAGTGGGTGGATTGTCGATATCTGGATGATTACTAAATCTTCTTGGCGCGCCTTTCGGTCGATCGACCATATGAGATCTCAGCCGCCAGTATACAGTGTGACAGTGAAATCAAATCAATGTATTAGTAAGATAACATCCAGCGCCTCAAACGATGGTACACGCCCTGCGGTGGTTCGCACCAGCTGCTGCCGCTTCGGCTTCCTTATGGCGTCAATCTGCGCCTCGAATACTCTTACGCAAGCCAGTTGCTGTAAGCTTGGACAATGCTGCTCCTTGCCTCACTTTCATTTCTTCGGCGGTGTGGTCCAGGTGCCCAGGCCCGGCCAGCCGAATGATTCAGACTCGGCCGCATTGTCAATGGCCTCGTAGGTAGCTGCTTCCACTCTCTCTTCCACGTGGGGTTCTGAACGTTCCGATGCCGTCCGTGACTTTGTATGTTGGGACGCTGCCGAATCCTGAGAGTTGAAGGTGCCAAGGCCGGGCCAACCCCAGGACTTGTCGCTCTGGTGGGAATCTTCGCCCATGTTATTCTCGTTGAGCTTCGACGACGCCACGGCCTGTAAGGACGGGCTCATCGATCCGTTGTTGTTGTTGTTGGTGCCGCCGCTTGCTGCGTCTTGTTGTTGAGAAGGCTGTTGTTTAGCTGCGTTGTCTTCGGGAAGTCTCTCATGTTCGTGCGCAAGTGCATGCCGGATCGAGTCTATTACATGGCCGAGCTTGGAGTCGTGGTGATGATGTTGGTGGGTTTCAGCGGGCTCGCTGGGTCCTGTGGTGGTAGGAGCCTCTGAATGGCCCGTAATCGAATTCAAGTTGAACCGAGTCATGGTGATGTGTTTGGTGTCTGGTGTCTGGTGTGTGGAGCTAATGGTGTTGTCTTGCTGTTTGGCAATATTGTTGATGTTGGATAGATTTCTGATTTTGCTTGTGAGTATCAAAAAGAGGGTGGACCTGTGTAGATTGACGCCCAGACCGTTTTATATGAAATCTCGTCTCACCAGATTCCATCGCGGCGGAATGATCTGTATCCAGAAGGTTTGGCACCTCCAGCAAATCCCCAGGACCTATCTCGCACGTGCACGGATCTCATTGGGTACTACCTGGGGTGGTGGTCAAAGGGTGATCATGTTACCACGCAGGAAGTTTGCAGTGTCACACCACGCAGCACCTGAACCTTCTTTTCGGCGGCTGAAGCCGAAATCGCGCACTGACAAGAACGCGAAAGAGGGGCCGCCGATGTCAGCAACAAGTCAGACCCACAATCTCCAGGTACTGCATGTCACTGCTGGGTCTAGATGTGGAGGACGACAAAAATATTCTTGCCAGTGCCAGTACTACTACCTTGTTAATGACAGAAGTGCGGAGAGAAACAGATTGTCGGTGCCCAGCTGCGCAGGCAGGAGCCGACAGTCGAATGACGGGCAGAGACTTGAAATGACGCCTAGGCGTGACGCGTGCAGAATCACATCAACCTCATCTCCACATCAGACTGTCCAACTGCGAATCCGAGTGCTACGGACAGAGGACACCGATTATCTCCCCGTCGGCCACTCTAGACGACATGGGTAAAGCAGGCACTTATATTTCTGCGGCTACGGTGCCACCGGCTCGTTTGCGTTATTGGATGGACGGACCTCCAGATCTAACTTCAAGCACCAGCGATGCGCGATATGCAATATCCACTTCGCCAGTTGTCACGAGCTTTTGATTCAGTAAGCTGTGGTCTAGGAATGGCTCTCTACGGAGATGCCATCAGGTTTCCAAGACCTGTCATTCTTCGAGCCTGAACCAACTAACTCGACCAAGTCCACCAGTGATCCCACCGTGATGACCATTCAAGCACCTGCCTCCATGTGCATGGTTCCTTCCACAAAAGGCTCCCATTCCCTTTTGTTCTTGCAGTACATCTGCTCGGTTATCAGCATTGAGACCTGCATGCGGACAAGCAGAAGGATGAGGACTTCTACAGAGCCCGGTATTGGTTTTGCGCAGGCCTCACCTCGGCAACCGGTTTCAGAACATTGTCGAAAAGGCCCATCTTGACAACTGCACGCAAATGAAGGAGTCAGTACGATCTGTCTCGCGCTGCCGACTTATCGTCCGTCGGAGCATGCGACAAGAGGCTCTCCTACATTTCTTCCCTGGAGCCAATTCCGTCTTGGAATAGATCGGACTTAAAGCAAGATCAGCATTCGGCACTACCCATGAACGGGCCGAGAAGGCAAACAAGAGCAGAGCTGGCCAATATATACGGAGCACCAGTGAAGCTGTACTCACCTTCCACAATCTCCGCAGAACCAGCGATGCATCGACGTTCCGGAATCGGTCTTGCGGTCGAGATAGGCCTTTGGCGATCCGGCCACGGCCACATCCTCATCTGAAATTACGGTCACGTAGGTTCCGACTATAAAATATCAGCGGCAATCAAGGCAAGATCAATGGACTCGGCTGGCATACGTGCGCCGCTCTGTTTTCGGCAGTTCAAGCACCGGCAATAGACGGGCTGGGTGTTCTCCGCCGAATCATTGATGGTGACCTTGATGGCTCCGCAATTGCATTCTCCTTCCAGCACCATCTTGGCAAGCCGAGGCAGCGGGATTCAAGAAGTTGAAAAACCAGCAGTGGCGATGGTTATAGCGGCCCAGCCCCTCATTATATACCAGTGCCACACACGTCAGGCCAAGCTGCCGAGTTCCAGCCTCGCCAGAAGCAATGACCTCGAACTCATCGGTAGTTGGAAATGGCGATCTCTAGCACTTGCAATCCGTCTGGGTATCGGCCAGTGGTGTCGAGATCAAGCCAGGGTGCCGATGAGGCATCCGCTCTACAATCCCCAAGTTTTGCAGTCTCACATGCGCTACCGATTCAGCTCGTCAACAAACACCTTGCCACTTGCACCACACTGGGCCTGGAGTACTTCCCAAGAAAGCAATGCTCGAATGGAGACATCCAGAGAAAGCGAAGACATTGGTCTGAGCAGGGGCTGTCGAAATCTACACCGTTAGACCCTCCTTTTGCTACGCGGTTTATCATGCAATACGACCTCTCGAACTGCGATATCTCGAGCCCGCTGAGATCATGTTGGAGTAAGAATCCTTTCGTAGTCTCGATAATCAGGCAATATCCATATCAAGCCTGGTGTATGCCTGTATTTCTTATCGCCGAGGCCCTCAAAGGTGGTGAGTTCACTAATCCGAGTGCTTGATTACAGCCGCAAACGGAAACACGACGACGTACACCAACAAAGCTGAAAGGTAAGCATTGTCGATTATCGTCCCTGAATGGGTGAATGTCGTGAGCTTAATGCAGCCTCCTACGGCAAGTTGTCTCTTGCAGCCCTACACAGCGGACAAAACACTGCACACAACAGGTCATCTCACTGGACAACCTCAGTCATCAGGTCGTCCGGCCACCGAGGCGCGTCTTTGCCATTGCCTCTCGTACCGACATTGTACTTGAGCACGACCTTGTCATCGTCGAACTTGATGATCGGCTTGATGGTCCGTACAACGGCACCAATGGCCTTGCTTTCGCGGTCTTCGAAGAACGAGGGCTGGAAGAGCTTGCTGTTCTTGGCGATCATCTCCACGTATCGCGGCAATAGGTAAGTCATATTATGGTAGGATCTTGGGCGCCGCACCGTCAGTCAATCAGCCAACCAGTCAGCCAATGCAGTCGCGCCGTAACCGCAAAGCGACAAGCAAGCTGGGACACCACACGAAGCAGAGAGCTGAAAGGGGGGATTTTGAGACTTACCGGAACACCTGCTTGCCGTTCCTCTCCCACACGTTCCGCCAGACCTCGTCGGGGTATTCTCCCACCGAATTTGCCAGCCACTGATTGTAGTAGTTTAGCGCGACGTCGACCTTAAAGCTGCCGCCCTCTTCGGCCCGTCGCATCAAGGCACACAGAATGCCAGTCACGCCCGCGATGCCGGTCATGTAGTCGCTGTTGGGGAATACGGGGGTTACAGCCTCGTTGTCTTTCAGGCCCATGGCCCGACCGAACCCGGCAGAAATGCCCACGCACGCATCGCTGATCTGCTGCCATCCCGAGCGGTAATCCCACGGACCGTTCCAGCCGTAGCAGTTCTCACGCACGGAGATGATACCACGATCTCGGTCCTTGACTAGGTCAATGACTCCTTGTTGGCTGAAGCCATATTTGTCCAGCACGCCGGGGCGGTAGCCTTGGACGACGACGTCGGCGTCCTTGATCAGGTCGCGCAGTTTGGCCTTGCCTTCCTCGGTCTTCAAGTCGAGGCTGCACTGCCATTTACCCCACGACAGGTCCACGTGTAGCAGGCTGTAGTCCACTAGGTTTGGAGACGTCACGCGCATGACGCTCGCTCCCAGTTCTGCCAACCCCCGCGTCACGGCTGGGGCTGCAATCACACGTGTCAGGTCCACGACCTTGAGACCCGCGAGTGGCCTGGCCGCCGAGGTCTGAGGCACAGCCGGCCACCAGGAAGGTTTCTGCGTGGCATTCGGCGCCGCGTGGATCTCGAAAAGTCCGACATGGGCATTGGCCTTGCCGTGCTCCGAGGCGCGGAACGATTCGACAGTCTGGCATATCACGCCGGCTTGCTTGTACACGTCCGATGCCAGATGTTGCATGTCGGCCGAGTCAATGGTTGCCATCTTGTCGATGAACGGCTGCAACGCGGTCTCCCACGTCGTGAGATCGTCGCGGTCCTCCGGGAATCCCAGGCTATCGAGGCTGGGCTTCGGGTTCATGCTACCGTGGAGGTGGAAAAACCGCCCGTCCTTCGTTCGGTAGATGTTCGTGACACAATGTCTGTACAGACTGGAGCCCATTCGGTGGAAGTCGTAGTCGGGGATCAAGTCGAACAGGGCTTGTTGGTTCTTGCTCGGGGTGATGACGCGGTCCGTGTCCGGATGAATCTGCCACAGGAGCGTCGACATGAAGAACAGTTGGGCGTGGTCGGTGTCGATCTCCGCCCCCGTCACCTCGACGTCGTACTTGCGCTTGACCAATGCAGCGACGATGCATGCTTCGAACGCCTTGAGGCTCGCTGCCGACTCGGCGAAGCGCCAATTGATAGGAATGGAGGGCAGGTTGGTGCCCTTGAATCTGATGCGCGACGCGAAATTTTTGGCCTCGGCCGGGATGTCCTTTGCGATCTTTGGATCCTCGAGCAGCCCTTCTGTCAAGAGCTTCTTGGATTCTGCCGGGATTGAATACGTTGACAGGACGCCTGTGGTAGGGGTGTCGACGCTGCCCATCGTGACGTCGCGTGCTCTCCGCTCCAACTGAGTACTGGAGTATCCTGCCGGGTTTCGTTGGTGATGCGAGGCGATGCAATCAGAAATATTCAGAGAAGTCCGTCTAAAGCCTCTCCTCTCACGTCTAAGAATGGGGTGCCTGCCGCTGACGAGCCCGTGTGCCTGTTCAATACCCTCTTACGTGGTCGGCAATCCGTCGGAAAGAGTCCGGTAATTCAGAATGCGTTGGCAGCGAGAGCAACCGAATCTCAACAATCGGTGCGTTTGCAGCAGATTTAATTTCTGAGCCAAGAGCAGCTACTCAGTACTTCATTCGCAGTATTCTTGTCTGTGAACAGATTTTGAAACGTCAGACGAATCATTTAGAGGACCTCGTCCCCAGGGTCCTCGGCATAAGCAGGAACTACATCTACGGGGGCATGTCCGAAAGGTGAAGTGCGATGGGACTGGAGGGTTTTGCCCATCCAGGCGCCCACGCGAGACTCTGTCGTTAAAATGGATGAGATAAGTTAGGTTACGTACACAAGGTGTAGTCAGTCATCGTCCAGCAACCCGCAGTTAGGTTACGTACACAATGTGTAGTCAGTCATCGTCCAGCGAACCCGCAACCCCACACCTGACAAGGACAGGGATGGGAAGGAGGGGTAAAGATCCACGTAGGCCGAGGCTATGTACGACGGGAGGGTCATAGCGAGTCAGTTATGCAAATGTATGAGGGTAGTCCTGAAGCCCAGACATTGCCTCGGGATATTGAGGAACAATGCCAGATCGACCATCGACTGATTCGGGTATCCGCGACTCGTGCCATCCAGCCGGGGTTAGTCATGTAGTCGGGTGCTTAGCCGACTTGATACCCTGGAGGGTAAGTTGACAACGTGTCGCGAAGGGGCCTTCAATCTCTGCGTGTATTATACTCCTGATCCGGCTGTAGCGACTGTTCTAACAACACGTGGAGAGCCACTTCGTACATTGAACCAGAGACACGGTTTCTCGACAACCGTCGGCAATAGACAAGTCGTCACCTCTCTCGCAAGATTGGCCGCGATGGGTGACTCCGGACCAAACTCGACGCCGGCAACACGGCCTTGCCGTATTGCCAACTGTTCGGGCGCGCGCGGCGACCCAGGCTACCAGATGCGCCGGCAGGCAGTCCTTGGCCCCGTCGACTTCATCACAGGCGACTATCTCGCCGAGATGAACCTGGCGGAAAACGCGCAGAAAATGGCAGCAGGGCAGCACGACGGATGGGAGCCGACCGCCTGGGACGGCCTGGAGCAGACCCTCGACGTGATCAAGGAGAAAGGCATCCGCATCATCATCAACGGCGGAGCCCTGAACCCCAAAGGCTTAGCGCAAAAGACGCAAAGGTTCGTGAAGGACAAAGGGCTGGACTTGAAGATCGCGTACGTGTTCGGGGACGATTTGTTGGCCGAGGTCAAGAGCAATCTGGAGCAGACGGGCAAGCTGCCGCAGCATCTCGACGGGGAGAATGACAAGGTGTCTCTGGCGGAGAACGCCACCGACCTGCTGGACACCAAGGGCAAGCCGATCGTGAGTGCCAACGCGTATCTCGGGGCCAGGGCCATCGTCAAAGGTCTCGAACTCGGCGCCGACGTGATCATTTGCGGGAGAGTCGCCGACGCATCACCCGTCATCGGCGCGGCCTGGTACTGGCACAAATGGGTCGACACAGATTACGACCGGCTGGCGGGCGCATTGATCGCGGGCCATCTGATCGAGTGCTCGGCGTACGTGACGGGGTCCAACTTCGCCGGCTTCGACGAGTATCCGCTCGAGACATTCGTCGACCTGTCCTACGGGATCGCGGAGGTGGCCGAGGACGGCACGTCGGTGATCACCAAGCACGACGGCACCAACGGCCTCGTCAACGTCGACAACGTCAAGTGTCAGTTCCTGTACGAGCTCCAGGGGGCCACGTACCTCAACTCGGACGTGGCGGCCGACACGACCGACATCCAGATCGAACAGGTCGGCAGGAACAGAGTCCGGCTGTCGAACGTCAAGGGCCACCCGCCCCCTCCGACGACCAAGCTGGCCGTCTTCTACCACGGGGGTTACGAGGCGCAGCTCCTCACCAACGCCACCGGCTACGCCACGGCGGAGAAATGGCAGCTCTTCGAGATGCAGCTCCGCCACGCGCTGGCACAAAAGGGCCTGGTGGACAAATACCAGCTGCTCGACTTCCAGGTGCTGGGCACGCCGGAGCCGGACCCGCGGTCCCAGTTCGCGAGCACGACGTACTGTCGCGTGTTCGTCCAGGCGGACGCCGAAGCCACCATCTACGCGCTCGTGAAGACCTGGTCCGAGATCGGCATGCAGCACTTCAGCGGCTACCATCTCAGCCTCGACACGCGCACCGCCCTGCCTCGCTCGTACCTCGCCTTCTACCCGGCGGTATGCCCGCAGCAGAAGCTGCAAGAGGGCGTCGCACTTCTCTCCTCCGAAGGCCAGGTCGACGACGTCCTTCAGACCGCAGACGCGGGCCACCCTCCGCGGTACCAGGCCCTCTCACCCCGCGAGAACTACGAGACAGCCCACCCCGTGGCGCTGTCGACGTTCGGGGCCACGCGCAAGGCACGGCTCGGCGACATCGTGCTCGCGCGCTCGGGCGACAAAGGCGCCAACATCAACTTCGGCGTCTTTGTCCGCTTGCCCCATCACTATCCCTGGCTTCAGTCCTTCTTCACGCGCCAGCGACTGCAGGATCTGATCGGCCCGAACGACTGGCGGGACGACTTCTTCATCGAGAGGATGGAGTTCCCCAACATCTGGGCGGTGCATTTCGTCATTTACGGGCCCCTCGGTCGCGGCGTGAGCAGTTGTCGCCTGTTGGATGCGTTGGGCAAGGGCTTTGCGGATTATATCCGGGATAGGGTCGTCGATGTGCCGGTCCGGTTTCTGCAAGAGATCCAGGATGTGAAGGGGGAGAGGAGGGCGATGCTGTGAAGAGAAGCGGCCTCGGACACGGTGTGACCGTCGGGTATCTCGCGCACTGGAGTGGAGGGGAGGGGAGGGGAGTGCGTGCGTGATGCATGCATCGCTTTTGCATTTGTGCACACAACACCCAGGGCAGTACGAGCAGATTGGATATCAGATCCGACTGGATGCAGTTTAATCGATCATGTCTTTGACAAAAAGGGATTCGATCCCGGAAAAGCCGGCTTCCCTTATCGGGCACTTTGTCCTTTCTCCTTTCTCCTAGTATTCTTCTTGTGGCGACGATCAAGTAGACGACACGAGACGATCTACGAGCACTACGGAAATACCCCCGTACTGCTACAGTACAGTAACCGCGTTGGCTCGCCTCGAATGGTAGTCTACGGCGGTGCTACGTACGAGGACTGGGTAGTACAGCGCGGCAGCTAAAAGGATAAAAATGCGGAAAATGCAAGACTGTGGATCCAGGAACGGACAACACAGTCCGAGCGATGACACAGGACGGAGGACAGGCACAGACAGGCGAACGGGCGGATAAAAGTACCTCGTAATGGACGGAGTCCTGCACGGTCCTGGTAGTCAATCCCGGCCTTGCAAATTTGCAGCCGAGGCACACGAGGCTCGCGAGGCTGTGCTGGGTATGTGGTACTGTACTACATACAACGCCACTCCACTCCACTCTCCCTTGTTGCCCAGAAACCCAACCGTGTTGGTGGGCGATCAAAGGCTCGGTCGGCATTGCGTCTCCTTTCTGCATGGTGCCGTCTACCTCGTACTTCGTACTGTCGTCAGTTCATACTGCGTATGAGATCTCATGATGGCGTCCTCACCAGCAGGACTACACAGGGATCCTAAACCGAGGCTGGAGATAGAAAGCAAGGGATTCAGATCGGATACACGGTTGTCACAAGTACAGGACTTTGACGGACCATCCATCCATACGGAGTATTTGAATGGCAAGGCCTTGGTTGGACTCTGCCGGCCGTGTTAATTGACTCGTAGGTGCTACGCAACAACGATACGTTATCTTTGGAGTACGAGTAGATTTTGACTTCGGCACAAAGCAGCCGAATTTGCACCGCGCGGTCTGGTCGCAGGTCGCAAATTAGGGTTCTTTTCTGTCCTGATAAGGAGTCAAGGAGACGGGGAGGGAAATACAGCTTGCGGCCGAAACTATTAGTTTTTCAGCGGGTGGGCAGATCCGTAGTCTAAGTACCGATAGACAGATAGACATGCGGACCCTCGCCTCGCCTCGCCTCGCCACGCCACTCCACTGGTATGTACCTCGTATGCACACGGCAAGGCCGACGTTTGCGCGCGCCATGTGCATGCGCATGTGCATGTGCGTTGCATGTGTTTGTGTTGGTCCGATTCGAAGATTTTCGCTGGCGGAGTCGGGCAGATTCTTGATGCCATGTCCACCGATCATATCCACTTCGCGTGTCCCTTGGTGTCGCCCACTCGACGTGCATGACGGCATCATGTTTCATAGAAGAAAGGCACCGAAAAGGCTACGGTACAAGTAGTGCATGCGTCTGTTATTCATATACGTATGCGCTGTGCTTCGGATCTTGCTGGTACGTAACTGACACAGACTCGTAGTTTGGTCTGCGCACCTCGTCCAACACAGCTCAGCTCAACCACCATGGAGACCTCCGAAGATCCTAAACCCCAGTCCCTCTCGCTCTTCCGGCTCGTCGTCGACCAGGCCCGTGTAACGGATGAGGTCCTCAGTTATCCGTACCCTGGAGGAGGCACTGTCGAAGATCCTTATGTCGTCACATATATCCCGCATGACCCGGGGAATCCATTCACTTGGTCGGAACCAAGGCGATGGACCATCAGTTTGATCGTGGCGACTGAGATGCTTGCCACGGCATACGCGTCGAGTGCATTCAGCGGTATGTCGATGGGATGAGTAGCCTGCTGGTCCGCGGCATTCCCGCTAACATGGTGTTGCAGGAACGCTGGAACAACTCATCATTGAGCTTGGGGCGAGCACAGAGTTGATCACCGCTGGCATCTCCCTGTTTGTCCTTGGTTTCGCCGTTGGCCCTCTCCTTTGGGCGCCTCTTTCGGAGCTGTACGGCCGCCAAGTGATATTCTTCATCAGCTTTTGCGGCTTCACTGCCTTCTGCGCTGGTTGCGCCGGCGCCAATGATATCGCTACCCTGCTTGTTCTGCGCTTTTTCGCCGGAGCATTTGGCTCCTCCCCGTTCACCAATGCCGGCGGAGTTATCGCCGACTGCTTTCAGGCGCGGGAGCGGGGATTGGCCATGGCGATATTTGCCTTGGCGCCCTCGATGGGACCGACATTGGGTCCGTTCAGCGCGGGCTTCCTCGCTGAGGCCCAAGGTTGGAGATGGGTCATGGGTCTCCTGGCGATATTTGGAGGAGTCATGTGGATTCTCGGCGCCGTCTTCGTCCCCGAAACATATGCGCCAGTCATCTTGAGGAAGCGAGTCGCGAAGCTCTCGACTATGACAGGAAAGGTGTACGTCTTGGAAGCGGACAAGGACAAGGGCGCTCCATCCATCAGAACCCTGCTGCCGACCGCTTTGATTCGTCCATGGATCTTGTTGTTCAAGGAGCCGATTGTTCTGCTTTTATCTTTGTACATCGCCATCATCTATGGTATGTCGCCCCTGCTCATTTGATGTGAGTGCTCGTGCTGACGAACTCAGGCACACTATACCTCCTCTTCGGTGCATATCCAATCGTCTTCCAGCAAGTCCGTGGCTGGTCAGAGGGCGTTGGCGGGCTTCCATTTCTCGGCGTTGCCGCCGGCATGGTACTCGGCATCGTTTTTGCGGGTTGGACAAATAAGTGGTATACCGACGAAGCAGCAAGAAACGGAGGGATTGCTCCTGCAGAAGCACGATTGCCCCCTGCTTTCTACGGCGCTGTCGCCATTCCAGTTGGGCTGTTCTGGTTCGCCTGGACAGACTATCCCTCCATCCACTGGATTTCACCAGTCCTAGCCGGTGTTCCGTTCGGATATGGCTTCACCGTTGTCTTCCTGGCCGTCACAAATTACCTGGTCGACTCGTATACTATCTTCGCGGCGTCCGCCTTGGCGGCAAACACGGTGCTGCGTTCACTATTTGGCGCCGCCTTCCCACTCTTTACCCCGGACATGTTTGATGCCCTTGGGATCCATTGGGCGACCTCTGTCCCGGCCTTCGCAGCACTGGCGTGCGTACCGTTCCCCTTCATCTTCTACAAGTATGGAGCCAGGATTCGCAGCCGATGCGTCTATGCTGCGCAGTCAGAGGCTGTCATGGCCCAACTCCGTGCAAAGGCCGTCGCATCGGATGTTCAGACGTCGGAACTCGAAGAGAAGACGTCGAGACGATCGAGCAGTGACGGCACGACCGACTCTGAGAAGGAACCAGAGGGATCCCCAGCCAGGTTTGAGCCGATCAAGAGTAGAAAGTCATTTGCGTCGGATGCAGGCGGCCGGGCATTCTTGACGAGGGTGAGATCGAATACCGGCAGCATCTGCGAGGCTGCCAATTACCAGGCCAGTCCGTATGATATTGACCTTGTGAACACATCGACGTCCTTGGCAGGGCTCGATTTGACGAGGACGGTGACGAATCGCTCTAGTGGTAGATGAGGACGAGATGTCCACATGATGTCCTCAAACTTCCTGTATCTGTAGCCATGACATAACGACAAGAACCGAAGCACTCTGTAGGGTTGTCCCTTCAGGCTGAACGTGGGCTCATATCGCCAGACAGATATCCAGACTCTCATTCAACATGATGAGCGTCGCCCTGTATTGGTGCCATATCTGCTTCCTCGACTCAACAGCCGCCGCAGTATTTAAATCCCGAATGCTAGGGTTCAACCTCTTATCCAAGGGCTTGCCCTTCCAGTACTGCAAGTGCAGTAGATTCTTCAGGATCTTGTGCTCGAAGCCGTCGTATTTTCGGGCGTTCTCCAGGAATTTGATCGTGTTCTGGATCCGCCGACGGTTGAAGTTTGAGGGAGCTGAGGTCCGGAATGTTTGGCGTAGGACGTCGCGGAGCTCGTAACGAGCGGGCGTGGAATATTGGACGGCGCGTAGGCCGGCGCGGTACAGGTCCCGGTAGGCTTGCAGGATGGCTTGCTGAGCAGCCGGGGTGGTCATCTGGAACAGCCCTCACGCGTGAGAATTGATTCGGCTTGAGAGAGACTCAATTACAAAACTCTCGTCCAGGTGTCGGCGAAATTGGCCGGTGCCGAGCCAAGGCCGACGAGGCTCCGCGTGTAAATTAGTCAGCGTATGAAATTTGTCAGCGCTCAGCCTTGCATGTGGCAACAACTTCTCTCCCCCAGCCTCGTCCCTTTGCCTCTCCAGGGACACCGGACCTTTTTCTGCCTCCTGATGGCGAGGCGTTGAATCAACTGTCAGTCGCAACACAAACGATGGAAGGAGCGACTGCCTTTGCAGAGCTGGGAATCTCCGCCGCTCACGAAACTTCCTCTGCCCCAGTCATCCACTTCTGCTCCTTGTGCAACAAGCCTTTCACGAACGGTAGGAGACTGAAAAGGAGTCTACCCATGTAATGCCTGATCTAACACTTTAGAGAAGAGCCCGCACGTGACCGGCACTCGCGTTACTGTACGACGCGCACTCGCAAGAGGCCTCGATCATGCCAGCCTTGCAATGCCGCCAAAATTAAATGCAACTTCGAGACGCCGTGCTTGCGTTGCGCGAAAAAAGGCATCGACTGTATTTATAACCACCCAAAAGCACGACCACCATTTGAAGAAGCATCAGCAGCAGCGACTACTGGGATAATGGCGCCGTCAAGACCCATGGGTAACCGAACAGGCTCGCTTGATCGTGACGGATCATTAGCGGTGGGCGCCGCAACCTCGTCATCTGCGAATCTTGAACTGGTGCACAATAACGCTATGCTCGGAGCTAAAGATCCTGCACCGGGAGATGATTCTTACCAATTGTTTGACTTTAACACACAAGAATCTCTGTTCAACGACACCTTCACCATCGACGGAATGTTTGCAGCGGATCCTGACACCCTTATCCAAGATCGCTGTCTCGCAGATGTTTCCATAGCCCCACACGGCAAGTCAGACCTCCGGTTGATGGATTGGTGCGACTGGTCCAGCCACGGCCTGTCCCTCGCTGTGGTGAGTGAAGGCTTCCCCGCCCTGCCAGATCCGGGTGTCGGGGTAGTGGCAGGTCTTTGGATTGAGCGCTCTCAGGCCGAGAGGAGCGCAGACCTCATCGTCCAGTCATTGAGAGCCTTTCCCACCATGATGCTGCGCAGGGAGACGTTGCCTTGGTTCATCCACCCACAGTCGCAACTCATGTCAAAATCGGGAAGTGGTGCCACTGCTTTGCCTGACGCGATATCGACTTGCATGGGCATTGCCCAGATATTTATTGCGAGGACGCCCGAGACAAGACCCTTTCTGTGGCGTATCATTAGGGCCGAGTACTGCCGGTTGCTCAATGAGGTATGTCCTAAATCTTGGAAACGGCCGGCTGCGCTAATGGCTCCCCAAAGATGCACCGTATGTCAAAATTCGACGCTCTCTTCGCTACTCAAGCTTGCATGATTTATTTGGTCATGTGCATCATCGATCATTCATCCGAGAATGAACGACTTGGCCAAGAGCTACTGCGGGCATTATATGTACGTCCATCCCGATGTTAGCTGTATGGTAATAATTGCTAACTTCTGGGAGGATCTCTGTATCTACTTCAAAGAACTGGCAGGCGGACGTGGCGCCGGGAACGGCAGTGAAAGCGAGCTTGCAAACCCGAGCCACACTTGGGAGGATTGGATATTTGCCGAATCTCGTCGAAGGTAAGCCACTCCTGTTCATCACCTGGGACCTCTGCAGTTGCAGCAGTTATGCTGACAAGGTCCACCGTGTAGGCTTTCCAGCCTATGGCTGCTCGTTGGCTGTGTCGTCTGCGTCAAGACAGGAGTTGCTTGCGATCCATCAGGCAGCTATCGGAGTATTCCGCTTCCTGGACCAAAGTCTCTTTGGGAAGCGCCGACGCAATCCGCCTGGGAACTCGAGTATGAAGCAAGCCGCATGCTACATGTCAGAGGGCCGGTAACCCTTGGTGACCTGGTCGATTCGCAACGGTCATCCTACACGCAATCCAACGCCGGGAAGCTGGACGTCTGGAATGCAAGAGTCGACAATCTCGGTTCTCTATTAAATTTGGTCCACACCATGATATGAACAAGTGACCACTTATCGAGACGAGCTGAGCTCTCCTTTCAGCAGCTTTATACCTTTCGTCGGCCACCATTCTGTCTTGCTACCAAGGGACTATACCATCTCTATCAGAAAAGGTCGCAGTTGGACCTCCCTTCTCGGCCGTCGCGAGCTCCACAATTCGCTTTGCACCCAATTCTGGCGATTCTCCCATCAAGTGGTTGACGAGCTTGGTGTTGACAAGTCCCGGACACACGGCGTTCACCATGGCGCCTTGGTCCTCAAGGATCCGGGCGTAGTTGAGAGACAGCATGTTGAGGGCAGCCTTGCTAGAGTCGTACGCCTTGTAATCGGTGTTGTAGAATATGGTCGACTTATTCGTCGCTTCGGCAAGTGATCCCATCCGCGACGATACAAAGATCAGGCGCGGACAATCGGACTTCCGAAGCAAAGGCAAGCATGCCTCGGTCAAGCAGGCAGCTCCGATGACGTTTGTGCTGAACGTCTGGTTGAACAAGTCTCTTGTCGACAGATCTTTGGACGCGTCTGTGAAACCAGGTACATAATCAATCAGGATGCCAGCATTGTTGATGAGCACGTCCAGCACGCCGAACTCGCGCTCAATCCAGCCCACTGCTGCGGCGATTGACTCGTCGGATGTGACGTCGAGTTGGACCGAGGAAGCCAGCGATCCGTTCGCCACAATGCCAGCAGCAGCTTGTCGCCCTGCTTCAGCATTGCGTGATCCGATGATGACATGGTAGCCGTGGTCGGCTAGCTTGGTGGCCACGGCAAGGCCTATGCCCGTATTTGCGCCTGTTATGAATGCGACCGTTCGTTTTGCGGACGTCATGTTGCTGTTGCTCTGGCTGAATGGCTTAGAGTTGCGCGGTCAACGTACGGGCGAGATGGCGAGGAAGGTTGGAAATTCTACGTGGAGATGGAGGCATCTTAGAGATACTTATAGCCGGCGGAGCGATATCAATCTCTGAAATGTGCTAAAGAAGATTTCAGGTTTGCGGCAAGGAAGCAGGACGAAGACGGCCAATTTCGCCGTTGTAGCAGAACACCTCTAGGCCAGTGCAACGAGGCCGTTGGTGGTGGGCATAACTAAAGACCGATCCTTACAAGGATTAGGAAATGCTCTTGGCCTTCCCGTCGTTCTCTTGATTGTCAAGCATTGCTGTTTGGCCATTGACGAAAGGAAGGCTTTCAGGGCTGCCCACCAAGACTGTGTACCTCGTACAGCGTAAGGAGATCACAGTAGTAACCAAGTTGAAGAGTTAAGCTTCTGCCAAGCCTAAAGACCGCAGGTTAAGCTTCCCTATGACGTTGAACCCGAAGCCCCACGGCCCTTAAACACCAAAGCTGCCCTTACACGACTTACCCCTGCCTTTACCAGCTTCACCCCAGCAATGCTTGAACATCTTCCCAGAGCTCTGTACTGTGTGTTGCTGTTCGTTTGACAGATCTTCGAACTAATCCAGACTCGTGGCGGTCGAGTTGCAGCCATGGGCATTCAGTATGGCGGATGATGGCGTCCGCCGCCATGCATAAACATTGTTGCTATTGGACATTAGGGCTGCCTTGCGAGACCGCCTTAGGTAAGCTCTTCAGCGTGCGAAGAATCTCACTCGGAGGCCTCGGATCTCGTGCAGGGATGTGACGAAGACTCCTCGCCGTCCTCGGAGCCTGGGGCGCTCGAACGAGAATGATGCTCGACCCTTTGCATTCTTCGACTTCAGCGGCGGATGCGCACGATAGCCTGAGAGATGAGAAGGAAGCAGAAGCCTCTAGTCAATCTAGTACTTTTCCTTACTGTGCTTGTTGTCATCCTGTTCCTCAATCATTCCCATTCGCCAAATAAGACCTTCGCATGGACGACGATCCGGTACAAACCATCAGCAGCATCTCTCCCCCCTACTCGTGGCATCTGCCCTGGATTGTCTTCTACTAAACCCGCCCTGGTTGTGGCTCGAGTCCAGGCCGATGGTGGTCCAGAATGGCTCGAGACACTCTCGGACAGATACCACCTCTGCGTGTACACTGCAGATGCGCCCGAGGACCCGACCTCGGTGAATCTGCAAGTCCCTGAGAATCGAGGCCATGAAGCCATGGCATTTCTAACTTTCATCATCGACAACTACGACAGCATCCCGGAAGCCGGTGCAGTCTTTGTCCATGGGACCCGGTTCTCATGGCACAACGACAGTCCCGACTACGACAATGTAGCCCTTCTTCGCTCTGTCAATATATCTGCGGCGTTGGCGCCGGTCGGCTATCACAATCTACGCTGCGACTGGAGCGCCAGTACCTGCGATCAATCTTCGGCGCCACCTCAAGGCAGCCTGGAGAACTCGTTCCGCGCTGTACTGCAACCGTATGATCCCCGAGTGCTCTCTGACAGTGCTTTGCCACGCTCTCTGGCCATATTGTTCGGCGGAGACGTGCGCGACGCTGCCGAAACGGCCGGGGAGGTATTTCTGGGTCGCGGTGATGCCGTGCGCTCGCAATGCTGTGCGCAATTCGTTGTCGCTCGCGAGAATATATGGCGTCATACACCTGAGGAGTATATCGCGTTGCGACAGTGGTTGCTTGATGGGACCAGTCACCATGACCTTGAGCAGCAAACGCTCAACAAGAATGCTGCGCCCCGCGACGACCGCGTTGCTGGACGCATCTTGTCTTATCTTTGGCACATTCTGTTCGTCCAGCAGAGAGACCCCCAAGGTCAGAGCCACGGCGCCAGCAAGATAGATTTACAGCAACTGAACCGCCTTGCCTGTCCTCGGGCCGACGAATGTTATTGCCGCTTATACGGCCGGTGCAATCTTCCGGGCTGCAGTAGTCCTGGCCGCTGCGCTGGTCAATATCGGATACCACCAGACTTCAAGCTCCCAGCCGACTGGGCGGCTTCTCACCCATGAGCCCAAAAAGCCCAACAGCTGCTTATCAACGCGTGCGAACTGAAGGCCTAGAATGCAACACTTTTAAGATGGAGCTGGATTACGAGGTACAGGCATTTCGTATCAGGCTCGAATGCCAGAGGGGCTCGGTACTTGAGCGGATAGGAGAACATTGCTGACACCTGGGCGGCCTAGCGGGCTAGGCATGCTGGGCAGTCTATGGGGCGCTCAATTGGCCTAAAGAATACGAGGTACACGGTCTCGTTTGGTACCCACAGATCTTTGCGCATCCTCCTCACTCAATATTGAGCAGTACCCAAATACGGAGCGCTCTTTTTCATCGTGATTCATCTCGTAGATGCCTCCCTGCACTCCTTACGGAGTACCATCCATGTCTTCGTGTACGCGCCCATCACCCAGATAATGCCAACACAGGAAGTGCGCAATCTCCCCCAGCCAACACAAGCGAAATACATGGTCCCCCGGTTTAGCTAGCCATGCGAAGACTTAAGACCACCAGGCCGCATTCGTTCGCCCGTTCGGCGACCCAGCGGAGAATTTCTCTCCACGAGCGTCAAAGTCTGACCCGCATTAGGCATGGAGCTCAATATCGACATCCTTTGTGGAATCGATGTGCATCAGCCTTGTGAGTTCAGCGCTCGCATGAAGCTCATGCGAAGTGGGAGTAGCCGGGCCGAGTGAGATTCGACCTCCTCGCTACATACTTAGCACATTCGCCTACGGGGGACACAGGAGTCAAGGTCGGCTGTTGTATATGTAGCTAGGTAGCTGCACTGTGAGTCTCTGACGATGTCCTCGCTCTCGTGTAGTATTGTCTCTTCTTCCCTTCCCTCCTGACCACCGCGTTCGTCCAAGGGAGATATCTCTCCCGTCCACTCTTTCCAAGCGTTTGTGTCCTCCTTGCAAAGATGCATTTCCACTCTTTTGATAACTGCTTTACCCTTCTCCTCGCGTTAGTTACTGTCGTCACAGCCGCTCCCGGCGGACCGCCAGGTTTTCCTGGAGGCCCCGGAGGCCCTGGAGGCGGCGGACACCCGCCTTTCCCGACCACATGCTATACTTCAATCACGTCGAGACGACCAGGCCGCCCGACGACTGGGTGGTCGACCGTGACCACTTCCTGCACGGAGACAAGCACGGTGACCAGCACCCTCACCCCAATCGCGACATCGACCGTCACCAGCAGCGTCACAGTGACTTCCACGGCCGACACTTCGACATCCACGGCTATCACGACCTCGACTACCACGGCTGTTGAGATTTCCACGACGACGGCGACAACAACCGAGACGTCCACGGTCGAGGCGGTCAGTACTTCGGTTGTGCCGGCCTCGGCGGGGTTCCTCCCTATCGAAACTACCCTCCCGGGCGCCTCTCACGATCAGGACGTTGAAGTGTCGGTGGTGGTGAAAAGACGTCCTGTGAACGTCGAGGTGGCCGCCAGTGCCAACGTTGCGGTCCCGAAACGGAACTGGAGTCCTTCATATATCAAGCCCGGGGTCCCCGGGAATGTTGGGTGCTATGAATACCACAGTCAATGCTCGACCACGACGACCACTCTGACCGTGACGGCGAGCACTTCGACGGTCGTCACTACTAGCATAAGCACTTCAACATTCACGACCACGCCAGGTAGGTTATGTTCTGTTTACTCACCGTTCTTCTTTCGTCCACTCCGTGTCTGTGGCCCTTGACTGACGGTTCCTCCCCGATCTACAGGCGCCACCATCACCAGCACCATCACAGCGACGGAGACGTCCACGGACGTCACCACCGAAACTACCACCGCCACCACCGAGGTCACGTCCTTCACCTCGACCACAACAACCTATGCGGCCTGCGTACGCGAACCTCCTTTCGCTTCTAGTGTTCATACCCTGCCGCGAGAACCAGTACTAACGTCTTCCAGGCAACCGATAACCAAGCCCACTACGTCAACACCCTCCCCATCAGCGGCTTCTCAGGAAATGGCTCCCCTCTCTCCACGGGGGCGACCTCCGAGTACGAGTGCTGCGTGTCGGCGCTCACTAATCCGCTCGGCGCGCTCTGGGCATGGACGATCGGCACTTCCACGTGCTTGATCGCCATCTCGCAAGACGGTGTGTGCGCGGCAGGGCAGCTCTCGGACGGCGTGCTCAACACCGTAGAAGTGTCGTCTATCTCGACGGATCCGGTGGACTATGCGGTTGGGAATGCGAATTGTGGGATGTGGGATTCTATTTCTGTCGATTAGCTGAGGAACTGTGCTACAGGATGTAGCATGGCAATCACGGGCAAGGGGCACTCACTGGCAAGGGGCACTCACTGGCACCTGGACACTCACTGAGTACTAGTAATCACGGAACATTATGTAATTACGGAGTAGTAAGGCACACATGAGACAGGTGAAAAGTCATCTGATAGTACGCTCATCAGGACTATGCTCGTATGATACTCCCACGCGCCTGAACGGGTAACTTAGCCGAGCAGCGCCTCTGACGGGCAGCTGCCTGCCAAGGCGGCGGCCCTGGCCTCAGCTCTTAATTCCAGCGCAGCCGTGCCTTGAGTTCATCTCGCTCTTTCTTCCCCATCACTTCTACTCTTATCGTCGGCTCTACTAAAACCCACACGCTGGCTACCTTGCCTTTGCAATCTGGGTTTCTTGGACTGCTCCCGCTCCTGGATCATATTGAGCCCTTTTGGAGGTTCAGCGCCCCAGTTCAGGTGCCACTTCTGCCAGACAATCTGTGCAGTCCACCTGTCCTTTCCCGTCACGCCTCGGCGACCATGGTCCAGCAGTAACCACTGCCAGCTGACGCGATCGCATCCAGATCAGGATTTCTTTCGTTCGATCTTCGCGTTGTTGACTGATTCTACCTGTTAGACACCGCCTCCCTTGTTTCCTTTGCCAATGTTGATACCCCGTCACTCGATTGTCTTCGTGTAGATTGTGGTGGAGAGATGGCCAAAGTCAAACAGAAGGTCGCCAGACAAGGTGCGGCAGGGGCCTCAACCCGAGGTGCCCAAATTGCCAAACAGAAAAGGCACAAAATTGCCGTGCAAGGAGATCCCAAGGATAAGAAACTACCCACAGTCGTAAGCAGAATCCCTTCGCATTCCTGGCGCCCTATCATCGACAAACTTCCCGCGTCTATCATACACCAGTTCCCACCGTCCATTATCAACCAGCTCCCCCAAGAAATCCTCGCAAGAGGACTGGTAATCAGTGAACCTGACACTCGCAAGGTCGCATTTACGGAGAACCCGCCTCCAGGATATACATTCATCGCTGCAGGAAATCCCGAACTCACCAATGCATTGAAAGAGTTTGCCAGCCGTGGCCAGCACAAGATCTTCGTTGTCACTGTAAGTTTTGAGCCCGTATAAAACATGAATCCATCCTTCTGACACTTCAGATAACACCTCACGCCAAACGTCACGAGTTGTCGAGACAGATCCATCGCGTTGGCTATCATTTCCCTACCACGGTCGTCGACCAAGTTTGTGCACATTATGGCATCCGCCTCAACAACAGGGGCGAGCTCATCGACGAGTCCAAGGACGAAGATCTCTTCCGGCGGGTTTACCAGAATGCGGACGGCCAGCGTCCGGCTGAAAAGAAGGATCAAATAACAATCAACACGGAAGCCAAACAAACAATCAAAGATCTTTTTCCAAAAATTCCGGACAGTGATCTATTTAGGATCATTAAGCACGCTTTCCAGCTGAGCGACGCCAGAGTTGGGACCGCGCCGGAATTGTCCCTGCTTCGGAGAGCCCACCTCGCCGTTGTCGCCCATATTCGACACAACTACACCTCATACGACAAATTACTGAGGCACGTCCAATACAACGAGGCTCGTCATCAGGTTGAAAAGGAGACTCTCGAAAAAATCATTGAGTGGCGTGGTGGGGAAGACATGGCTCTTGAAGATACTGGTCATGCTGCCGATGATCTCCTCAAGGATGTGATTGTCATCTCTGACGAGGACGCGTCTGAGGGCGAGGCGGACGATGTACAACCTTTACTTCAAGAGCAAGTCCGCGTTGAGGAACTTCCAAGCGCAACCCACGGTCGAGGCTATGACCGCTCCCTTTCTCCTGTGCCCGATGCGCAGAGTGAACTTTACCAACCGTACCCACGACTTGTGCACAGCTACAAACCTTCCGATGCAGAAATAGCTCAGCGAAACCAAACCAGGTACGCGGTCTGGGACCAAGCGAGACGGAACTATCACTCCAGGATAGCCCAACCTCCCACCCCACCCGTCGAAAGAGTCTATCACGCCGAACCCGCTCAAGCCTCTCGCATTTTGATACCCCTCGACGAACCTACCCCTCGACCTGCTCAGCTTTTCCGCCACGAAGTACCTGCACAAAGACCCATGAGGATAGATTACGAGGTAAGATCACTCCGGAAACCTGGCCAGAGCTGCTCTCTATCCATCAGCGAACCCCTTCGTCGACTAATCCCCTGATACAGCCGCTTCCGCCACCTCGACCGAATCCGCCACAGTTCATTCGAGACGCCAATGGCAATCTTTTCGAACGTGTCGATTCTCAGCCCCGGGCAACGCCTGTGGAGACACCGCAACGCTACTATCAACATGAACCTCCAACAATGACTGGAGCGCTGGTAAGAACTCGACCTTCATCGCCACCAGTCAACCCTCAACCGCAAGCACGTTATCCTGCAAATCGTGAAGGTGGTGATGGTCTGATACTGCCGTCCGTTGAAGAACCTGATGGGTCTTACGCACAATCTCGACCACGCCGCAACCCCTTCGACAGGGAAGCAGACCCTCGTGATACTAACACAATGCGACAAGAGGTTCAAAAACATCGAGACAGTGCGCTCATTGACCTGACCAACAGTTCAAGCCAGACGCCTAAGAGACGTCGACTCGAAGAAATTGCACCATCGTCAGGAGACCGCATGGTCAGACGAGAATCACCTGGCAGACTAGTCGAGCGCCAGTACTTACCACAACGTCTAGCAAGAACTGCGCAACCGGAAAGTCGCATAGCTGATTATGGTGAGCCTCGTCACGACTCTCGTTTGCAAGCGTCAAGTTCCGTCCGGGAACACGGTTACGCTGGCCGTCAACTGTTGTACGATGTTCGTGAACCTCCACGTACTTATACACGTGTCTATGAACCGCTACCTGAAACTCAGGAAGCGCTTGAACTTTCAAGATCTCAGTATCGTCCGCAGAATTATGGAGTCGTGAGACACGAAGTCGAGTCAATTCGGCCAACTGGACAACCGAGATATGGACCTTCAACTCATGCGGGCCCCAGTTACGAGCCCATCATGGAGTCTCGCATATACGACGGCAGGATGACACAAGAGCATGCCATGCCCCCACGTGAACAATACACCCACCCCTCCATGCAAGAAACCCGTGTCCGGTACATCTATGCTGATGGCACAGAAGCCCGTGAGCCTTTACAAGCAGTGGCTCAACAGCGTGAACAGGAGTATGAACGATCAAACGCTCCAGTCCGGTCCTATGTGCGTTGAAGAGAAATGCATCCTTTTGAGCGGCGGCAGGGGAGTTCGCCTGAAGAATAGGACGATGGTAAGACAGACAGGGATATTTGTTAGGCTTCCATAGCATCCTCACAAAGTTAACAACATGGCAGTGCTGATGATGGTCCAGGTACAATCGCAACCAAGCATGATGGTAGTCGAGCTCGGCATCATCTTCCCCTTGTCGCACCACTTCGGAGTCACTCATTTAGACCCCATTGGTCAACCCGCACATTGTCAGCAATATTTTCCTTTGTCCTCCACTTCTCAGCATCAGCGTCGGTGGGTTCCGTCAACATGTTTTCAGCATAGCGAAGGAGTTTCGACACGACGCACCTGTTGAATGAACGCACAAGAGTCCGAGTCGAGGCATCTTGTTCTCTTCTTGTAATGATACTGCACCAAGATACCCAATTGTTGACACCATGGAAATATGCATGGGAGGAAGGAAGCGTAGGCGACAGGGTCCCGGTTACGTATTACAGAGCCTTGCTTCGATCGTTCTTATGGATGGGAAATCGAGATGGGCTGTCTTCTCACGAGCTAGGTAGCGAGCTGAATCAGATGGTCGGAAGCACGACTGTACCATAGCTGAAGATGCAAACGGAAGACTATCAGAAGGGACCAGATTTCGGTCAAAAGATCAAAGATGAGCTTCAGAGACTCCAACGAAATGTCAAGTGGTCTTGTGAGTCTTGCATCGTGTACCAAGGTCTAAGGCCAGGAGCCATCCATAAGACACCAGACACCACGCTTGTCTCTTAATGAAAGGAAGAATATATTGTCTCCTCCGCATGTTTGATGTGCGGATCGGGCAACAACAGCCGTTTCTCCTTCCTCATTCTGTCAATAGTGATTGCTCCTGGCGCCGACACCATCCGCATGACGGTGTTCATCCTATTCGGTTGCTTAATTTCAGTGTCAAACTTGGAGTGCGCTACGCTACACAGCCATGGTAACGCCATCGGCTTCCCCAGAGTTGACCTGTTTGCCCGTCTTCTTGATTTTCTCGAGCACCGTCTCGTATGAGACGGAGTCTTCTGTTGTTACATCGGCAGTCTGTGCGTCGAGGGAAACGTTGAATTCTTTGACGCCTGTGGGAGGAGAGTAGAGTAAGCGATTGTTCCCAACTAGGGGGAGCCGTAGAACTTGAAAAGGGCAGAGATGGTGAAAGCAGGAAGGAGAGGGTGAACGAAGAAGTGAAGAGGGACGCGCTTACCATCCAGTTTCTTGAGGACGCGCTCGACGGCACCGGAGCAGCCGCCACAGGTCATCTTGACGTTGAACTTGTAGTGGTGTTCGGCCATTGTGGATGCGGGTAACAAAGACGGACGATACGAGGGGTAGCCGACTGACAGATAGCAGAGGCACTCGCGGGGTCGAAGGGGGATAGTTGAAGTTGGAATTGCTGGATGTTGCGAAATGTGAGTGTCTCTATTTGTACTTATGTTCAGAGATCAGAGTGCAATACGCGCAGTGCAAAGTAGGGGGTTTAATGTTTTATTGCGGTGTCGTGTGGAATTACGCTCCGAGTCAATTAGTAAACATGCTCACAGAAGCGAGTGTCCCCTGGGGCGGTGGTGAGGCTCACCTAGGCGCACGGGGCCGTTGGTAAGCGGGGGTTTCGGGCAGCGAAAGGGTGCTAGGGCCGTGCACGGGCGTGCTATCTTTAGGGGGGAGATGCTTGGATGTGCCACCTGGGATTTGCAAGATTCCCGTCTCCGATGACGTGCTTGAGGGAGAACAAATGCGACAAACTCACCAAGCCGTGGATCTCCTACCCTACTCAAAGGCAGCCGGAGTTTGACCGACCCGTTTTTCGTACTGCTTTCCGATGGACCACCTTCTCCATTCCGTCTCCAACCCTTCATGTTGCTCCGTAGGTATACAATAACCTTACCCTCGGGGGCAAGCCGGCCTGGGCGGGGTTGTGAACTCGCGCGACATGGCACAGGGAGATAGATATATGGATTGCGTCGAGAGCAAAGGCCGTTGAAGCCGTTCGCCTCGCCCTCATCCTCGTCCTCTCCCATCCTGCTTGTTGAAGCCTCAGTCGTGTTATTTTCCAATTGACGTCCGAACGCGACCCTCAAGCATCATGGCGTCTATGTTCTCCAATAACCTGTATACTCTCCATCAGGCAGGTTCGTTGTGTAAGGTGCGTAACCTATTCCATTCCATTGCAACCGTCCATAATGCTCCCCAGCACAGTAGTAGCAGTGCCCCCCTAGTTCTGGAGACCATTCGATCAGCTGTCTAACCACTGGACCGCACCGGGTGACCAGGCCTTCGGGATCAAACTTGCGCCGTATCCCGCCGTCGTTCAGATCGCCAAGTCGGCGGGCTTTGACGCCCTCTTCATCGACTTGGAACACTCGACCCTGTCGCTCAATGATGCGAGCCAACTATGCACGACTGGCTTACTGGCAGGCATCACCCCTTTTGTCAGGGTGCCGTATCAGTGCGGCAATGGGCTCGTGCAGAGGGTACTGGATGGAGGAGCCATGGGCGTTGTGTTTCCGCATGTCAGCACGAGAGGTATGTCGTTGGGACTTGCCTTTGCCTAGCTCTCGTCATTCACCTGGTCCACGCTTCCCCCAGTCCGACGTACCGCTAGCTCTATTCATGTCGGCTCAAACATAACCCTCTGACTTGTGTCCAGAGGAAGCCACTTCCGCTGTCTCGATCTGCAAATATCCACCAGCAGGCACGCGCTCCATGACAGGTCAGCTGCCCCAGTTCTCATACATGGCCCGACCCCACGAGACCGTCATTGCAGAATCCAACAGCCGGGGCTCCACCGTGTTCGTCATGATAGAAACGGTCCAAGGAATCGATAACCTCGACGGCATCGCCTCGGTCGAGGGGGTGGACGTCCTGCTCGTGGGATCGAACGATCTATCCATCGACTTGGGTGTCCCCGCCCAGTTTGAGAGCCCCGTGTTCAGAGAGGCGTTGGAGAAGGTGAGTCGGGCGTGTAGGCAGAATGGGAAGATCATGGCCCTGGGGGGCATTTATGATAAACCGGACATTCAGCGCTGGGCGGTGCATGAGCTGGGGGTTCGCTGGATTCTGGGCGGGCAGGATTCGAGTTTCATTGCAAAGGGCGCGGCGAGGTGTATGGAGGCGCTGAAGGGGGTGGAGAGGAAGTAGAAGTAGGGAGAAACAAAGGGAAGAGGTAATAGAGCGGGAATGTCATGTACTCCTAACTTAGAGTTGTGTCAGGCATTCAACTTACAGTAGAGCTGATATATACTCCCTATACGGGACTTCAGCGAAGTCAGTGCACCGTTCGCCAGGCCGCCCTACTCATTAGCATATGTACTCTCCACAGAATGAGTATGAGTTGGGATACTCACTCGTGTCACTGTATGACGGGGAATTCGCCGGCGCCAAGCCACGACGAGGCTGTCGTTTCGAGCCGCAGCCTGAGTGACTGGCGACTTGGACACTCCGCTTCACCACTCGAAATCGACCTTTTGAACTCAACCGCGTATCAAGCAGGTCATTCCCCTTGGCTGTGAATATGTGTTAGCGCCGCTCAGCTTTTCCCAGTCACTCCATCGTCGAAATCCTGTCCAGCATTCAGCCTCGGCGCAATTTGTTCGCTTTTCACCTCTTCCTCCGCCTACCTCGACGCCCAAGATGGCACAGGCTCAGCAGCAACTGAGCCACAAGGACGGCGCCTTATTCCGGCAAGTCGTCCGGCACTTTGAAAACAAGCAGTACAAGAAAGGTACATGTCTCGTGCTCTGCCTCACCCGGCTCGGAACTCACACATCGCAGGTCTCAAGGCCGCCGAACAGATCCTGCGGAAAACGCCCAACCATGCCGACACCCAAGCCATGAAAGCGCTGATCATCAGCCATCAAGGCCACACTGAAGAAGCATTCGCCCTGGCCAAAACCGCCCTCAACAACAACATGAAATCCCATGTCTGCTGGCACGTCTACGGCCTACTCTACCGTGCCGAGAAGAACTACGAAGAGTCCATCAAAGCATACAAGTTCGCGTTGCGGTTAGAACCCGACTCGGCACCGATACAGCGAGATTTGGCCCATTTGCAGATCCAGATGCGAGATTACGAGGGGTACGTGCAAAGTCGGAGAAATATGCTGCAGCAGAAGCCGGGGTTCAGGCAGAATTGGACCGCTCTTGCTATTGCGCAACATTTGGCAGGGAATTATGAGGATGCTGAGACCACCCTTAGCACTTACGAAGAGACGCTCAAGGTGAAACCCACCAGGTTCGATATGGAGCATTGGGAGGCCGTCCTCTACAAGAATTACATCATTGCAGAATCGGGCGAGGTCGAAAAGGCGTTGGACCACCTGGAAGCTGTGGGCAAGAAGGTCCCGGACGTGCTGGCCGTCATGGAAATGAAGGCAGATTATCTGGCCAGGCTGGGCCGGAAATCAGAAGCCGAGGCTGCTTATGCTGAATTACTGCACCGCAACCCCGACGATTCGGCTTACTACGATGGCTGGATATCCAACAAGGGACTCAGGGACGGTCCGGCCTTGGAGATCAAGAAAGCCTACGATGAGCTGGTTGAGAAATTTCCCAGAGCCGATCTACCGAGGCGGAGGCCATTGGACGTCCTTTCCGGAGACGACTTCAGACAAGCGGCCGACCAGTATCTGCAACGGATGCTCCGGAAAGGAGTGCCCTCGACGTTCGCCAACATCAAACACCTCTATACAGACACGTCAAAGCGAGATATTGTGCAAGATCTAGTACAAGGCTACGCATCAGGACTCCCGTCTCACCCTCAATCCAACGGAACCACCTCGAACGGCGACAGCCAGGACGACTCCTCCCCCTTCGACTCCTCAGTCCTCTACTTCCTTGCCCAGCATTACAACTACAAACTCAGCCGCGACCTCGACAAAGCGCTAGAGTACGCCGACAAATGTATATCCCTCGACCCAAAGTCCGTCGACTTCCACGCCGCCAAAGCCCGCACGTACAAGCACAAGGGAGAGCTCGCCAAAGCCGCGGAGCTCATGGAGCAAGCCCGCTCGCTGGACGAAAAGGACCGCGCTATCAACACCAAATGTGCAAAGTATCAGCTCCGCAACGACCAGAACGACAAAGCCCTCGAAACCGCCAGTAAATTCACCCAAAACCGCACCGGTGGACCACTGGGCGATTTGGTCGACATGCAGTGCGTGTGGTACCTCATTGAAGACGGACAGTCATACCTCCGGCAGCGGCGAATCGGTCTCGCATTGAAGCGGTTTCACCAAGTGTTGAACATTTTTGATATATGGCAGGAAGATCAGTTCGACTTTCACAACTTCTCTCTTAGAAAGGGCATGATCCGGGCATACGTCGATATGCTGAGATGGGAGGATCGATTGAGAGAACATCCTTTTTTCTCCACAATGGCAGCCTCGGCTGTGAAGGCTTACCTTTTACTCTTCGACAAACCAGACCTGGTACACGGGCCCATCATGGACGGCGCCAACGGGACAAGCAACTCCGGGGAAATGACGGCTGCAGACCGCAAGAAGGCCCTCAAAAAGGCAAAACGCGAGCAAGAGAAGCTAGAGAAGGCCGACGCGGAGAAGAAAGCAGCACTCAAGGCTTCGAAACCCACGCCGAAAGCTGAAGAAGGAGAGAACAAGAAAGAAGACCCGGACCCGTTTGGCAAGACGTTGTTGGAGACGAAGGACCCGCTCAAGGACGCCATGAAGTTTCTCGGGCCCTTCCTGGAGTTTTGCCCGGAGAATAGCGAGGCGCAGGAACTGGGGTTCGAAACATATCTCCGTCGCAAGAAATATCTGCTCGCATTGAAATCTCTGCTGAAGCTGAAGGCGCTGGGCGTGGAGCCCGCGAAGACCCAAGAATTGGGCGCGAGGCTGAAGAGAGCGATCGAAGCGGACAAGGAAATGCCCGACAAGGTGAGACAGATTGTCAAGGACGAGGCAGGCGAGCTGGTACAATAATGCATGAGGTCAGAAGAAAGACGTCGAGATTGCCGAGTAACTGACTGACTGACTTCTGGCTGGCTGGCTGGCTGTCTGTCTTCTGCCGAGCTCTTCTGTCCGCCATGCGCACCACGACTCGGCCATTCCGGAGTGATGTTGCCCACTCATTCATGGTCGGAATGATGGATGGTGTGCGCGAAAAAAAGTTCCAAGTTTCTTGACCTCACGCGGGGCATCGTGGTCCAGTCCATGAGCATGAACATGAACTCGACGAAGACAAGAACCGAGCGGATGGAGCCCTCACAAGCCACATGTAGCCTCGAGCACCCTGCTGTCCTGTCCCGTGTTGTGTTCTGTCAATGTGTTGTAGTTAGAGTTATTACTGTAAGTAGGTCCGCCGCTACAGTAGCTTCGGAGATCCAAAAACAGAAAACAAAAAGTTAGAGTGCGATTACAATTGCAATTTTTGGCCGCCACGCAACGGTCTTGATGCCCTGATAAAGTGCCGAGCGATATGGTACGCGTTAGATACCGGGTCGGTAGTACCGTAAATGAGACGACGGCCACCCCTTAATAGCAAGACGCGCTGCGGTAGCGGGCAGAGGGCAGAACACTAGCTTCCATCTACCTCGTACTCGTCCTGGGTTGGTATGTCGCAAGCTCAAGTTTACTGGCCCGCGGAACGAAGCAGCTGTTGTTATTGTGACGGGAGGAAAGCAGGTCTCTTTGCATCATTTAAATGAGGGTTCAGAGACATGGGATCGATCGTTATACTGTCAGCGCTCCTATTTAGACGATCAGACCACTGTCCACACCGTCATGTTCTTCAACAAAGCCCGCGGGCCCCAGATCTGCCTTGTTCGGAACTTTCTCAGCTCCACCTCGTCAACATCATCGGCGTCGTATAGCCCCGGGGGGTTTGGTCCTTCGACTCGTCCCTTTTCAGAGAGTGGCCGCTTCTCGTCCTGCAATACCCTCTGCTGTCTGTGCTCTCGTGCTTGGGTCATCTTGGCCTCCCACTGCATGTCACCGACCTTCCACCCCCGGACTACCCACAAACACAGCGTGGCGGCAATGTACATGAAGGCGGTGAAGAGCTGGGGCGGGAGGTAGATCCAGCTGAGGGTGTTCTTGCGTCTCAATTCCAGGGCGATCGCCTCGGCGGTCGTCGTGGGCGGGACAATCAAAAGCCATGTCCAACTCAATCCGGCAGGCAGGTCTTGCAGGCCGAGCACCTCGGCAGCCACAGGCGCAATGGTCGCCCAATACACGCCGGCGGTTGCGCCGCCGACAACCGCGAAGAAGCAGAGGAGTCCCATGGATGACGGGACCGTCTCGGCGGGGATCCAGAGGGCGAAGCACAGGATCCCACAGAGGAGGCTAAGGCAGGTAGCGAGATTGATGCGGCCCCAGCGGTCCGAGGAGAGCCCAATGAAGGGGCGGCCGACCATTTGTCCGGCATTGAGGACTGCACCCAAGACGGAACTTTGCTGTGCGCTGAGCCCGATGGACCGGCCGTAGGCGGGGAGCGAGAAGAGGAGGATGGTGTATCCGAACATGCTGAACCAGGACCAGCCCTGCAGGAGAAGAAATTCCGGCTTGCGAAGGAGTGTCAGGTCGAATGATTTGTGCCGCGAGCCAGTTTGCTTGTTGCGGTCGCGGATCAGGTTCGCCGCCGTCAAGTTGACTGCGAAGACGCAGATGCCTAAGACGCGGAACGCCCACGGAAGTCCGTTCTTATCAATTACACGCTGAGTGACAAGCGAATATATCAGACCGCCACATCCCGAGCCAGCAGCAGCAATCGCATTAGCGAGGCTTCGTTTCTTGGTGAACCACTGTGCCATGATGCCGACGGAGCCGACGAAAAGGAAGCCCATGCCCCAGCCGAAGCAGAATCCCTGGGCCAGGATGATCTGATACTTCTCCTTACAGAAGCTGGCACCGATGAGGGAGAGGGTCTCGAAGAAAACGCCAATCAGGAGACATACTCTTGTGCCGAAGAGGTGGATGATGCGTGTGGCCAGTGGTGCGACAAGCATGGCCTGGGATATCGAGAGACCGCCGATGAATGCGTAGGCGAGCGCGGATGTGTTTGGAAAATAGTTGTTGTTCAGATAGTAGGAGAGAAATACGCCGTACGAAGAGTTGATGCCCCAGGTATGTGCTGTGTAGGCCGTGTCAGTGATTGGTCATTGAAGGAGATGTACCTCGAGATAAGTGCCTCGATAGTGATTGCGCGATGGTGCTAGTCCCCAGATCTCTTGCACCGGTTCACCCATCTCCCCAGATTCGACGGGCTTGGCCAGATTGTAGAATCTCTGGCGCTCAGATGGACTCGCTCTTACCGTTAATGAAGAAACAACATGCGACACACACCCAGCCATATCCCCCGTCCGGGGGTACATCATCGAATTTGGGCAGTGAGGATGGTGTCTGCTCGATGTCGCTCTTTTCCGACTCGTTTCCATGACGTGGGCGGCTCGGCGTCGATGATGTGGTTGGGTCGATGGGCGTGTCCTCGGCCATTTTGATCCCCACGCCTCAGGTGAAACAAAGAATGCGAGGACAGAGGAAGATGACGGGAATGGAATGCAAAGAGAGCCAGGGAGTCATACATAGCTGCATGCTATGTCACCGGTATATTGTCAACGTCGCCATCGCACAAGAAAACCTAGCAGCCCGGGGCGAATCCGTCGGAATGTCCAGTCCCAGTGCCTCTTGTACGATCGGTCCTTGACTAACAACGGGTATCATGATTGGGCGATGTCTATGTCCGTACAAACGGGCCGCGGCATTCGGACACGATCCGCAGAGAAAGAAAAGGTAGTATTTCAACAGTTGTGGGGAAGACGGATCAGAGGAGAAGAGGAGATGGCCGCTGGCGCCGTGCGGTGCTGTGCCGCGTTTGCCGGCTTGACAGAGCCCGAGATGAAGTCGTCGTCTTGGTTTCTCCAAGCATCGACGGCGTAGATGGCCTCGTTACTTCCTTCCAGCCGCCGCAGTAGGGCCGCTCACCTGGTTCCTTCCATGGCTGCAAGGACGAGCACACAGGTAAGCAGAAGGCAACACCGATGGGGGCGGATGAAGTGCGACAGCGATGATGTCCATGCCACTCGGTGGAGCGAGTCGGCGGTTGTCGTCGCAACCAGAACTGGCCTTAACCGACCCAAACAAAAAGTCGACGACGCCTTTAGCGAGTGAGATCTCGGTGAGATCCAATAGAAATCACGTCAATTCATCTCGCTCCGTCCGCTGCGCTGGCTCGAAGTTGGGCACCGATCTGTCTTGACGTCGCAGCTGTCTGGAAATCGTGCTGTCTGCTCTGTTGACCCGTTGCATTACCGTTGTTTGCTACAAAGCGCCATCGACGTCGAGTTTGAAATCCACTGCTGCGTCTTGATGCATATGCGGTGACACTCACTTCAACGCAGCTCAGTCCAACATGTTTCACAGGAAAAGCAGCAGTAGCCTGGGCGGCAGAAAAGTATCACCGCCTCAGCCGACACTCATGACTGCCGAACAGAAATGTATGTCACTTGCATCCTTCGTACCGAGCGAAAATGCCTCCACGACATCCTCCCTTTCAGTCCAAATACTCACATAACTTCTCAGCTACCTACCTCGAAAATCTGAGAAACAATCGTCCTGCCAGACCGACTGGTTCCAGGCCAGCACCGTTCCCGTCGAGACACTACGGCTCTTTGACATCGCAATCGTCCTTGGCCCGCTCCGATTCGGCGCCGACTGTATCCGCACGCGAAGATGCTTCTGAGAAAGAGGTGGAAGGGGAAGAGGAGGAAGTCAATCACCCGGCCGTACAAAAATCTATCTCATTTTCCTCCAGTTTGAAAGGCCGACCACTAGCACAACCTCCAGGCAACGAACCACCAAAAGTGCGAGGAAGAAAGGTATCTCCGACCGCCGTTGTCCAGGTCCCAGATCCGCCCGCGCCTGGCATGTACGTCGAATCAGTAGCCAGGAAGCTGGAGAAAGAGGAAGCACACAATCTGCGAGAGGCACTGCAGCAGATTGATCAGAAGGATGAGTTAAGAATCTACGAGGCGGCCAAAGACGAAGCTGCCGATTTAGTTTGGAAACACCTGAATCCGAAGGCCGCAGAAGAGGAACAGGTGGCGCCATATCGGAACCCTGACTTGAAATATAAAGACAGACGACGAAGCAGTGGCCATCGTCAACTCAGCGGTTCGAGGAAGGTGTCGTTTCCAACTGCTGTAAGCAACATTTACGAAGAGCCGGAACAGATAACGGAGCCGTCGAGACCAATCGTTCAACCTCCCACCGCCGAACTCCCTCTCAGAGCCAAATCGCGGAACAAGCTGCCCTGGTTGAGAAATAAAACCTCTGAATCGCCAGATACAGCCACTCAAGTACCCGAAGGCAAGAAATTCGACCGCTTTGAGATCCACAGAAACCCGCCAACGCAATCGCGGAAAGCCGGCTACACCGAAAACACGCCTCCTCGACCGCCAGCCATTGACACGATCGAGGAAGTCGACACGCCAAACTCCAGAGGCAGCTTGGAGATCCGAAGCGACGACATCCGAGCAGCTACGAGCATGAAGAGGAAAGACCGAAGTCCCAATCTTCCTACTCCCACCGCCGTCAGTGACCAGGTTGGCCGACCTATTGTCAGCTTCGACAAAGGATGGAAACCGCCCAGCGACTCACCGAGAGCAAGTCAAGATACGGATAGGCCAGTCATCAAGCTGACAGAATCGCCCTCGCCATCGAAAGGAAGCGATAGGCCTTTACAGAGGCCGATATCTCCCCTTGAAGCCACTGGTTCGGCACCTGCGGTGCCCGTCATCAATCTGCCCAAAGAGAAAGCTTCTTCTCGACCGCTTCCTGAGGTCACTGTCTCTGCGCCAGTTGTGCCTACCATTAATCTGCCAGTTGATGCCCCGTCCTCTCGATCGATCCCGGCGTTGCCAACCATTAATCTCCCGGATGACACCCCTGATGTCCCGACGATCAATATCCAGGGAGACCGATCCTCGCCTTCAGTCCCAAAGATCAACCATCCAGACGACACTGAACATACTCGTCCGTCCAGACCCCTTCCGAAACACACCTCCTCGGCCCCTCCGCAACCAAACAGTTCAGTCGTCAAAACCCCTTCGACGCGTCTCCCTTGGCTGAACTCCCGCCAATCCCTTCCCACGGTCTCCTGCTCAAGCTGCGCGCTCCCGATCTCTGGCCGCATTGTCACAGCCTCGGGTTCCAATTCGCAGCGCGATCTCAAAGCCCGCTTCCACCCCGAGTGCTTTACCTGCCATCACTGCGATACGCCGTTAGAGTGCGTGTCCTTCTATCCCGAACCAGATACCTCCCGACTTGAACGGTTAGGCATCCCGTCCGAGCCTTCCCAACCGCTCTCCCAAGAAGAAGAAGACCTCCTCCAAAATGACCCATTGAGGTTCTACTGCCACTTGGATTTCCACGAATTCTTCTCACCACGCTGCCGGTCTTGCAAAACCCCCATCGAAGGCGAAATTGTCATTGCATGTGGCCACTCCTACCATGTGGATCACTTTTTCTGCGCCGAGTGCGGTGATCCCTTTGGGGCGACGACGCCGTTCGTCGAGGGAAGTGACGGCTACGCTTACTGCGTAAGATGTCATACGAGACGCACGAGCGCGCGGTGTAAAGGTTGCAAGAACCAGATCCTCGATGAAGTCACAGTCGAAGCGCTAGGCGGGAAGTGGCACGAAAACTGCTTCGTATGTCTCGAGTGTGGGGGCGGGTTTGGCGATGAAGGACGATTCTTTGTGAGGGACGTCAGCGTGGAGCCGACAGAGAAGGAGAAACGGAAGGGAATCATGAGCAAGGTCGAGGAACGGGCGGTTTGTGGGGTTTGTGAGGAACGGAGGTTGAAGGCCTGAGCGGATGTTGGTTGAGAGCCGCCCCAGTTGGAAGGAGGTGAAATGACCGTTGGACGAGCAACACTTGCAAGCTGATTTGATTCGGATCTGGTCGATGTAACACATGGTCTCGTTGGCGCGGGCGTAGTGTTCAGGTGTTTCTTTACCGTACTCTTCTGGTCTTTATCCGCTCGCCATCGCAAAGTTTGACACGTTTCAGGGGCAACCAGAACGGAAACCGAGCAGAGGAGGGCCAGCATATGTACGCCTCGACTGCAAGTTCTCCAATTAGCGTGAATTTCATGAAGAGAAAGATACTGGACGTAAACTCTGCAGTGTGAGCTGGTCTGCTTGTCCCTTGGATATCAATGCCCGTTGCGCCATCACAGCTCAGGCCGCGTTCGGGACAATCATTGCCCACTCGCTGATTGTGCGAGTCAAGTTCAAGCGAGAGCGCGCTCTTCCTCTCTCTATCGGCTTTAGACGCTCAAGGTGCCCTGACTGTGATGCTGTCTCTACAGTAGCATCGAAATCTCCATGTAGCGTGGGACTCCATTGCTCGTGGACTTACGAGATCGACTTAACCTCTAAAAAGTAAGGTAGTTATGTGGTTACATCATGGTGAATGTAAAGCTATGTCTCTGAATTGTTCTCTAGAGAAAGGCGTAAACTAACGCAGTAATGATGCGGATTCAAGGTCCACAGTCGCTCGCCGCCATCATACAACAAACCCCCCGGTGTGAATGTACGTTCCTCGTAAACCTCCCTTTCGCACGACCCCCAACCCTCATCACACCACGTCACGCGCCTGCCGTCCACAGATCGTTTCCGCTTTCGTAGTTGTCGCCTCTTCGGCGAGCCCGCATGCAGAATGCCGTCCGTTGATTGCAACGTTACCGTCAGCTCGTCCTTTGGGCTCTCCATCGTCAACCATTCGTGTAAGTCGAGGTCGAACCCAGAACTCCATGCTCAATGCAGTCGCTCAATAGCTGAAGCACTTTTTTTCCCATTACACGTTTTCTCGAACTCCGGAAACTGGTCAAGCATAATGATAGCACTTCACATGTGATCCTCGGGTGGGATACAGTCACTTCATGTTCCCTCGCCCAGCCCTTCCCAATAAGTCGTGATGCTGTTATTTATTGCTGGGAGTGGAATGTATCCGGAAAAAAATAGGTCCTTTTGATCTTTTCCATATATCCTTGCGGTTCTTGGTGACACAAAGCCGTCATGAAATCCATAATTGTCATCTTTCATGCCCTATGGGCGGAGTCCTACAACCCGAATGTCACTGGTCTGTGCGCACACAGTGACATCCACTTCCTAACGCGGAGGTGAAGTCTGATATGACCCATTGGTGGCTCGACCGTCGACGTTGCTGGACTCGTCGTTGGGTGAGCCTTCGCCGGCTAGCTTGTTGTCGGATGCGACGATCTTGCCGTGAATGGCCTGGAGCTCCTTGCCTTTGATGCCCTTGTTTGGCCAATACGTGGCAGCATAGTCCCTGCAAACCGTTAGCCAAAGTCACGCTACATCTGAAGGCAAGACTTACCAGAATCGCTTCTCCACCGACTCCTGGTTCTCATCCAATTCAGCAACTTGGTCAGTGATGAAGATTCCGATTTGCTTAAGAAGCACACGCAGCTCGTTTGCACGCGTCTGGTTATCAGGGATCGCACTCTTTGTGGTAGCCTTGATCTTTCTCAAGCTTTCTCTGACTGGCTTGAACAACATATCCAGAAGAGGATCGACTTCTGCGGCGGCGGCGCCATGAGAAGGATTGTCAGTTCGTCGGTGATCGCTGCCATGTCGATGGTGAGAACTGTGGCCATTCTCATCGCGATGTCTGCGCTCTCGGTGATCTCTGCTGTCGCTCTCGTGCTTGACGTGACCGTGGCGACGCTCGGACTGAGGAGTCCCGTATCTCTCGGAGCCCTCACGTTGAGTCTGGCTGACTGTCCGGTGTCGAGGCTTCTCTGATTCTCTCTGCCGAATCCGAGGTGTTATAGCAGCTGGAGAACCAGCCGCCTTGTCGGCATGATACTTTTTGTTGTTGCGATGGTGGTTCTCGACGGCGCGTTTGGCAGCTGGATCGTCCGCATACTTGCTCTTCAAGACGGAGAGAAGATAATCAGCACGTCTGACAAGGTGCACAGCACCGGGAGACTTCGCGTTCTTCTCATCCCCCCGTTCACGCTCTGCTTTCTTGTCGACGCGATGCTCTTCGAGGAAAAACTTGTCCATCAAGCCGAGATCTGGGTCATCGCGGATCTTTTCCCAAGCACCATAGCCATGTCGAGAAATACCAACACAAAGCATGCCGTCTTCTCTGGCACCCCAGGGGCACGAGTATCCAGCAGCCTTTGTCGCCTCCGGAATTCGGAAAGACTTGAAGTCTGGATCTTTCGAAGTGACCTGCTGGAGCAGGCGCATTTCAGTAGGGCGTTCGAGAATGGTCTCGGCATTGATACGCTTGACACCATGAAGCTCGAACAGGACAGCTTTGCGGTCTTTCTTGGTGATCGGCCGGTTCGATGTCCGTTCTAGCTCGGCCATTCGTTGTTGTTCTTCCTTGAATAGTTTCTCGGACTTGTCCCACACTTCCTGCATGGCGGCTTTGACAACCTCAATGTCTCTGCCGCGGAGCCGAGCTTCAGTGAGGAACTCCTCTGGTCGATCCTCTAGCGAGCCATAACGGAGGTGGCCTTTGATGAGATATCGATAGTCACGCTCACTCAATGGACGTGATGGGTCAGCTTTTGGACCTTCATCGGATTCACTATCCGAGTCGATCTCCCTCTGGCGTTGCTCTGACCGTCGAGCTTTGCGGGCTTCACGGTCATCAGTTGCCTGATTACCTCGGACGCGTGGTTTGTTTTGCTCGATGACTTCGGCAAGGTATTTCTCATTGGCCTTCTCTTGCTCCTCTTTCTGGATCCGCTCAAGCTGCTCCTTGGGTATGATATCATCCCAAGAGAGCTCATCAACTTTGACGTCCACGAAGTCGAAACTTCGCAGGAACTCCTCGCCGCCATCGGCATCGGTGCCGTCCGGTTGCTCAACTTTGTAGTCCTCGGCACTGTTGAGGACGGCATCGAGATCGAGTTCTTCGAGCTTCTTCTGGTTGTCTGTCTGCTCAAACATCTTCTGACCACGCTTCTTGAGAATTCTTGAAATTTCACTGGAGCTGCCAGGTTCGCCGACCAGTGCGTTGCGCCGAGCTTGGGTTTCCTTGTCGGTGACACCGCGCTGAATCGTCAAGAACTCCAGCATCAACTTATTTCTGGCTCGCTCTAGGATCTCTTCCTCAATAGTCTCCTTGGAGACTAGGCGGTAGACACTGACCGGCTTGACTTGCCCAATCCGATGTGCTCTAGCCATAGCTTGTAAGTCGGCCTGAGGATTCCAGTCCGAGTCGAAGATGATGACGGTATCGGCAGTCATAAGGTTGATTCCGAGGCCGCCTGCTCGAGTCGAAAGCAAGAAGCAGAAATCTGAGCTATCCGGCGCATTGAAATGGTCGATAGCGATTCGGCGGGGGCCCGCAGCAATAGTGCCATCAAGACGCTGGTAGGCATGGCCACGATACTCCATGTAGTCTCCAAGGATATCAAGCATCCTGACCATCTGACTGAAGATCAAGACACGATGACCGTCACGCTTGAGCTTCGTGAGGAGCTGGTCGAGAAGCATCATCTTGCCGCTACTCGTGACGAGGGCACGAAGAACTTCATCACGACGAGCATCCGCAGGGACGAGACGTTCCTCGGCCGAAGGGAACATGAAGGGGTGGTTGCTGGCTTTCTTCAACTCCATCATTATGTTGAGAAGTGACTGTTTCTGACCCTTTGCTCCTTGATTCAAGGCGGCATAGTTCTTTGTAAGAATATTTTTATAGTACTCCAGCTGAATATCCGACAGTTCGACACGAATGATCTTTTCGGTCTTGGGAGGAAGATCCTTCTCGACTTTCTGCTTGGTTCTGCGAAGCATGTACGGCTTGATATCTTCCGTCAGCTGAGCAATCTTGGCACTCGCCTCTTCTGTGGTCAAGTCCATGTTCTCGTCAATGTTGACAACACCAGGGTTCAAGAAGTCGAACAAGGCAGACAGCTCTCCAAGATTGTTCTGCACGGGTGTGCCGGTGATGAGCAGTCGAGCCGGCGCTTTAAACTCTCTCAAGCGGTCGTATAGCTGAGACTCGCGGTTCTTGAGACGATGGGCTTCGTCAACGGCCATGAATTGCCACTTGATCTGGCTGAGGAAGGGTGCGTCGTGCAGGACATATTCGTAGGTCGTCAGCAGGACATGAAATCGGGGGTGCCGAAAGTTTCCATCCGGTAGGAGCTCATAGTCCTTGATGATGTTCCGCGCTGCCTGATTGCCACTGTAGACGACGTAATTTGTGTCTGGCGACCACAGGTCGAACGTTTCAGCCCAGGCAGGCATTGTCGACAGAGGAACTGCGACGAGGAAGGGACCTTGCTGAGCACGATCATGTCTCAGCCAACTCAAGAATGCAACAGTCTGCACAGTCTTTCCAAGACCCATCTCGTCAGCAAGAACGACATTCTTTGATTTGACCCAGTTGTAGGCCAAGAAGTTCAAGCCGGTCATCTGGAAGTCTCTAAGCGTACCACCCTTGATGTAGGACGGCTGCTCGCGAACTGGTTGGAAGGATGATCGAGAAGAGGGGTTGCTCTCAGTAGTGTTCGACTTGAAGTCTTCTCGTCTGCGATTGATATAGCGGTCGATCTCACCCTGCGCGATCTCACTGACAAGAGACGAAGACTCCCACGTGGCTTGGTCGTAGAAGAGACCCTTCCACTTGACATAGTACTCAGTGCCTTCGTCACCATCACGGTCACCGATGACTCTTTCGACTTTCTTGTAGTCTTCAAGAGCGTCGATGTATTGTTCCCGGTCGAGAATCCATTTCTCTCGATCTTCTGGGGCAACGACGGGATCGTCACGAATACGCATATCTTCCATCAGGGTTTTCCTGATGTAGTTCTCTAACCTCCGCACGCTTCTGACTCCAGCGAGTGACTCGGCGGTCTCCCAAGTAGCGTGGTAGTAGGCTTTCTGCTGCCACTTTATGAGGAACTCATAGTCGTCCTTTGTCTTGGTCGGCGTGGTGACATCGGCCTTGAGACGATGGTTCAAGACAATGTCAATGGCTGGGCCGGTGTCTTCCTGGCCATTGATCCAGTAGTTGGGAGTCATGGTCTCATCGTCTACTTCAAGAAAGTCATCATCATCGTCTTCATTGTAGTTAGATACCTTGGCCGCTCGACGGGTGGAGAAACGGATTTCTGCGTGTACCGGTGCCAGGCTATCAGCAGACTGTAGGAGTCTCCGGCGTTGCTTTTTGGATAGCTTCGCACGTCGACCACCGTAAGCGTCCGAATCGTCGTCGTCATCAGAACGGGATTCGATCACAGGGGTATGTTGTTTTGATGATCGTTGAGAGATGTGACGCGCGCGCTTCCGGGGAGGAGCAACAGCGTCCGAGTCCGTATCGTTCTCATCAGACGTTTCTGCAAGGTTGTGGACGGCACGAGATCTTCCGCTTCGTCTCAGCCCGTACATCTCTGGATTGTTGCGAATATAATCGTCCTCGTGCACCGGATGCTGTTTCCTCTTTGCAGGTCTGATGCTATCATCGGAAGAAGAATGGTCCTCTTCCACTTGGGCGTCATTTGTGTTCATGGTGACGTCCATCTCGAAATCAGCATCACCCTCCGCATCGGGTTCAGGTGAACTCGGTTCATCGTGGTCAGGAAGGTGCTGGTCTTCATGGTCGTTGTCGCCATGTGACGGTGAGGCTCCGGCAGCGACAGGCTCTGCAGGATCGGACAGCTCGCTCTCACTATCGGAATACCTGGTGCCATTGTGCATAACAATCGTGGGCGGCGAGGGAGGAGCGTCAGAAGACGGCGAAGGGGAGGATATTGGAGGAGGATGAGGTTGGGAGAGGATCCCGGAGGCTATAGAAGACGAGCGTCAGCAAGGTCGGCCATAGAAGCACTCCGGCAACAGGACTGCGCAGGGGCTAGGTAATTCGGATTGCGGCGACTCTAAAGAGCCCCGAGAACATAGCGTAAGGTGCTTCTGAGATGAACAATGGGTAGTATAAGATGGATTCGATGGAATTGAGGGACGACGAGATGGTTTTGATGTAGTGATGTCGGGTGACGCTTGGGTGCGTTGCCAGGTGGAAACCCATCCATAGATGGTCTTGAAAAACACGGAAAAACAGAATCTGACACTTCTGGCACCTTGTGAACGCTTCCGACATCCAGTATCATCAACTCGACAGGAAGGTATTATGCTTGAGCGACCAGGCCGAGCAGCCGCCGATCACCAGCATGGGGCCCGAGTCTGGGGAATGAAAAGGCCAGAAGCGACGACAGAACAGGACAACTTACACTCCATCGTCGACAGACAGAGCCCGCCAGGCGTCTGAAAGTCTTCGTGTCTATCGCAATTCGTCGGAGCAGAGGCCGGTTGACGAGTGGTGTGGGTGGTGAGTGTATAGTGCTCACAAGGCTTTACTTGGGGTAAAAGTGAGAGGAAGCGCAGTTCAGGCAGGGAAAGTGCCTCTAGCCTCGACTCTCATCCACCAAACGCCGTGCGGGCCTGGCCGCGGCTGCTTCGGGAAGGTTGGCCGCGCCCTCTTAACTCACCACCCAATGATATCACCGCGAGATTGGATTTTCATCGCGCAGTGACTGCGTTTTGTGCCCGCACTCATTCACAAGCCCTCTTCCCATTGATTCACCGCACTCTCAATATTCACAATAGTAGCCAGCCGGCTGTCGCTATTGTGTCGGTGACTCATTCAAACTCACACAAATCCGTCTTACTCCCTTCTTCTTTGTCTTGTGCTGTCCATTCATCGTTTGAAACCTCCCGCTGAATTACCCGCCCATTAACCACAATGTCGGACAAATTGACAAGGTAACATCTACGCGTCAGTCGTCTCTGTCGTATACTGACCTGGTAATAGAATTGCTATTGTCAATAGCGACAAGGTGAGATATTCGGCCGCTGCGCTGTACTTCGCTTTTTTGTGCGTTGCTAACAAATTCCATTCTGTGCCCCGCAGTGCAAACCCAAGGTGAGCCACGTCAACTCAAGCAAACACTCCCCCACTGACCTGCTCTCAGAAATGCCGACAAGAATGCAAAAAGTCCTGCCCAGTTGTCCGAACAGGCAAACTCTGTATCGAAGTCACTCCTGAATCTAAAATTGCCTACATTTCGGAACGGCTCTGTATCGGATGCGGTATCTGCCCAAAGAAATGTCCCTTCGGTGCTATTCACATCATCAACCTGCCAACGAACCTCGAGACCCAAGTCACCCACCGATATTCGGCAAACAGTTTCAAGTTGCACAGACTGCCTATGCCCCGACCTGGCCAGGTGCTGGGACTGGTTGGAACAAACGGAATCGGCAAGAGCACGGCTTTGAAGATTCTCAGCGGCAAGTTGAAGCCGAATCTGGGTCGATATGACAATCCTCCGGACTGGGAGGAGATTTTGAGATACTTCCGCGGCTCTGAGTTGCAGAGTAGGGACTGCCATTGCCTTCGCACCAAGCCAGATCGCTGACTCGGGGCAACAGACTACTTCACCAAAGTCCTCGAAGATGACCTCAAGGCCATTGTCAAGCCACAATACGTGGACCAGTTGCCACGAGCCATCAAAGGCCCTGTCAAAACAGTCAAGCCGCTCATTGAGGCAAAGTCTGAGCTGGGTAACATGAAGCACATCATGGACGTGCTCGGTAAGTGCAAGCGCCACCCTCAAACGAGACACCCCCACTGACCAGCCTCCAAGAACTCAACGCTGTCCAGGACCGAGAAATCAGCCTTCTCTCTGGTGGAGAACTGCAGCGGTTTGCTATCGCCCTCGTTTGCGTTCAAAACGCGGATGTGTACATGTTTGACGAGCCCTCGTCATACCTCGATGTCAAACAACGTCTCAGTGCAGCCAGGACCATTCGTGAACTTCTCCGCCCGAACGACTATGTCATTGTTGTCGAACACGATTTGTCAGTCCTTGACTATCTCTCTGACTTCATCTGCGTGCTTTACGGCCGACCTGCTGTCTATGGTGTCGTTACCCTCCCCGCCTCTGTCCGAGAAGGTATCAACATCTTCCTGGATGGCAACATCCCTACCGAGAACTTGCGCTTCCGCGAAGAAAGCTTGACTTTCCGCATAGCAGAGGCAGGCGAAGACTACATGGTCGACAAGGCACGTGGTTTCGAGTATCCAGCCATGGAGAAGACCCTCGGGGGCTTCCACCTGAAGATTCACAAAGGGACATTCACCGACTCGGAGATCATCGTCATGATGGGTGAGAATGGAACCGGCAAGACAACATTCTGTAAAATGCTCGCTGGCGTCGAGAAGCCCGACGGGACCCAAAAGGTCCCAGCCATGAACATCTCAATGAAACCGCAAAAGATCACCCCCAAGTTCCAAGGCACGGTCCGTCAGCTCTTCTTCAAGCGCATCAAGGCCTCCTTCCTGAACCCACAGTTCCAAACCGATGTTTACAAGCCCCTCAAGCTCGACGACTTCATCGACCAAGAAGTTCAGAATCTCTCTGGTGGTGAATTGCAACGTGTCGCCATCGTTCTGGCCCTTGGTCTCCCAGCAGACATCTACTTGATCGACGAGCCGTCCGCATATCTGGACTCCGAGCAGCGTATCATCGCCGCCCGCGTCATCAAGCGTTTCATCATGCACAGCAAGAAAACCGCCTTCATCGTCGAACACGATTTCATCATGGCGACTTACCTCGCTGACAGAGTCATCGTCTTCGACGGCACCCCTTCTGTCGACGCGCGCGCGAATGCCCCTGAATCGCTTCTGACAGGGTGCAACAAGTTTCTCAAGAATCTGGACGTTACCTTCCGACGGGATCCGAACTCCTACCGCCCCCGTATCAACAAGTATCAATCCCAACTCGATCAAGAACAGAAGCTTGCCGGGAACTACTTCTTCTTGGAGGACGAGAGTTAAAATCCCTGAATATCCGCACAGGGCATCTTCAAGAATGAACGCGACGATGATGGATATCATCGCCGTGAACGAAAGAAACATGAGCAGCAGAGTCACCATGAGCGTCACGAGCATACGAATCACGAGGCCAATGACAACTATGACGTGCCAGGATTGAACAGCACTGGTAAAGGTGCTAAGAAGCGCCGAGGCGGAGTCGTCGTCGAGGACGATGATGAGGCTGAGGCGCAGGATAGTGACGACGAGTACGACTATGAATGCTCGGGGCGGTGGGTTTGGCCGTGGCAGGACCTGTTCCTCTTGAATCTGGATGACTTCCGTCGGACGAGCCAGGGAATCCCGCGAACGACGCGGGGCCAGGCCTGTTTTTCAAGATTCATGCTACCCATCGCCTACGGACCGATCTCAACGGACCTCTGCCCACACTCCCAGGGCGTCAGTATGTCGGAAGAGAGCAAGGTTAGATACATTGCTTAGGTCCGCAGCAACCGACTCCGGGAATTTGGAAGTGCGGGGACACACGGAGCATGATTTCAGCAAGGAACGAAGCAAGATGGTGAAGAGAGTAAGTGTGACGGGGACGTCTGCAACAGTTTTGCAACAAAGTCATCACCCCCTTCGAGAGGTATGACCTTCACACTCTTTCAACAACAGCGAAGCGACGACCAGGATGAGTCGCAAACGCGAAGGACATGGTGGATTAAGTATGTAGCCTGACCCGTAGTCACTCGTTCTTTCACTACATTCCATCGTTCACTACTCCGGTGTAAGAAACATCAATTCAAAGGATCCGTCGTATGCAATTGCTCGAACAACCAGAGAGCCCAGCGAGCAGTACAGTAAGTATTACGGTACCACATGCCGTCTCTCCAGCCCACACTCAGTGCTACTACGCCTTAGTACACTGGATATACGGTAGCACCACCACTCCCCCGATGCAACCCCGATAGACCTTGTCCCTCCCTCCGAGACAGGAGCTTCCATGGTCATGGATTCTCATCTACCCGTACGGACAGTCCCTGTATCTGAGATTGCAGCATTTCGGTCGGTACTGTAAGCGTGCTCCGTACTCATCCCTCGTCCCTCCATCCCCGTACCGAAGAGCTGCGGTACGTATGTAGTTCGACGGAGTGTTCTCCAGCCACCAGACACACAGGCAGGCAGGCAGGCAGGCAGGCAGGCAGGCATGTAGGCAGGCCCGGGCTGGCTCTCGTCCCGTTTCTGTCTCGGGCATATCTGTAACTGCATCTGCATCTGTGCCTGTATTTCGAAGAGAGTCGACAGAAGCTCGTCGTGTTTGTAAGGCAGATCGGATGGCAGTGCGAAATCCAGCATGCCGAGAGAGCAGAGAGCAGGAGACTAGAAAGTACGGAGCAGCGAGTAAAGGCAGGTTGGGTAGGGTTGGGTTGTGAAAGACGGTCGGGGCCGATTCTCTCTCTAGTCTCAGGAAGGAGACGGACAACTATCAATCTCTTCTCAATCGATGCGGTCGCACCTCTTCAACCACTCCCTCCTCTTCGACACAGTGGCCGGGTTAACCTAAGGCGTCGCCCCCTTGGAAATTCTTCCAACCCCGTTTGCCCATCCCCCGAAATATAGATCTTCCAATCGATATAGCCAACCATCCAAGGGTCAATCGCCCAAAGCGCATCAAAACAAAACCATACCACGATTTAAGAGCCATCACAAGATGAACCGTCCTCTTCCACAGTCAACCTGTCCTTGGTGCCGTCTCAGGCCACCTCCTTGTCCGTCCGAGGTATTTCTTCTCGCTGAAGTTCTCCGTCCTCTGGTTTTGTTCCTGCACGGTGACCACCTCGATTGATCTAGGTCGTGGCCACGCGATGGTGACATATAGCGACGCCCTCCTCTACCACCACCACCACCAACAAATGAAATTTACTTGGGTATTTGGTATAGCTGTTGTTGAAGCCGTGGTATTTGCTTCATGCTTGTCGTCTGTTTCGCTACCATATGATGCACCGATAAGGTATCATATGGGAGAGGATTTGTTCTTTTTGGTCACCCACACTCATCACTCCGTGCAATAAATCAATATGACAGAGTTGCAGATCAATATTTCCAGTACGATCAATGAAGAAGACCGGTGAATCAAGGGTCTGCGTGATAAGTTGCGTGCTGTCCGACACCCCTTCTGTCGCGGGGATCTGTCGAATCCGCTGCTCGTCCGTTTGTGGCTGCCTTGGCCAGCCGTGCAGCAAAAATTATGGACGCATTACAAAAGAAATATCGTGAAAATATACGGTGGCTGGCGTGGAGTGTGTGCTCGTAGAGTTTGTGGCATCGCTTCCAGTCGTCGAGACAAAAGGCCAGGCCGCCCGCCTTGTAGAAGGGAATTTGAGTGACAACGTCAATAATTGTCGAATGCTGAAGAGGGGGGAAGGGTCATCCACCCAAACCGAGCCAGCTTAGCTCTGCGGCTCAAGGTCGTGAAGTTCGTTCTCAGTGGAGATATAGTGTCGTGATAGAGTAGTCCCAAAACGCCAAATATGCAGGACTTCATCCAGAAGTCCAAGGAGTGTCGAGTTGAGTGCCGTGCATCCTCGAAGGGGCATGAAATGCCGGCCCAACCCCAAGATCGACCATCCAAGGCAATGGCCGCACCTCCCAAAATCGTGATATAATTACATAGATCCCAGGCTCAGGAGAGCTTCGATTGCAGCTCGTTCCTGGGAGTCATTAACGCCAGCACTGCTGGGAAATGCGAAGGTAGTAGAGTTGTTGAGAGGTAGTTGTTTAACAGGAGCGCTCCGGGCGACATCTGCCGGAGTCTTGGATCGGTGCCTTGGCCGATAAGAGTAAGTCGCGATGGGCTGATAGAGTCGTCCGGGGCCAGACACAGATCTGCCCGACTTAGGAAGAGACCTGGCTCGAAGCGCCGCAGCGCCGATACTGGCCCAGTCTTCCTCGTCGGTAACGTCACCATCGCCGAGATCTTCATCGAAAGGCTCGGGAGCAACGGAAGAGACATAGCCATCCTCATCACCGTCCAGTGACATCTTATCGGCTTCATGCTCCAGCATGTCCTGGTCCTCGTAGTCCATTTCAGAATGGGAGAAGACCGCGGAATTGCCGGTATAACTGGTTCCCAAGTTCTCGGAACCCGTGCGCCAGGACCGTTGTGCGGGCACATGGAGACCACCTTGAGAGTAGGAAGATGGTAGACTGCCAGGTGGCGTGATGTTGGAGCCCCTACGCTCGCGCGCAGGTTGACCCTTCAGCCGAGCGTCCCATCGTCCCCAGCCGACCTTTTCGAAGACGACATCTCCGTCGCGTCCGACACCCTCGCCACCTTTGCCCTCAAGCGCAGCTACTACCAAGCGCCGTGCTTTAGCAGAAGTGATGCGGGAGAAGCCAGGCACCGAGGTTGTCAGATAGCCCATAATGTGCCTGATGGCCAACGGACCGTGCGACAACAGGATATCTGGCAGGTGGTGTTTGGCCAGCATGCCGGGGGTGATAGCTCCAGCCGAGTCCAAGTCACCCAAGCCGTCGAGAGCCTCCGCACTCAGGGCGGTGGTCTGCGACTTGTCGAGCGCATCTTGCAGGTCGATGTCCGAGTCAACAGCCGGGCTCTTGGGAGACACAGGGCCATGGTTGCTACTGTCTCGGCGGCGGTGACCACGAGGTGGCAGATTCGGAGAGATGGAGTTCGGGGGCGTTGGCAGCATGCCAGGCCGCTTTTTGGAGGACGTTTTGGCCGGTACAGCAGTGAAGTTGTCCCGGGCCGTGACGGCATCGCGAGGCTTCGGAATGTCGACAGACGCGGACTTGCCGTGGAGGGCCATACCGAGGGCCGAAACAGTGGTAGGAGCCATGGTTCTTGGTGTTCTGCGATGGATGATCGTGTGAAGGTGTTCTGTGGGAGTAATGAGTCAGCTGCGACGAGGAGACGGGTGACGCGTCACGAGGAAGTGAGACGGTGATATGCAAGATGTGACTCACCACACGACGGGTCTCGACAGATTCAAGTTACGATAGCAGGTTGACCGGTTTCGGCGGGTGGTTGAGGCGCTGTTGGGCAAGGTTGCGCAGCGGTCGAGTACAGACCAAAGTCGGCTGATGAGTCGGCGATGCGGCTGCGTTTCGGAGTGCGTGAGCGTGGCGATTATAGAGACGACCGGGCGGTGGTCTCTTTGCGATATCTTCCCTTGGGCTGAGGAAGATGAAGGAAAAGAAAAGAAGACGGACAAGCAGCTGGAAGGAAAGGGCGTTCTGATAACGAAAGCGGGGTGTGGTGCAGGTGCCGATTTGGTTGGTTGACAGGTTGGTTCGTTGGTTTGTTGTTGTATGCAGATGGGCGAGGAGGAGGATGGGATGGATGCAGTTGGGCGTGGGTGTGGTGGCCGCGCTGATTTGGCTGCCGCCCCCGAACCTGCTGGATTCAGGCCCCAGGCGTCAGAAATCAAGGAGCAGGCGCGAGCAGAGCATCCCGCAAACGGAATTGGCCCACCGCATCATGGTTCATGCAGGCTTGCAAGGAAGCTGGGCTCGGTGCTTTTCGGGTGGCTCTCTGGGGGTGCCAGGGCCCTCGATGTCTTAGCTAAGTCCGGCCTGCCAATGATACGGCCTCGACCGCAGCACATGGCCCTGTTCGTGCGTCTGGCTTGGCACCCGTTTCGGATATTGACGGCGGTGATGGCGCCTCGTGATTTGCTCAGCTGCTCAGTCCCGTTTCTGGACCCGCGACTCTAAGATACAGCACGGGAAGATAATGATAATGGCGACCCTATCTCGCACACTGCATGGTCAACCAAGGTTTTGGCCACGAAGCCGCTCTTACCTCTTCTATCGGCTCAAAGGAAGTGCTATCTACGCCCCTCCCGTCCAGAATTGCTTCATACTTTGTTGTGGCCCTTGGGAACACGCGCTGACGTGTTGCGCGAGAGATTTGGGATCAGCAGCCTGTTGAGACGATCTCAGGATTCTGGTTTCATCTGCTCGATTCCTTGGTATCCTTCTTGATATTTGGCGCTCAGATAGCGCATGTCTTCGATCACCCTGATATCTGTCAGTGAAGGTCTCGATAAGCCGGGCCATGGTCTCCTTACAATTCTCTGAAGCGCAAGTTTTTCAAGTAGCAGGCCGACGAAGTCAAATTGAACCGCAGCCGATACAAGATCAAACGGTCCTCGACGTCTTCTTCAGGCGCCGAGATGGGAAAGTGCTTTTGATATTCTCTGATGTAGGAACGGTAGATTTTGTGACGAGGCAAGTTCCACGCTCCTAGCTCGTCTGCATTCAATCAGCAATCACCCAGAGGGGACGGACAGTGCCTCACACTCGTTGTGGGCATACATGCCACTAGCATCAAAGATCACGGGCCTGTCAGTCGTCGCATCCAACGAGGTATTGCCGTCCCACATGTCTCCGTGCACTATTCGTGGTTGGATCTGTCTGCCTTCCGTTTCTAGTGGTCGTAAGAGTCTCGGAATCACTTTTCCCGCAATTACCTGTTGCATTCGTCCCATTTCATCATCGTTACCGTGCATATCTTGTTCGAATTGAAACATAGTGCTAATGATAGTCTTGAATGATTTCTCCCACGAGCTCGTCCACTCGTTCAGCTGCGTGCAAGCGCCCATGTTGGTAGGCACTGAAAATCCATACTTGCCGTTCGGCGACACTCCTTTCTTGTGCATCTCCGCAACTTTGGCTGGTAATGCTTCGGCGTCCGGGACATCGTCTGTCATGTCGACAAAACTGGCAAGATAGAAATGGACATCACTGTCGCTCGCATAGGTGCCGACAGCGATTGGCCTCGGGACTAGATCGGGAGTGGCTTGTGCGATGGCGGTTATGGACGCAAATTCGCCCTCCAAGTTGATCTTGCCGACCTGGGTTCTGGTAATCTTAGCACGCAGTATCAGCGCCTGTCACATGGATGGCCGGTGTGCAATATACTTTGAGGAAGAAACTTAGAGGGTTGCCATCGGCCTGCTGAGTCTCAATGGCTGCCGTTCTCGTCCAGTATGCAGAACCGTGAGGAAAGATGCCCTTGACCTTCGAACCTGGAGGCAAGTCTTGAAAGAAGTCAGTGTCAGCGCAGGTACTCGGTGGACTCGGAATTCTGACTGGCAGCGACATTCGGATCAACGTATTGGATATAGCTCTCCGGCGGCAAGTCGGTCAATCCAGCGACGATACTTCGTGCGCTTGTGGGAATGTCGGGCCCAGTGTATTCGGGAAGATTGGCAAATTGAGGGTAATATGCTCGGGCTTCAGCCATTATGGTTGTTGGTCTTCAGGTATCTAACATTACTCTTGCCAAGTGGTATTTCCGCTGAGATCATAGTACTCCCGTCATGGTCCGGCTGGCTTCTTGGGCTTCTTTTCCCCTCTTATTCTATCCGTCGTGTAACAAGCCCGATTGCTCATTGGGGTTACTTCTCGTCTAATTCTGGATATTGCAGCGGCAACGCGCGGGGCCGGGCGTGACGTGACGCTTAGGACGCTTCACCAGCGAGACCAGCGGGAGTTTGCGCGCCAAAGCTCCATTGCGACTGGTTGTGCAATGCTTGTCGCAGATTAGCGCGCCACCAACCCAACCCAAATTTGGGCGTGTTTCGTGTTTATTCTGCACATCGAGAGTAGTATTGGAAATTTCAGATAGACAGTATGAAGATAGTTCAGCTTGCCTGCTAATGAGAGAGCCCGTTGGAGCAATGATTTCTATTTGTGGAAGGGGGCATTTGCGCGCATCTGTTAGCACGCCGGCTGACTTTCCTGGCCGAGGGATCCAAGTAATTCTGCATTGACTAGGTGTGGTGATTGCCTACCACCCTACCTCGTACATACATCACATTTCAGCCACATTGCTTCACTTGTCTGTGCTATCCGAAACCATTGGTCAATGTTTCGCTTCTCAACCACTTGGTCGTGCCGAACCTTGCAGTATCCATGGATGGCCTGCACAGGCCACTGCCACCTGTCCCCCCCTCTTCTCAGCGGGCCGTCACTTTGCTCGAGATCCGGAAGCTAGTTGGGAGCTGGAATACTTTGGTCGCCCGGTTGCCTGGCCTGAAAATGCAACACCTAAAGGCTGCCCAAGGGTTGACTCAACATCGTCAGACCTTGTCACAGTTAGGCCAGTCTGCGCAGCATTCCCAGGTCGCCATCGCCGTTTCGCACTTTTTATCTTTGGAGGAGGAACCCCGCCACCCTACTACACAAGCACTGAACCAATTCTCTAGACTCGTTTAATGCCCATCCTCATGCTCCCTTATTTCACATGTGCCGACCGATGAGCTTCTGCTCTGCCAATGGACGATACTCCACCGCTCGACCGCAGGAGGTCTTCACCAACCAGTGCCCGGTCGAACTTCTTTTCGCGGGCCATATCGCAACGCAAAGCACGTGATGCTGGTGGTATCAAGGATGCAAAGGGACCTCTGGGGCTCACCACCGTCCACAAACCGCTGGGGAAAGTCATAGCCGACCTGGTCTTTGTCCATGGTCTTGCTGGAGGATCACGGAAGACATGGACGAAGAACAACGATCCGTCGCTCTTCTGGCCTCAAGAATGGCTACCGCAAGATCCAGCTTTCCGGGATGTCAGTATTCACATGTTTGGGTATGATTCAGACTGGGACAAAGCGAGCATTCTGAATGTCCATGATTTTGCAAAGTCACTTCTCGAGTGGGTGACCAATTGTCCCGATATACCCCAAAGAACTGATATGAGTATGTTGAATGTTTTGCAAACCCCAAGCCGCAGACATTGAGTCGAGATCTGATGGCGATTGCAAAATCTGGTTGCAGAAGTTTGGCGGTGGAGAATGAAAACTGACCTCTCTCAGAGACCCCTTGTACTGGTCTGTCACAGCATGGGTGGTTTGGTTGCCAAAAAGGCTTATATCCTTTCGAGGCAATCCAAAGAGTACGAAAAGTTTTCGGCCCACGTACGATACATCTTCTTTCTAGCAACTCCGCACCGCGGCTCTAATCTTGCCGATGTGCTGTCGAGAATTCTTCAAGTTTCGGCCGGTCCGCGACCATTTGTGACCGACCTTCAACCTAATTCTGCGACGATTCAGGCCATCAACGAAGACTTTCCCCTTTTTTCTCACGACTTGAACCTATTTTCATTTTATGAGACCTTGCCAATGACTGTTGGCGTGCAAAAGAAGCTGGTCGTCCCTAAGGACTCAGCAACCTTGGGTTATCCAAATGAAAGAACGATGTATCTGGACGCCGACCATAGGGATGTCTGTAAGTTTGGCAGCTTCGATGAGCCGAACTATCGAGCAGTGAGAAACGTCCTTGCGGAAGCCTTCAGCGGATTCAGAACGGCTACCGGATTCAGAAGGAAAGCCACGAATTTCGAGCAACAGCAATGGATCAACGATAGTCTTGATATATCGGATTCGCCGGAGGATGACTACTTGCGGGCCGACGCCCTTCGCGTGCCTGGGTCGTGCGAATGGATCAATGCACGCCCGGCTTATCAGACCTGGAGAGATGACGGACGACCCCAGTTGTACTGGGTGACTGCAAAGCCTGGAGCAGGCAAATCCGTTCTATGTGGGCACATTCTGAAATCCCTAAGGGAAGGAGGCAATGACTGTGAGTTCTTCTTCTTCATCCACGGTGATAAGATAAAGTCGACAATTGGCAGGTTTTTCCGACATATGGCGTGGCAGATGGCGTCCGCGGACCCGGCGATCCTTGACTCACTCTCCTTGAGATGCAAGCGAGATCCGCATTTGGCTCAGGCAGATTACAGAACCATTTGGCGGAAGCTATTCTTGGAATGTATTTTCAAGCATACACCTTCTCGACCACATTACTGGTTGGTTGATGCATTAGACGAATGTAAGAGCGACGGCGAGTTAGTGCCTTACCTCTTACAAGCCGCCAACACTGGCTTCATTCGCATTCTCTTGACGTCTCGCACCACCTTCGATTCGTACGGACTGCCTTCAACATCTTCCGTCACGATCCATACCGACGCAGTTTCCCAGGCCACCACCAACGCTGATATCGAACTGTACCTGAAGGCAAATGCCAACAACTTGCCAGGCCGCAAGCGCGAGATCACGGCTGACTTACTTCTGACGAGGGCATCCGGCTGTTTCTTGTGGGTCAGACTTGCTCTTCAGGAACTGAGACGCGCTTCGACGAGAGCTGGCATACAGCAAATCCTTGACGAGACACCGTCCGACATGGATCAACTGTACAACCGTATCCTGGATTCAATCTTCTCCGGAGCACGAGAAAAAAGGATGATCATATCAATGTTAGACTGGACAGCTTGTGCTGCGCGATCGCTCACCACGAACGAGCTTTACCATGCATTGAGGCTTGATGTGGACGACGAGATTGATGACGATATGAAACGATTCATTGAGAACAACTGTGGTCAGCTCGTCGTGGTCGATCCCAATCAGCGAGTTCGCATGGTCCATCTGACAGCCCGAGACTTCTTGTATTCGAGCAAAAACACATCGCCAGTTAGGCTTGAGAGAAAGGTTGGCCACAAGAGACTGGCCATGGTCATCCTGAAATACTTATGTGGCCCCGAAATGGTAGGGCCAAAATCGCGAAAGCTAAGCGCGACGCAAATTGTTACCAAACGGTGTCCATTTGCCGCTTATGCGTGCGAGTCATTGTCTCAGCATTTACCATTTGTGTCTTCGGACGACGATGAATTTGCAACCAGCCTTGTTCGCTTCCTCAAATCTCCGAACCTGCTGTCCTGGGTGGAATACATTGCCAGAGAATCCGACCTGAGCCAATTAGTTCAGACTGGTACTGCTCTTCGCAAGTATTTGCACCGGAGGACCAAGCACACGCTGCCGTTGGGAAACTCTGGGAAGGAAATCGAGTTGATTGATGCATGGGCGACTGACCTGGTCCGACTTGTCACCAAGTTCGGCTCAAACCTCCAATCATCGCCTTCCACCATCTTCGACCTGATTGCCCCTTTTTGCCCCGCCGACAGTGCGATGAGGATTCAACATGCTTCTTCAAACCGGTCAATAAGAGTCAGCGGGCTTTCTATGCGGACCTGGGACGACTGCATATCCACGATCACGCTTCCTGCTAGTCCGGCTGCGGTCGCCTGCACCACCTCGCTTTTTGCAGTAGGCATGCAGAATGGGGACATCGCCATTTTCGACGAAACAACTTGTCAAGGATTGAAGACCATTGGTCATGGCGAGGCGGTGAAGAAGCTGCTTTTTGGAGACGTACAAAGCATCCTCGTATCGGCAGGTTTGCGAAAAATTTGCATCTGGAACTCCGCTACTTGGGAGCTTCACTGGACCTTTTCGCCACATTCCCAATTTCTCTCCTTGGCCCTGGCCGATCATGACCAGCTCTTGTTAGCTACATGTCGATCAAACAAGCTCGCCGTTTGGGACATTGCCACGGGGCTAGCCCGAGACCACATTTCCTGGCTTGATGAGGACGAAGAGGGCGTATCAAGCCACTTTCGCCGGCCCATCGCCACAGCGATTTCCAGCGACCAGACAATGCTCGCATTTTCATATCGAGGACAAGATACTGTTGTGTGGGACATCGAAAATGCATGCGTTTATGATGTTTATGGGAAGGATGAAGGTTCCCTAGGCACATCTGCCGAAAAACGCAATGGCATTGCTCTCGCTTGGAGCATGGTGTTCAGCCGAGCTCCCGAAGCCAGGTTGCTTGTCGTTGGCTACAATGATGGCATGCTGAGCCTGTTCAACATTTCCGAGGGGCTTTTGCAAGCTACAGCAGTTGCGGACGCGCATACTCTCGCGTGTTCACCCGATGGGCTGACTCTTGCCTGTGGAAACTCGGCGGGGACCATTCAAGTATTCGAGTTCGAAACACTCAAGTTACTCTACAGAGTCCAAGCTGAAGAGACGAATATCAAGCAATTGGCGTTTAGCGCTGACAGCCATCGCCTGCTTGATATTCATGGGAACCATTGCCGTGTATGGGATCCTCCAGTGCTAGTTCGTGAGGAGCTCGACGAAGAAAACAGCGACACAGTCTCAGTATCGACCACCCCTGCCGATCTGAAGCTAGATGAGAGCGGGAAAGTATCATCAATCAGCTCAATCGCGTGCGGGGATGATAACACTAACATCATTCTTTGCGGCAAGGAGGACGGAGCGGTATACCTACACGATCCGCAGACGGGATTTGAGCAGAAGGAACTCCTGCGCCATACCATGGGCACCCCCATCGTGCTACTTCACTATGATACGCAGAGCTGCATCTTAGTGAGCTCCGATGCGTCAAGCAGAACTAAAGTACACAAACTTATCCAGAAGCGGAACACTTGGATGCTGGAAGCCCAGCTGATGGATCACCGTACAGGGGTTGCCGTTAACCAACTCCTGACCAACCCTGGCAGCAGTCGACTACTCATATCAACGGTCGAGTGTGACATTCTGTGGCAGATTACACCGGGACACTGTCAGGAGCTCGCACGACTGAATTGGACCGAAGGTCGTCAATCTCGCCGATGGGGTATCCACCCTGCAAGGAAAGAGCAGTTGATATTGGTGATAGGGTCAGAGGCTCATCTCTACGACTGGAACGACATGAACCAGCTTAGCTTTGGTGGCGGCATTCAACTCGACGGCACTGGTCTCCAAGGCCTCGCCATAAAGTCGATGCAGCCATGTTTCGACAATAACTACTTGGCTACGATGTTTACAGAGTCTCCCGGCCCGCGGTCGAGTTCCAGGTTATTGTTCTGGGGTGCCCGAGAACTGGTATCTGATACCAAGCTGATCGCAGCTGTTGAGCATTTCCAACCCCTCGCCGACCACGTCCAGTACCTCGTGGGGGTATACACTCATCGAGTGGTTTTACTTCATCGTGACGGCTGGATATGCTCTGCAGATTCCCACAGTTTTCATGAGGAGTACTACGATCGCCACTTCTTCATCCCATCTGACTGGCTTAGCACCCCTGACAACTTGCGAATCGAAGTCCTTCGAGATGGCACCATAGTCTTCGTGAGGCGAGATGAAATCGCGGTCATCAAGCGGGGGTTGGAGCATTTCGAGCATGGCCAGTCCAAGGGGTTAGGCAAACGCCCAAGCCTTTCTCGGTCAGCCCTGAGTGATCCCACCGACGCTGTTCTTCCGAGAGAGATCTCTCTGGCTCATAGGTAGCTACATGGCATGTGCAGCTTCCTGCCGGCCAAAAGACCAACTAATTCTGTGCCTCCCTGACGCTGTCCAATGATCTTCAATCTACGCCTTCACCGATGCCCCATTGTCGGTGCCTGGCGCTTCATTTCCAACTGCCGTCGTGGTTGCCTCCGTCTGGTGCCTCTTGCTTCGCCATGTCATGCCCCTTCTGTCCAATGCCCACACCGCCGCCATCCCACCGACGCCGCTCAAGATGCCAGCCAGAGTGAAGAACCAACCTTTACCTATAACTCCGCATAGCGGCTCCATGGCAGCTACGGCACCAGCACTCATTGCACATCTGATCAAGTTGCCCGCCGTCGCAGCAGTACTCGGCATCTTGGGGTACCCGTCAACGAGAAGCGCATTGAAGCAGTTAAGGATCCAAGTACCCAGGAAGCCCATGAAGAACTGGAAGGTCAATGGCACGGCCACGTGGACGTGCTCTTCGATCGCCCAACCATACCCGACTGTGATGGCAAGGCTCACCAGCAGGAGCCAAATACAACCTCTGCCTCTTGCCCTTTCAATCGGGAAATATGCAAGGTCGTCTCCCCTGACCCTGTCCACCTCTATTCCAACCTGCTTCGCGACAACCCGGTAGTTGTAATCCATGGCCTTACCGGTGAGATACATGCAGATAATCACCCCAGCTGAACCAGGAAGGTATGCCAGACCGATCTGCAGCTCATCGAAATTGTAAGGTTGCCGAGCGTATGTGGATGGTATAGATGACTGTACGGTGTACCACAGGGCGTACAATGATCCGACGATCCAGAGAATGAGCAATGTGTCAGGATAGGCCATGATCTTAATCGACATGAGCGGGCTGCGGAATGTTAAGCTTCTTGTCGGTGGACTTCGACGGCCGTTACCAGAGCCAGTTTTTGTGTTCGCTCGCGCGCTCAGATCAACCAAGGGTCGATTCCATACCTTGTCCTTGATTTGTCCGTTCCCAACCACATTTCTTGCCGTTTCGGGGAGAAGCACTGTGAGGGCGGTCACCATCACGGCACCGAAAATCACCAGAGCCCAGAATGCCCACCATACACTGCCTGAGCTCAGCGCGATCCAGCCACCCATAAGGGGGCCAATCGCAGTGCCTAGATTCGCCGCTGCCATGACCGGACCGAGCACCTTTCCCCTTTCGCTGGGCACGCATATATCTGACACAGTGCCATAGCAAATGCTGAGCACGGCACTAGACCCGAGGCTCTGTATGGCGCGGAGTATGAGCAAGCCAGCATAGCTGGACCGATTGATTGCCAGGCCTAACGAGGCGAGGGTGTAGACTGTGAAAGTCGCCAAAATTAGGGGCCGTCGCCCAAGTGTGTCGGAGAAGGTCGACAGGAGTAAGGGAGCCAGAGCCTGGAAGATGATATAGACGGTGATCGTGAGGTTAATCTTTTGAGCCGAGACATCGAAATGTGCGGAAAGAAGCGGAAGCAGAGGCAGATAGATGGTCGCGGTCAAAGGAGATGCAAGTGTTGCCGTGCCCAGCAGCCAGGTGATGATGCGGCGGACGGGTACACTGAAGACAGAATAGACATCTGCGCCCGAAGTCGAGTAAGTCTCAGAAGCGTCGGCCGGTGCTTGCTCAGCAGCCTTGTTCGTGGCCATGGAGGCATCCCGATTCAACTTGAACCTCCAGTGTTCTGTTCTGCTTGACCAAAACTCTCGCCGACGACATTTACAGTGTGGCGGTCGGCATCCCACGATGCTGAGAGAAGGTCTGTTCGCGCCTTACCCCGAGCTGGGACGAGGCTTGTGACTCAAGCCAGAGGACATGATAAATCCAGAAAGGCCTGGGGAGACGCCTGAGCACAGTTACGACGGTCTATAAACAATGCAGTCTGTGTTTCACAGGGATCGAGGTGTTGATGGTCTTGACGGCGTCATTACTGTGGACAGGACCCTCGGATAACCTTCCCACAGGTGGATGCCGCCATATGTTCAGTTCGCCCGAATTGCCTGGGAGTGTACGCAGTGTGGCAGTACAGAGTACAAGACACTTACATGCATTTGCTTCAGGGACGCCGGAAACACTTACTGCATGCACACGATAACCAAGACTTTAGTCTGAGACGCCAGAAATCAAGCCGTGGGGACTCCTTATCTCAGTTGATAGGGGCATACACGGACAACTGGCCACTTCACCGGGAATTTTAGGATACATTAGCACGAGTACCGAAAGTTGAGTGATATCAAGTCTCGCGGGTGCCGAGCAATGTAGAGTAAAATCTGGTTGGATGACAGAGGGCCGAATGGACGACTTCTCGTGTCAAAGCGACACATGTCGATTGATCTGTTGTCACTGAGCCCAGCTAAAGGCCAGGCAATCCCCCTTCACTGTTAGGTACCTGGCGAGCTGCGTGGCGCCGTTGTCATCCCAGGCCCAAGGTATCGCTCCTTGTTCTATCCGCATCGCGTCCGCAAACCTGCTACTCGTACCGGCAGGATGAAATCAGGATGAAGGCGATGAAGGCGATGAAGTAAGTCCCAAGGCCGATCTTGGTGGATCGTTCAGATGATCAAAGATCAACAATGGAGCACATTCTCCACCGACTTGCGTTCTTGATTCCCAGTTCTCGCCTGCTAGTCACTCCTGCACGTGGAGGGTTTCCTCTGGGAGTATATCCAGAGTTGTTGATATTTGACGTCGACTTGTAAGCTGGAACTTGGGGCTTTGCAATTTCATATCCGAACCCGTTGGTGTGTGCGCAGCGCCTTCAAGCCATTCAGATTCGGCTCTCGTCCCTCGGACTCAATCTTCTTTCCGCTGCAAGAATCGTACGGCTTCAATGACCACTACTGGCGCAAACCCACGCTCGAAGCTCCACGTTGATGATTCGCAACTGCTCCATGAAAGTGAAATCCTCTCGTATTGTGCTCCTTGTGTCGCTCTTTCGTTGATGCCTGCATAGCCTTCTGTGAATCGTAACCTTCGGCGACACGAATCGCATGAGGCCCTTGGCCACCTGGATTCCGATGGCCGAGGATCATTTTGAGCCGGCAATCATGGACCTTCCACACGGGAGACCGTTTGACCACCATCCTCGAAGAAGCGTGAACCGAATGCGATCAACCAATGCCCTGGCGGAATCATTTGATGGTTGTAGAAGGAGGGCCCATATTCGTTCTCTTCCCAGGGGGCAACCCCGGTACCTTGAACCCTCCATCCGTCTTTGCAGCGTTCACCTGTGTGAACGTGCCACCGGAGAAATACCCAGCACCCTCGGCTTCGCGCTTCCTCTTGAGCTCAGCCTGCACCTTTGGATCGACCAACTCGAGTCCCTGAACAGGAGTGAAGGCAATCGAACTTGCCGTGCCGGCCCCTACACCACTCGTGCGAAGGCCTTGGGCTCTTAAGGCGGTGGCATTTCCCGCAGCGCCAAAGCCTCGCAACGATGTAGCCATGCCGCTGTTCAGACTCGTCGCCGTACCGCCTACGCCCCAGCCAGGATTTTTCTTACTCAACTTTGCCATTGTCCGGCGATCAATCTGTGTGGCGCGTATTCGACCATCGTTCTGCGCACCGATCATGCCAAGTCCTACCGTCTCTTCGCCAGTGCCGTAGCCCACTTCCCTTTCTTCCTTGCCGAAGGCCATGCGATTCTGTTGCTTTCTCAGGTCAGTCATGGCTGTCGCTTCCTTGGCCTTGCGCGCCCTCCTTCCACCACGCTTTCTGCTTGGCTTGTCATCTGGTGCGGGTAGAGCTCTGGCGCCTCTGTTTGGTGGCGGCTCGGTCAGCTTGTCCAACCGCCGTAAGCACTCATTGAGAAGTTGTTCCCCTGTCGATCCGTCGGGAGCTTGATGTACACTGTCCACTCGCGCGGCAAGAACTAGCTTGCCCGAGACGATGCGCATTGCCTGAACTCTAAGGTCGTTCGGTATTTCTTGTATGAGCGGTGAGTGGTAGAGAAAGCCTTGTTGTCGGATACCAACGTTTGTGGCCAGGCCGCTCTGTTTCTGTTTCCTTGTGCCCATAGCCGGAATGTTGCGGTCAGGTGTCTTTGCCAGTCCTTGGAGACCACCGGCGAAGTTGAGTAACTGAGCTGCCGTCAACGAGCCGATCAGTGCGGTCAAGTTAGGCGCAAAGACGTTCATCCGCGACTGCACGTATTCGGTCAGTACTCTCTTGGCTCTGTCGAGCTTTATTGTCATCTCGCATGCTCGCAACGTCGTTTCGAGTTCCTGCTCACTCAGGTCCTGACCTCTTGTCGTCGTTCCTTCCACAGTAACAACCATCAATGTAGGACCGTCCAGAATAGATCGAAGAGGGGCCCCGACTATGTTGTCCGATAACTCGGCTATCCGTTTTATATTGTCCAACGGACCATTTTTGATGATCGCAACCGTTTTCGCATAATCCAGCGGGTTGGTGACAAGGGTTTCCAACTCCGGGAATCGAGTTGAGTAATGGTCACGGATGAATTTGTGAACAAGAATGATTTCGCTGTCAATCTGCGTGGAGAGGTAGTTGGACTGGGTAAGGAGCGCATATTCGGGGTTGTCCTCGACCGACCCGACTGTTGTTGTTCGTTGTTCGGGAGGAATGTTTTGGTAATGTGCTATTTTCTGTAGGGTGACCGAAGCGTCAGGGCTATATCCGTATTGTGTAAACGCACATCACATTGAAAGCAGAATAGGAGAAGGCTTACCTCTAATATCGGCTCCAGCGTCTTCATCAAGCCGGCAACACTTCGCACGTCGCGAACGCCTCCGAGTCGCATCTTCTCAACCTTGGCTTTCGTCTCTTCTTCATCCTCGGCGGTTCCGAAGGCGCCCGATTCTGGGGCGGCGAGCTCCTCGTCGGCGTCTGCCATCTCTTCTTCATCACCATCACGTCCGAGATCTGGGCTGGCGCGAAGTGCATGTCCGCGGTCCTCGTCTTCTCCATCGTGAAAGCCGTTCTCTTGATCGTTGTTCTCGTCGCCGTCGTCGTCAAAGTCGTTGAGAAGTTCGTCAGCAAGTGTTGCCATCTTTAGTCACCGCAGCTTCCAAATAGACAAAGAGAATAAAAATGCTTGCAGCCGTTGGAGGGTGAGTGATGTTGTTTTGAGGCTCATGTGAAGGGAAATCAATTGCGGAGTTCAAGGCTGCGGCAAAATTTCTCCGCAGCTGCGGCGCTCAACGGTACAATAGAACATGGCTTTACGATGGAATATTTCCCTTCGTTTTTCAATTTGAGGTGGTAAATAACATTCTATTTCGTGTCCCTGCCACACGTCACAGGGCACAAAGTCTGAAAAGTTGACCACGCTCTACTAAGAGTCTAGTATGATCTTTCGTCCCCTAAAAAACCAATTCCTCCTGGTCGCTGCTCTCGTCAATTTCGGCACCGGGTATCCGAACTTTTTCATTCTTGACAAGGGTCTGATTCTCGTCTCGGTGGCTCAGTTCTCCTCCCACAGTGATCCTCTCCATGTCTTCGCTCTCAGTATGCACAGAGCTCTCTGCTGAGGGTACAGATATTCCTGCATCGTCCGCCTCCACATCACTCACTGCTATTGACCCACTCCCATGGTCTCTTGATAAATTCTCTTTGGGCGCCTGGAGAGACGCGAGAAACCTATCCAGCTCGAACAGTAGGCTGGAACTTCCCGTTGTTGAATCCGGAAGTTTGGCTCTTCTAGGCCGTCTTGACAAGATTTGCTCCTGTAAGTCTAGACGGAGGCGGACAAGCATTTCCTGAAGTGATTTTAATGTGTGGTGCTGTTGCGGCCGTGACTCAGTTTCGCCAGTGCCAAGCGTGATAGATGGAAGTGGAATTGGGAGAGCCCAGTTGATCCAGAGGTTGCCATGGCATGCTCGAGGTATGAACCCACCGGGGTTCCACTGCATATAGAGGTTACAGCAATAGCACGACGGCCTGCTGCAGCCTATATATTTCTCGTCAGCGACAAAGTCAAGGTTCTGAAGATGGAAGTGCTCCAAGATAAGTAACTCAGCGTGTGGGCGAGGTCTGAAATCGGAGTAATCCTCTCGGGACTTGTCCTGGATTCAAGCTATCGTATCGACTTCGGTGAGAGCTATACTCAGTTCTTTCGCCAGAGAAGCTTTCTCTTTAGGCACCATGCGCCGAACAATATCAGCAAGGGTAGTCGAATCGTCAATGTAGGACGCGGTTGCAGCCTGAATGCTGAATAGACGATCGCTGGGGGAAGAAGAAGCGGACGTGGAAGACGCTCGACTCCAGTTGGATTCCGACACTTAGAAGCCTCTCCATCGAAAGCATGAGCAGATAGATATTGGCATCAGCGCCACGACGTCCAGTTTTCCTCTGGATGGACGGCAAGCTCACAACCCCAGTTTGAATTCCCTCGCCGAGTTTCCAATTGGTCAATGCAGCATCTCGCGTGACACCTTCCATGCTCCTCGCCATTCTTCATACACCGCTACACCCGGTGAGCTGCCATCTATTGCATAACCCATTCCTCGTCCAGATTAAGCAAGAGGGAGTCGCTTCCGTGTCGGGCCAATGAACTCGGTCTCTCGGTCAAACTCACCTCAGATACATCACACAGCGCTTGAAGAGTTTTCAAGTTCGAGATCACCAGTCTTGATATTCAAGTGCGGGTCGGTTATGTGTTCGCATGTGGAGCTATAGCAGAACTGCAATCTAGCTATGCGAATAAAAGTTGGAGTTTTCGAGGTCTTCTCTGTATTCCTAAGGGTACTTGTAAGTTCTTTGTCTGGTTTGGCTCCACATGGAAACAGAGTGCGGCCCCTGTGCTTCTAGCAGACTTTGAGTTGTTCTTGAGAAATGCGTACAGAGTAACAACGTTTTGATTATGAAAGGCAGAACGTACCTTGTGTGCAGAGAAGAGCACGCCTCAGACTGGGGTGGTGTGGTGAGCATAGGGCGGCAGGACTCTCCTCAAAGGGGTTTAGCTTTGTCGAGCCGCGGGCTCACCTCGGCAAACTTTCTCCGCAGCTGCAGGCTTCCTGTCATTCAAGGGAATCAAAAAGTTTACCAGTTGTCAACTGAGTGCCAACATTTTGTCCTCGGACTCCCCCCAAATCAGCGATTGATATTTGTCTCTCGTTGCTGAAGCGCTCTCAGCGCCTAAGCCTTGGGGCCAGCTCGAATCCCGTCGACTGAGAAGATATCGCTAATCCCTTGACCTCAACCTCACGTCTCGCAATCATGGATTCTTCAAGAGGCCCTCCGAGGGTCAAAAACAAGGCCCCAGCGCCTCAGCAAATCTCAGCAGAGCAGCTGTTGCGCGAAGCCGTTGACAGACAAGAACCGGGACTACAAGCACCGACACAACGCTTCGCCGATCTCGAAGAACTCCATGAATTCCAAGGCCGCAAGCGCAAGGAATTCGAGGACTATGTCCGGCGCAATAGGATTAATATGAATAACTGGATGCGGTACGCGCAATGGGAGCTGGAGCAAAAGGAGTTTCGCCGTGCGCGGTCCGTCTTCGAGCGGGCCCTGGATGTCGACAGTACGAGCGTTGTGTTATGGATTCGCTATATCGAGGCCGAGATGAAAACCCGAAACATCAACCATGCGCGGAACCTCCTCGACAGGGCGGTCACTATCCTTCCCCGAATTGACAAGTTGTGGTACAAATATGTTTACATGGAGGAGACTCTCGGCAACATTCCTGGCACGAGACAAGTCTTTGAGCGGTGGATGAGCTGGGAGCCTGATGAGGCTGCGTGGTTGGCATATATCAAGCTTGAGAAGAGATATGGCGAGTATGACCGGGCGAGAGCCATCTACGAACGCTTTACGATGGTCCATCCGGAACCGCGCAACTGGATCCGGTGGGCAAAGTTTGAAGAAGAGAATGGCACTAGCCAACTGGTCCGGGATGTCTTCGGCGTTGCAATTGAGACACTGGGAGACGATTTCATGGACGAGAAGCTGTTCATCGCATACGCACGCTACGAAGCCAAGCTGAAGGAATACGAAAGAACACGAGCCATCTACAAGTACGCTCTGGACAGACTGCCTCGATCGCGCTCGGTTGAATTGCACAAGTCGTATACTCAATTCGAGAAGCAGTACGGCAATCGAGAAGGAGTGGAAGATGTCATTCTGGCCAAGCGACGCGTCCAGTACGAGGAACTGCTAAAAGGCAACTCTCGAAATTATGACGCGTGGATCGATTTTGCCCGCTTGGAAGAGGCAGGAGGGGATGTTGAGCGGGTTCGTGACGTCTATGAAAGAGCAATCGCTCAAATACCGCCATCGCAGGAGAAACGACATTGGCGCAGATACATCTACCTTTGGATTTTCTACGCCCTCTGGGAGGAGATGACCAATCATGATGTCCAGCGGGCGAGACAAGTGTACCAGGAATGCCTGAAACTGATACCGCACAAGAAGTGGACGTTCGCCAAAATCTGGATCATGAAGGCCCACTTCGAAGTGCGCCAAATGCAGCTCACGGCAGCAAGAAAGACGCTGGGTCAGGCGATCGGCATGTGTCCTAAAGACAAGTTGTTCCGGGCCTACGTGGACCTGGAGAAGCAGTTATTTGAGTTCGCGCGATGTCGGACACTCTTGGAGAAGCAGATCGAATGGAACCCGTCAAATGGTCAAGCGTGGATCCAGTTTGCGGAGCTTGAGCGCGGTCTTGACGACCTGGAACGAGCACGAGCTATATTCGAGCTGGGCATTGACCAGCCTACTCTTGACATGCCCGAGCTGGTGTGGAAGGCATACATCGACTTCGAGGAGTACGAGGAAGAATACGATCGAGCTCGAGCTCTCTACGAGCGGCTGTTGGAGAAGACAGACCACGTCAAAGTTTGGATCAACTACGCACGATTTGAAATCAACGTTCCGGATCCAAACCTGCCCGAGACGGATGAGAACGAGGAGCAGCCTGTTAGCGAGGAGGCGAAGAGGCGAGCACGGGAGATCTTCGAGCGCGCTCACGACCTCTTTAAATCTAAGGAGATGAAGGAAGAACGAGTGGACTTGTTGAACGCCTGGCGCTCGTTCGAGCAGACGCACGGCTCCGCTGAAGACATTGAGAAGATTGAGAAACAGATGCCCCGCAGGGTCAAGAAGAGGAGAAAGATCGAGGAGGACCGGTTCGAGGAGTACATCGACTATGTGTTCCCGGCCGATGATGAGAGCGCGGCCAAGATGTCGAAACTGCTGCAAATGGCACATGCATGGAAGTCGAAACAGCAAGCGAACGGGGCGACGGAGTGAGCAAGAGCCGGATTTGGAGGAAGGACTCTCGTATACTTGCAGTATGTCATCGTGCAGCAAGTCCTGCGTTGTGACCTTGACCCTTCTCCACCAGGTGTTGCCGACTTTGCCTGCTTTCCGAGTTCAATTTCCCCGGGCCCTACCACGCGAGATCATCCAGATCTTCATTTCCAGATGCAGTAGAAGGGTACACGAGGTGAGAGTGTAAATCTAATGTCAGTTACTGAAATCCAGCATTCGGGTTCTGCCATCCACTTGCAGGCTGGAGAACATCATGTCATGAAAAGATTCTTGCACCGCCGTCCGAGCAAGCCCAGGATGGTCTCTCTCTGCGACTCTCACTCACTTCGCTTGCCCTGTAGCGGCTTGGATGCGTCTGGGGCGGCAAGCAACCGGTGACATAATCTTTCTTCCATCACGCTACTATTGGTGCGTCCCGCGTCGGGCTAGTCCTAGTCCGTGCACCTGCAGCCATTCCTGTTCCTGGAGCCCCTGGAGCCTCCCAAGGCCTGGCAGTTGGTACCCTGCAGACACTCCACCGTCCTAGGCCAGCCAGCCAATTCTGTTCCGGCTAGCAAACGCCGTTGAAACACCACGCCCAGTGATGCCTCCTCTTGCCGTCACACCCACCGCTTGCTCGATAGCGATCCATCCAACGAATCGAGCTTTTTGGCACTCTCGCGCTCTCGTGTGTGTCACAACTGAGTCCGGTGATCCGGGCGAGTACGTAGGCTGCAGTGTGATGCGTGCAGTTCTCTGGCCGCGTGGGTGAAGGCATCAATTGGACTACAAGCCATGCACTGACCGTGACATGGAAAGCACAAGCGATTCATTCCCCTGTCCTCACTGCAATTGCAGAGCTAGCCTATCCAGACGCTCCTTACACTCGGTTAGTGGCCCTGTCGTGCCCTGTCTGGTTGTGCTGCCCTTCGACAGCCTTCTTTTGCGCTTCTCTGCTTTCCGACTTCCCACCGCCCGCGGCCGCGGTTCACACTCTGGCAGACCACCCACCACCCACCAGCCTGACCCGCCCACATCCTACTACCACTTCTTCTCTTCCCCGGCTCTTCAGCGTGTCCTCGCCACCTCCTCCGTACTGTGCAATTTGTAGAATTCCAACACCCACCGATCAACTGAAGGATCAGCATTGGGATCCTCTTCGCTTAAGCCTGAAAACAGATCGGCATTACGCTTCAATCCCAAACACTTTCCTGGTGCTCCACCGACCCACCCGTTGAATTGTTCGCACAGCCAAAAGACTGCTGCAGTGCGCCAGTCTCTACCAACGCGACTCTGCAGTTAATCGGCAGCACAACTAACTAGAACAGACCCGTAGGGCCCTTCCACGTTGTTGCCATCCCGATCCTGTCTCAACAGTGTCTCTTACAGAAAGAACCACAACACGCGCCTATCTTGTCCTCGAAAACCCGAACATCCTGCCTAAGCTGTTTAAAGCTCTGCCTCATCCTGCGACGACCTGCGCTCTGGTCCCTACTCGATTAAGCAGTCGAATTTTGAGGTGCTGCGGCGGTCGCGCGCCTGAGATCTATTTCATCTTGCTTCCCGGGCCAAATCGAGGCCGCAAAGCCGGTTTCCCAAGCTCGGTCGAAGGATGCAATTGCGATCCTGACAAGGACGTCCGCCTGGTATTGGTGCAGAGACGGCCTGTTGGAGATGTCCGCGCCGAAACCTCCTGTCGCTTTCGAGAATCACTGCTCCATCATCCACGATGGAGTGATCTACGTCTATTCACCCGACGCATTTCAGACCTTGGAGCTGAGGGAAGGCGCAAAGTGGAAAGAGCTGGCAAATGGGGTGTCGGTGACAGGAGCCGTCTGTGTGAAGGGTGGTGTGGACGGGGATAACTCGAAAGCGGCTCTGTATGTTGTCGGTGGTGCTACGAATGCATCAACAACAGATTACACTGGACTACAGCGCTATTCGATCCAGGACAAGTCGTGGCAGACAGTTGTGCCCGTCGTCAACGTCACCCAGAACCGCTTGAATCATGGGGCAGCATATCTGGACTCATCGTCAACACTGGTGGTATACGGAGGATCCCAGAATGGTGATACGGGGCCTTCTTCTGAAACCTTCACCATCGGGCTGTACCCTCCATACACCGTCCTGGCCTACAGTTCTTTTGCGCCCCCGACAGTCAGCCCTTTCATGCTACCGTACAGCCAGGATCGCACCCTGATGGTCGGTGGCAGCTCAACCAACGACAAAACCTTCACGTTCGACCCAACTAATGGATGGCTGGATCTTGGATTGACATTACCTGCTTCGTTACCGGATCACTCAGCCGCGCAGTGTGCTCTGTTCAGCCTTGCTGACGGTAGCGTGATTCTTCAGACGTTTAACTTGGGCCAGACACCGGCAACAGTGACATCAAACGTCCTATTGAACCCTGGCGGTGCCCCGGCATCTTTTGGCGAAACAGCTGGAGGGAGTAGCACCATACCGAGTGCCTCGCCGGATCCCGTACCACCTTCGAAATCAAAAAGGCAAGCGTCTCTTGGAACGTACCCAACCTATAACGACACTCTTGCGCCCTCCTCAAGTCGAACAGGCTTCAGCTTGGGGCAAGGTGACGACGGACTCGTCGCTTTAATCGGGGGGGATGATGATAACCCCGTACTGTTCTTCAATCAGTCCGGCAATGGCTGGGTAGCTGCATCTCAGCTGCTCGGGACGCAGCAGGCTATCCCATCATCAACACGATCCTCAACCTCATCAACCGTGCCCAACATTACCTCCTCTCCTACAGCAACAACTCCTGCTGCATCCAGTTCCTCTGGCAGCAAAACTCAAGGTCTGACGGTCCTCGGAGCTGTTTTAGGTGGCATTTGTGGGGCGTTGGCAATTCTCCTCCTGCTGCTTTTGTGGCTTAGATCCGTCCGACGAAAGCGGAAGGCTGAGTCCGAGAGGGAAGAGGAATACCCGGACGATAAGAGGCGGGAAGCAGGGTATAACTACGAAGAACGAGGTCTAGGACCGTTAGCGGCGGCTGGACAGCCCATGGGCAGAAGTCCAGTTGCTTCTGCATACATACCAGAAGCGGACACCACAGGTATGTTGGGTGTCGCCAGACCAGACCCAACTTCGCTGGTTCGACGCATTTCCTCAGATCGGATCAAGGCCGAGTATCGCGGGTCAGGCATTGGTTTTGGGCAGGCCCTGTTCAAGCGAGAGAAGGAAAGAGAACAGCCCAAGATCTCAATCTCCAAGCCGATGATGCCGATTCTAAATGACTACAAAGAACGACCAAGCATCGAACTTGGCAAAGCAACACCTGTTGGCAGCCCCGGACCAGCTGTAGCCGTGACATCACCCAAGGCTGCCGCAGTTGCCAGAAAAGCATCCCAACGGAAGACAGACGAAGGGTGGGGCAAATATTTCCAGGCTGATCGACTGTCAGGAAACAGGGCGACGTTCCTGTCGAGGAGCTCCGGGCCAAAGAGCGGCTTCTGGCCCGGAGCAGGTAATCCTGCAAATTCGACCAGGTCGCCGAAGTTCATGCTCCGAGACAGCGTGGGTAACCCGCTGGAAGCGCAAAATGTCGCCGCTGGCAGTCCTAGCCTTGAACATGGGCCTCCAGACCTGCAGTCGAAGGGATTGCAGTCCGTCCAAGGTATGACAGGTCACATCTCTCGTGCAAGCTCGGTAAGGACAGATAACACCACCGATGACGACTACGAAGATGACCAGGTCATCGAACGAGCGTTCTCAAGCGGTGTTCCCGCCAGTGTGCAGGAGATGGCATGGACGCCTGTAGGCAATACATGGTCTGGTCCCTCTGAACGACCCCTACATCCTCCAAGCAGCTACCTCGCCGCCCAACAAGCTCAACACGGCCTGGGGATCCCGCAGGCTCGGCCTCCACCGACCGCAAGCTCAGTTGAAACGAGCAACACCTCTGACACGCAGAGCTCCTCGATCCCTTCCTTCCCAATGCCCAACTCGATTCGCTCCGTCCAACCTGGTGGCAGCACGAGAGGCAGCGCCGTCAATCCAACGGCGATCCACCAACGAGTCACGCGAGCACCCTCCACTGATCAGCGACAAACCACCGACTACTTCAGCCACGCCCGGAAACCGAGTACCGGCCGGCACCAACCAGAGGACACCGCGAACGTCAACACCGACATGTCGTGGCTCAACCTCGGCACCCCAAACCCGGACCAGAGAGAGATGGACAGGGTGAGGCACAGGGAGAGCAGTGGAGCCAGCCGGTGACTATCCTCCCGGTTCTCACGAGTCTTGTATCAATTCCTGCTTGATGATGTGGCGCGAAAGCCGCCTGGCGGCACCACTTCTCGTCCGGGCAAGGTTGGCGATAGAGGATCCGTCGAGGACCACGGTAGGGAAACCGACAGTGCTAAGAAGCAGAGTCTGTTCAGGACGAAGAGCATGCCTAAGAAGAGGACCCATGCATTTCACTTCCCCCTACAGGCCGTGAGTCCCAGAAAGCAGGCTACGGCCGGGACGGAGGGGGGTGACGAGAGATTGGACGAGGAGGCCGTGCCGATCGAGTATGGAGTTGAGAGTCCGACGATCCCGCCACCCGTTGCCTTTGCGCCGATGGTCAGAGGGAGCACGAATAGTAATGGCACCGAAGGAGCAAGGGGTAGTAAGAGGCTGACCATGTAACAGCCCGGAATGAAGTGGATGATGACGTGGTGGAAGAGAAAATATGAAAGAAGCAAGAAGGAAAAGGATCCGTCGAGATGGTCACCTTTGTCACAACACCTACCCAACCAACCTACTACAGGATTTCTTACGACTAGTGATGCTGGCGAAATATTGTCTGAATATCTACGAATGTGTCTTTGTACGATAGTCATATGGCTATGGAGTACTGGCCGTGTACGCCGTACAGGTCCAGGTGCTGCCACAGGGTGGAAGGTGGCTCGCTTGTGCGGACGGGGAGGAATAATGGTAATGCTTTCGTAGTCTACAGCACGAGGAATGTAAAGAGCCTTACCAGAGACTTCCTAGATGACTCGAGAACGAAAAACCTGATTGCCATTTACGGGTTGATCCTAGAGGGGAAATGTAGGCTGCTTCAACCTGAGCTTTAACTGAGCCTTTGGCTGAGCATACCTGAGCGCTCCCTAAGCACTCCCTGGGCACTCCCTAAGTAAACACTCTGGAGACCTATGTAATCTGGCCCCTTGCGATCGGTTATACTTATGCACCTCTTGGCTAGGTATCTGTTTCGGACAGCGGTAGGGAACCTATCCAGGCTCGCCGTTTAAGGAATCTTGGTTGATGCCCGTCGTCTCCGGGTGGTCCAACGTGGCGCCCGCGCTGCCTCTTTGTGCCACGGGATTCACAGGCGAGACAGGTTCGTACTGTACTGGTAGGCAACTTCAGCGGCAGATAAGCTTTACACCGTCAACTGCTTCTCATGAAAGATTCCTATGCACAATTCAATTCTATTTCCTGGCCCTGTGCTTCTAGTCTGGCACACAGTATCATGAGATTGATGACATATATGGACCTCAATATGTCTTCCTTCTACAGCAACCCACAGAAATTGTTCGAGATGATAGCTCAGGCAAACCCAAGTCTACCAGTCCCCCCCGTCATTTCCATCTCCTGCATAAGTCAGAAACAAGTCAACGGCCTATTCCAAAGAGATCTTCAATAGCTGGACCAAACTCCGTGACGTTCTGGCGCGTCGCGAGGACGTGATTCGAAAACGATGGATGAACAAGAGGAAAGAACAACGCAAGAAGATTCTTTTAGCCGCTTGGCCAGGCATGCCCGAGCGACACCGACCAGATTTCTACGAGCTTCAGAAAACCGGATCCCGTGCTGCGTCAAGAGATATCGAAGCTTCCAAATATCCCTATACCAGCCAGGAAGATCTCCTTCAAGGAAGAGCGTTGTTATTACTCTTGAATTCACGCGGTCGAAATTCACCCTATTCTTTTGCCCACGCCGATCTCGACGCAACGCATGTTGGACAGACTAGCAAGATGATCATCCCCGGTATTCCTCAACGAATACACAATGCACATCGCTGGCGAATCGGATCCAGATAGCTACAGTCGCCTGGTTAGCTGGGACGATGACGACGACGCGTTCATTCTGAGCCAAAATTGTCTCCAATTCCAGCCTGGGACGGGGCTTTTGGTTTTGGAAATCCAGAGCAAGATCTATTCTTTCCTCCTCGAGCGCTGCTACTAACTATTCCACGATGTGCCGCGAGACGAGCTGGCCAGCCTCCAACTCCCTGAGCAACCTCAGCCACCACCGATCGTTGCCTCTGGGACCTCGTATGCACAACTTTCTTCAGTGGCAGCAGAAGCGCCATATAGACTACCAGCCAAGCTTGAAACGCATCGACTTGTTCTCCTGGGAGAGGCCAAGCGAGCTGCTGCTGAAGACCATGTTTGGGGCCTTCGAGAAGATCCAGGGTATTTCGCATCGGTGGCTGTTGATCAAGCACAGCATCGCCAGGAAACCCTTCTCGACGAATGGGGCCAACGCCACCCGCACGACGCTGACGAGGTTTTCTGGAACCGACTGATAAGAGGCATACCGGTCGAGGCTTACATGTCCTTTCTCAGTTGGGATCTGCTGTACAACTACGCAGTCAGCCTAGACGATGCGTTCAGATCTGCCGGAACTCTTGACCATGACCTACCTCTGCCTGAGAAGCTCGAGACCGCCCTGGTGGAGTTATGCTTCGCTGCCGAAATGATCTCAAATGGCCTGATTGGAGAATTGAAGTCCAGCGTGCCAGCTTCGTCACCAATGCCCGAGCGCTTTGTTCGAGAACCCCAGCAACCAGGAACGGCCGTCATCCGGACCAAGACGAAACATGGTGTCGGCAAGGGTCCCTTACTACAGCTATTCACCCTGCTGTGGGATGCAGACAAGGTGTTTTTAACGCAGCTTCCCAACCTCGTAGATGAGATCCAGCGATGCGTTGACCACGACCCTAGTCAGAAGGGCAGAATGTCGTCCTGCGTCGCCGGGTATTTCTCCGACCTGGCCCTCGTTGCACAACTCGGTAGGCAGGTAAAGACCTTCTTTCCATGGGCCGCGGGTTTGGAGATAGAGATGAGCCTGGAGAAGCGAGGTCCAGGGTATGCCAAAGCAACGAAAGATACAGCAACTGTCTATCAAACTTTCCGTGAAGACATCACTCCGAACCTCGCGCGCATCGTCGTCCCACTCTCAAAACACCTGCAGTATCCCATAGAAAGGGCCCACAACGTGACAAAGGTGAAGGCATGCCGCCAAGCCGAAGATCAACTGGATCTGTTGTGGAGGGTCGTCGATGCGCATTTTCGAAAACGTACCGACAAGACACTTCACGAAATATTCCTCAGTCGCGATGTGAAGGCTCGAGAGATCCATCGCACGCCAGAATGGACGCCTCCACCAAAAGTATCCCAGCCGCCTAACAAGGAGAAAGAAAATGAAGCTCTCAGCGATTCATTTTCCCGCCTTAACATCGAACCCGACAAACCAGGCAAATTCAAAGGACCCGAAGGATCTCGAGCATCCAAGTTCAAAACCCGCGGCCCGTCTCACCCGCCCGATTCCAGCGATGCAACACCACCTGTACCCGACGATCCGACTCCCCTTTCGACGCCCCCCTTCCCAGTCTTCACCCTCCCGCGACGCGCTTACAAAGTCTTCGCCTCTCTCTTCCCCACACCCTCTAACCCTTCCCAGGGCGGCGAAATCAGCTGGACAGATTTCCTCCACGCGATGACGAGCATTGGCTTCGCGGCGGAGAAGCTGTATGGCTCCGTATGGCAGTTCACTCCGCCGGATGGATTAGACTGGGAGAACACGAACGCTCGGGGAATTCATATCCACGAACCGCATCCCGCGCCGAAGATGGGGCTTGGCACGGCGAGACGGGTTGGGAGACGATTAGGGCGGAGGTATGGACTTTGCGCAGAGAGGTTTGCTCTGGCGTGAAAGAGGCAATTGGGAATTTTGCAAAGTGAGTAGGGAGGGGGAGGGAGAGGAGAGGAGAGGAGAGGAGAGGAGAGGAGAGGAGAGGAAGAAATTGAGTCTCCGAAGGGCTTGTTTACGAGTGTCAAGTGATCGGAAAAGGGTTAACATTGCTTCTCGCTTGATCAAATGGACCGAGTGAAATACTGTGCCGACCTTGTTAATTGTAACAGCGTTGTCCAAGAATACAGGGAAGCAATTCTTCGAATGTCAAATGATGAGGATCGCCTATTCAGCCACCCAACTTAGGGCACTGTATCCAATGCACCAGACTTTCGATCGGTTATTTTATTTCTTATTCCGGGTCCGTACTCCGTATCCCGTGCTATCACTTGGCTTGGGCTATGTATGTACGGAGTGGCAACAAGACGAGCTGCAGCCTCGACGCATAATACTGTAAGGTATTCTTCACTCCACGGACACCCGACCCTTGTGGCCCCAGAGATAACTGATCGCATACCGTAGTAGCGCTTCACGCGAGGCGATGGTACGTGTACTCTACAGTACTGTACGTATCGTATCGTATCGTATCGTATCGTATGCGTGTAGAGGAAGAGTCCAGAGTAAGAGTCCAGAGTAAGAGTCCAGAGTAAGAGTCCAGAGTAAGAGTCCAGAGTAAGAGGGCATGATGTAGTCAGTATGCTATGCGGGATGAGGCGCGTCACCTCATACATATCTTCCGCTGCTGCTCACTCATCGGCCCTCGCTAGTGCCGGTATGATGTAGACAAGACTCTGCCACTCGTCTCCACAAACAGAGCACCGCATGCCCGACCAGACCACGCGCCAAGGCTCTGATAGGTACATACCTCGTACATACTGTGTAGCGAATTTTCAGCCTCGGTCACGTCCCCGTCCCCTTCCCGCTCCTCTCGGTCCACCGCCCTTCCCCCGGGGCAGGGCCCTGCTCTTCAACCGCTCGGGCAACTCCCTGACCACGCCTCCCGCGTCACGCTCGTACAGCAAGCCGACGCCTTCCTTGATCTCGACGGCCGCGAGGAAGTATTTCTTCGGCACGACCTTCTCGGTCGCGGCTGCGGCCTCCGCTTCGGTTTCAGGCGCGGCGGTGGCGATTCCGTCCGTGAGGATCACTCCGTTCTCGCTCCGCCACCATTTCATGACTTTCTCCTCCGTCAGCGCGCGTCGGATGTCCATGTAGATCAGGATTTGGGCGTCGCTGCGCATGCCGGAGATGACTTTATTCTTGCCTAGCAGGTCGGGTAGTGCCGTGGCATTGTTGGTGTTGGTGTTGGTCTCGTTCTGTTTCTGATGCGTAGGCTGATCATCGTCTTTGTTGCTTCCGCCGTCACTGCTCAGATGGGCCGCGGAGACTGACGACATGGGCAAAACCTCTTGCAAACTCGGTCCCCTAGCGAAATGGACGTGGTTGCGCCTCATGCTCTTGAGGCCCCCGCTCTTCAGAATCTGCTCCCACGCGCCGTAGAAGGTGCCATGCACGACCGTGTCGGGAATGCTGGCGGGGTCGTCAAGCGAGATGGGCGTGAGGAGATTCTCCGCCTCAATCGTCTTCATGCTGTGGCCTTGCGTGGCGCGGATGAAGAACCGTTTCAAGTCCAGGTCGGACGGAGGCGTCGATTCGAACTGTGAGATCGCCTGCTGCGTTTCTGTTTCGACTTGTCCTTCGGTTTCTGGTTCCCGTTGCTGTGCCCGTTCTTGTCCGGGCTCGCGATCAGACTCATCTGCTTGTTTCGTGACCGGCTCGGTCGTCCTAGGCGGTATTATCCCATCATTCCCTCCATCGTCGGCATCGGCGGCGGCGAATTTCATCGCAAACCTCTTCTTCTCGTTCCCTTGCACGACTTCTACGACCTCGGCAAAACTGACCGGCGGCTTCATGCTGCGTAACCTATGCCACCCTAGCAGGTGGTCCATGCGCACGTAGCCGTGATTGTCGATGGGGATACGCTCTTCCACGGCGGCATGCCGGAGCAGACGGGAGAGCGCCTTGGAGACGAGGACGGAGCGTGGTTGGGGGCCGCCACCGCGACCGACTCTCCCGCGGGGCATGATGACCTGAGAAAGTGCGGAAGTACAAGGTTTTCCTCCTGCGCACTTAGGTATGCGAAGGGCGGCTCGGAAAAGATGTGAAAGGTCAAAAGACGACGGGAGAATGGTGGTCGGTGAATTGATCTCCTAGGATAATTGAATCAGGAGGGTGGTGAAGAAATTTATGTATGCCCACCGCTAATAATTACTCGAGTGACTCACCAGTGGTGTGCCTGATGGTCACTTCGAGGTTCTGTTCGCCCGGGGCCTGGCCAACGACGCTTAATAGCCGATTATTTCCTGTTACTCTTGGTTTATGTTTCGCGTACGGAGTACTAGTTGAGTGATAGAACCGCGTTTCTTGCACTCTCTTAGCGGTAGCAGGAATTGAGTGCGTCACGGCAAGGCTGAGCGAGCTTATCGATACCCATTAGCGTGTTTTCTCAGCCTTGTCTGGGCATCTGCACCGCTGTGTACGTACAACATCGAGATTCCGTCGAGAGCTGTGCATTCTGGTTCTCATACTTACAGTATGAACGGTACGCTTCGTTGACTAGTTCAACGTTTCTGCCTTGGATGGCGCACGTCCCAAGGAAAATGAGCTACCGGGCTCCTCGACCGCTGGCCCCGGTACGATTGACGTACATGTCATTGGCACTTGGAGGTCGCGCATCACGCGGAAACTCCGCAAGACAGGTGCTTGATCAGTAAGTATTAATTGAGGTAGTCGTACTGATAAGACGACACCAGGATACACCAGATTCTTCCTCCGTAGATACATTGGCCGTCGGTCTCCAAATATCTTCACTTTTAGACTTGGCTGTTGCCCTACTTCCAACAGTGTGGCCCCTCGTCTCCAGCTCCTTGGATTTCGCCGGTTTTAGCCGGGTGGGCTCTGCGTGATGTCTGTCGAGGCCAGAGAACCCAATGGCATAAACCCGTTCAGTCGAAATGCCCGCGATATGACCCCCACACATTCCGTAACATATAAGAAGACTCGTCATGGCCCCAGGCGAAAGCACAAAAATGCAGGGTATAATTTAAATGCGAGGCAGAGATGACCACAGGATCTGCTGCAGGACTTTTCCATCTCGTCGCCAATAGACGCCCACCAAAAGATGCCACCAACTCAACAGAGATATCAAGAAAGAAGAGGCTGACGATGCCGTCGACAACAGGTCAGAAATTCTGGGAGATTCCGCCTTGGCCCTGTGGGAATGTCGGTGCTCGCTCTATGCGAGTGTTTCTCCTTGCTTGGTTGTCACGTATAACTGGTTGGACTCCGGCACCACCGTACGAGCCGTCGCCATAAGGACCGTGGCTGGCGTTCGCGTCGTTGTATATGTTATAAGGCACTTCTTCCTGGTAATATGGACCAGGGATGTGAGGTGCATCTGAAGAGGCCTCGGAGTGGTGGCCTGAGGAGTAGGCGGAGGAAGCATTTGATGGGCCGCGGCGGATGTCCCCTGTTCCACTGCGGTGTCTGTACAGTCCTCCCGCGGCAGCTCCCAGAGCTCCGACACCGTCGCCACTTTCGGGGTGGCCGTTCATCAGAGGAGCCTCGGAGTAACGATCCGATGCAGTGTTGGGCGACGCTTGCGCACCATAACCGCCCGGCTGGCTACTGCTCTCTGACAAGGCTGGACCACCAGCACCGAGGCCATTCGACCCTAGAGTAGTGGAAGCTTTTCGGTTTGAAGAAGTGGCTCCCCATCCACGATACCCGCCGCTGTCATCCGGCCCTTCAGAGGTGTTGTCCGCATATCCCGCCGCAGCAACCAGCGTCGGGTCGCTATTGGGATTGAACCCGTATTCCGCCATCTCGCTCTTGCGGAGCTCTTCGGCATTTTTCCTGGCCTTCCTCTTTCTCCACAAGAAGAATCCGATCAAAAAGGCTGCGGCAATAACCACAATCGGGATGATGACGGCTATTGCGATCTTCGCCCCTGAGCCCAAGCCACCTGATGAAGACGACCCCGAGCCGGAGGCACTTAATGCTGATGGTGTGGAGGTTGCACTTGACGAAGTGAGAGTTGTTTGCTCTGTTGCAGTATCGGATGTGGTCTCGGGGGAAAACGTCGATGTGATAACGACGACAGAGGGTGGAAGCGTCGTCGAAGCTTCTGGGGTGGTTGATGGTGTTTGGGTGATGGTCGACGTAACCTCAACAACACTGGGGCTGGAGGTCTCTGTGGTTGGGGGAGGAACAACTGTGGTCGACGGGGGAATGGAAGTGACCGAAGTGATGGTAGTTGGGGGTAGAGAGGACGTATCGGGCGTATCGGGCGTGGAAGTCGTGTCCGACGCTGTGACTGTGACTGTGGTCGAGAAGGAGGTGGTGAGGCTGGTCACCGTCGTGTCTATCGTCGTCAGGCTGACCGAGTCGGTCACGTCTGTACTCGTGTCGGTCGACATTGTGACTAGAGGGCTATCGAAGCTGAATCAGGGCACAGAGATGCTTGCCGCGGCAAGCAGAAAGGACAAGGGCTCCAGCAAGATATGAGATCGGGACGCAGGTTCGACAGGTCCCAAGGGTTACCGATGCATTGAATCGGACACAAATCGATCTGTCTTCGATGACAGGTTCTCGCAGTCGCCGTAAGCTGTACGAAGGAGGTGAGGTTGGAAAAGAGAGTTAGATTGGATGTCAGTGCGTGGGTGTGTCAGGTTCTGTGTCAGGACGCGAACTCTATCTTGTGGCCGTCTCGTCCAATGATATGGCGATGATATGATGATAAGTGGCAAAATATGTCGTTTCAACAGCTGGGTCGCGGAATGTGCGTGGATGAGGTATACAACGTGCAGGTAACGAGCGATGTAGCTGACGGTGAGGTGACTGGTGGTTGAGGGCGAGATGCTAAAGAGAGTCACGCCGCAGCTGCGGCAAACGAAGAGGGCAGAGCTGTGAAGGGACTTGTGGTAGGAGAGGATTGTGGTGGTATTGGGAACAGCTGCGGATTCAGATTGAGGAGCAGCCTCCAAGTGTGGGTTGCATTTAAAATTGCAATTGGCGGCTTCAGCTTGCCCTGCACCCTTTGGGCTAGATCTGTCGCCCCCGTTGCGTCGCTACTGCCAGATTTAGGTCTAGTGGGCGCCCCAGTGCCCCCCCTTCTGCCGAGTTTTCCAGGCTGTCACCCATTTCGAGAAAACTTGGCACCATCCCGGCTTCGAAGGGTGGGAGAAGCAATTGTGATCATGGAAATCATTCCGAAGAGCACGCTAAGAGATCAATGATCGACGCCGAGACGGTACACAGCAGTCGACGACGTCAACCACAAAGAGCGTCGGCAAGCTGCTTTGCGGCAGGTTGCAGCTTCGGTATCGTCCTGATCTCGATGTGCCTGCTTTGGTACTGTACCCTGTCTGATCCGGCTTTGAGACCGCTGCTGTTGGGGCAGACAATCCAGGCCGGGTCTTCCATGACCATGATACACAGGTCGCACCGAAGCGAGGGATTTGTACCACCTCATCACCAGCCTCATGGACAATTGCCCTGCAATGAGCCGGCCATTTCCCAGGCCTTTGTCACGCTTCTGGATTCGGCTTCACGGCTTCCCGCCTGTGTTTCCCCAGATCGGTCGTGCCGAGCTGTCAAGGTTTTTGCTAGTTTGCTGCAGCTGCCCGACTGTCCAGTAGGATGTGTGACATGATCCGATCGCGAAGCTGCGTTATGCACATCGCATGCAATAGTAGGGAAGAAAAGCAATGCCCAAAAACTCTAGCTAAACATGTCAAGAGCAGCTCCTCTCACTGCATGTGGAATGTACAAGAGAACTGCGTATGTTCACGGACATATCACAGACGACGCAGAACCGATGTCTATTTGTCAATCCTCCCAGTCATATTGTACATTGAGTATTTTCGTCGAGCGCGGTCTGACCGGCCTCGGATTTTCAAAATGGCATGTTTTCCCAAGGTCTCGACGAGCGGGAGCCCCTTGACCGCTCGGAACGCCTTTCGCTATGCTCGAAAGCCCTATGCAATGGCAGTACCAAGATATCGTATATGTAGATACACAAAGTCCCCGCCGAACGCTATCATCGATTTAGATCCCATTGTGGCTTCAAAGCCGCCGCGAGCTCGTCTCTGGTGCCCGCTACCTCCTTGGGGATTCGGCTGACGCGGTATGCCCCGGTCCGAATGTTGCGGGCGTGGAGGGCTGAAATTCCAGAGCGATTGCTGCGGATACTTCCAGTTTCGCTCGCGGTATCGTTCGTTCTGAGCCGCCCTGGAGGTGCAAAATCCAATGCAGTGAACGTCGACGACTTGCGCAATTGATGACTACAAATGCTATTAGCTATCATGACTGATTCCATATCCGAAGGCATACTTACGGGCTTGGTATGGCGGCCAGATCGTCGAACGATGACACCAGCGGAATATGAGGTCTTACTGCTGGAGAGTAAGGCCTCAGTCCTCCTCGAAGGCTGTCGGGGGTACCAGCTCTCTGATTGTGGTATTTCTTGGGCGGAGCAAAGTCGATGGGCAAGAAGGTGTCTTCCTTGAGTTTGTGTGGTGTGGGCAGGAGGTTGAGTGCTACTGGAGGCGGGAGTTTCTTCGGCGGTGGCATCCGAGGTCCACCATACCGACCTGACACGGATGAGAATGCTCTTGGGCCGGACTGGTAGCTTCCATTGGATATCGTGGCCCGATGTCTACCATAGCTTCCCGCCTGTGACATCCCACGAGGCGCATGGTAGGCTGCCTGATCATGGTAGCCTTGGGGATAGTGACCTTGGTCATAATTGCCATAGTATCCTTCAGCACCATCATAATACTGTGCTTGTTGGCCATGATTCGCGTTCTTGCTGTCATCGAAGTATTCCTTGTAGAAAGATCGGATTCGGTTCGCACGGTCTTCCGGGTTCTCAGAAGGGTCGTCGGGAGGCAAAGGTCGCATGCCCATCATGGACCGACGAGGATCATGACCCAATTGCTCTTGGTAGTCATAGTAATCTTGATAGTCCTGATCGTCGTAGTAGTGCTGGTCGTGGTCACCATATGCTTCGTATTCATCGTAGTAGTCTTCATCTCCAGCTTGAGTTTGGTCTTGCGATGTGTGGTTGTGTTGATCGCTTGCGTGCTGACTAAAATCAGTCGAACGGGCATTCGAATGCTGAGGTGTACTATCAGACGAAATGGATGCTGTTTGATGAGGCTTCTCTGTCTGATCGGCCTGCTGCTTGTGACCTTGTGAGTCAATGAAGCTTAACTGGGGCAATCGTGGCTCGCGCTCCTCGGACGGAGTCACGGTGAGAGTCGGCGCTGGAGATGTCTGATCATGGGCAGCAGAATATGGCGACGGTGGCAGATGCGCTGCTGGAGCGTCTTTGATGACAACAGGCGGAGGCGGCTGGACATGAACAACCGGGGTGTCAACCTTAACTTCCCTCACCGAGGCGGTGGGCTCTTTCTTGTCTGAGTCCTCTTTCGACAACGAGGTGCCTCCGCTGATAAATTGGCCAAGATAATTGTTACTAGCTCGTAAAGCGTTGATTGCACCAATGCTACTCGTTGTGCTCACCACAGAATCACGGGCAGCCTCGGGTGGTGTGGGGGCGAGCAGGTTGTTGGTTTTAGCGGGAGGTACAGGCTTGCGACCGCCAGAGAATGAATCCGTGGGAGTATCTCGACCAGAAGGCGGGGCTCCATTTGCTAATAGGCTCTGCTTCGAGTCAAATGGATATCGTCGAGTTGAGGACCCGGTGAAGCTTGAGGAATCGTCAAGAGGACTTCTTATGCTGGAAGGCGGTCGGATGGAACCATCGTCAGGGATGAAATCGGTTGCGCGGTACTTGTCGTCGCCGGTGTTCAGGCGGGATAGGGAGTGTAGCGACTCCCTGGAGTTCTGCAGCTCGGGGGGCAGTAGGTATGGGTTGTGGGGTCCCATGTCCAGCGACAAGCCGCGTCCTCGTCTGAGACCGACCTCTTTCCCCTCAGCCATCGACATCTCGGGATTTTTCCTGCCATCACGCTTTCCTCCTCCCTGCTTCGCTGCCTCCAGGCCAAAGTCCAGTGACTTGTGTCGGTCGTCGGCGTCTTCGCGTCTTAATTTCTTGACGTGCCGCCGATGCAAGAATACCAGTACCACCAACGCGATGCCCAATGGAATCACCACCCCTAATACGATGGGCAAGGTCGTGTCGGATCCACCCGAGCCATAATATTTCTCGCAGGCGCCCGAGTTATCGTTCTTGCCGCACGAGACGGTCACTGCCGGAACCGATGATGTTGAAGATGCCTCGTCCCTGGCTACGAGCGACGGTGCCCTTTCCTCGTAAAGACCTTCAAGCCTCCAGTCTGGGATTGGGCCCGGACGAGCAAAGGGATTTCTCGCTTGGATCTGGGGTTCATTCTCGGGAATGATCGGGGAGGACATGACATGAAGGTGAATGTAATGGAGGATGTCCTGCCTGGTGACGAAGGCAGGCGAGTGATTAATGATTACCCTCTTAGCAGGGCATTTCGGAGGGGTTTCAAAGCGTAGAGTCTGTCGAGGGCAAAGTCGTCACAGAGCTGGTGTACGGTGGTCAGTGTTCGGTCCAGACTGTGTACGGAATGACGGACGCGGAGCAGTCCACACAACAGCAAAAGGAGTGTAGTTGAAAGAACGACTAGGGTCAGAGTCCCAAAAGAATGACTGTAGTTGGAAGAAACGAGTGACAAAGAGATCGACCGGAGCTGGTGTCGTCTGCTCAAAGCATTGTAGAGGTTGCTGAAAGCAAATGTTGTGGCATACAAAGGAGACGCAACTCGAAGGGCAGATGGTGCCAAGCTTTGATGCTGAAGTCGGGGGCCACGGAGCTTCATCCCAGCTCCTGGGGGTTCAGGCGCGTTTAGGCTTCCCTAGGCTTTCCATTTGGCGGTCGCTAGCCGGGATCAGGCAGAGCGAGCCACTCGCTTTAGTGACGTTAGTGGAGACGAATCTCGCGGCTGTGGCTCATTTGTGCAATCATTCTCCTCTGCTCCCCCGCTGATCTCAGAGGGGGAGTCAAAGGATTGGCCAGTGGGCTTGGTTAGGCGTGTGTGGGCGCGCGGGTGGCTTTCCAGTGGCTTTACCTTCGGTCGGGCTTGGTGAGAAGACGCCCAGGTCGATACTGTACGGCAAGCCTGGTTGATGCGTCAGGAGGGCTTCAGAGATACCTTTTTCCAAAGACTTTTATCACCAACATTGGCCCTAAACACAAGTACTAATACGACTGGGCATTCGGTAGCTGCGACATCTCTTCATCTTGGACGAGGAATGTGACCGAAGTGTATTCATGTTGCCCATTGTCAGTGTGACGGTGATTGGAGCCCGTTCCATCTGCGCCGCGGCCACTCAATTTCCGCATCTCTCACTTGCGCCTTCACTAACCTCACACAGGTAAAGGCCACGCCCACATCGACTCGTCTCTGTGGCCGCCGTCTCGCCCCTGCGAATATTCCTTGATCAAATTCGAATTGCATCTTGCGCACGACTCCACGATTCATCCAGTAGAGTTTCTCTTTCGAATCAAGCAACAGCACTTCGCGACCGATAAGGACGCCGACGGCGTTATTGCTGACCCAGCAGACGGAGTCATCGAATCGGCTCCTTTCCAAGCATAATGCATGGTTCACTAAGTCAATTGTAGCCGATCGGATGTGCCTTCCTCGATATCGACGGTTCGATGATCGATCTCAAGCCAATCTCGATTTCAAAGATGCTACACCACGGGACTAGAATTGCATCCGCGGCCTCGAGTTCACTTTGGATCGCGCAGGAGTCGGACGCGTGTCGTATTGAAAATCGAGTAATTGTGAGACCTCTCTGAGGTTCTGCGATGGAAGGTGGATGCTCGCTCACTGTGAATCATTCTGTTGCACGACGCCAGATCGATGGGTACGCAACTATACGCCCCACTGGCTCTTGATCGATCTGGCTTCCGTCACGTTGTCGCAAGCGTTTGTCCCAACTTGACCGAACAAGTGTCCTAACTTGAGATCTGCCGCCATTCTGAATTTATTGACCTGGGATGGCCAGGATTGCCACGAGATTTTTGGACAGCACTGACATGTCTAAGTGGAGCGCTCGGTGACCTGAGCGCACGCTACCGAGGCCAGCATAGTACTGCCTGTGAAGGCAGACCCAGAGTTTGTCGACAAATGGAGATGGAACAACACAGTCTGGTGAACATGTTGGGCTGCGGCCTTGGTGAGGATGCTCGCTAACGTCGCGCCCGCTGCACAACGATACTGCGTGGTTCAGGGATGTCAGCTGGAACGGATGCAAATGTAGGCCTTCTCGAGGCAGGCAAGCACTCGGAAACGCTGGGTCAAGTTGGGTCTTGCAGGTATGGATCTGGTCATAGGCTCGAGCTAATCTGTACAACAGGCAGCAGCTTGGTTGCAACCAGACCAAGAGGTGCGCGAGGCGTCATTTACCGACAGTTGGCGTCCACCGCTCCTGTTGCAGCTGAACGAAAGCACTATGAGAAATAAGGTCAGATTATCACCAGCCAAATAATTCTAGGTATCGAGTGATACCTTTTGGGTTTCTAACCAGGGAACGCCTTGTCCGACATCGGCCTCGTGCTCCTGCTTGCTGTTGTCGACAACTCGGACCGTTGATCCTCCAAACTCGTCCTGCACCACAAAACAAGGATATCCGGAAATAGGCGTCTGAACCACAGAGTGAAGTACTGGTCAACTGGCTAACCAAACGGCGAAATTGATCAAAGTAGGCGCAGACTTGCTGGTGTCGAAGGCTGAGGCTAAACCAGCAGCTCAAGAGCTCAACTTCTTCTGTGTGTTGGGCCACTCGGTCTGCACGATTGAGAGGGGAGGGGTACTCCCTATAGTCATCTGAGAACGCAGCCAAGGCTTTCTTGAGGCGAAGATGACAACAGGCTACGGAGCAGCCGTGGCCCCATGGACCATGAAACAGCAACGCACCGGAACGATTTTGGGATTGACGGACAGCAGACGAATAGACCTTTCAGTCTCCTGCGAGGACGACTACCGTCCATTTGAGCAGTTGGGACATGAGGCCTTTGTAGCACCCGCTTGGCTCATGCAAGTTGCTGACCATTGCCAGACTGCCACAGACAGATATAGGCCATCGGAGCGCTTGCTAGCGGACCTCGTACGGTTGACTCATGGCCTGGTGCAGGTGACTCGGTGAACGCGAACTTGTCAAGGTACGACGACCTGGGCTTGATGTCCGCCATGACAACAAATCCTAAATAACCCCAAACTTGAATGCTGAAATGAGACATGCCTGAATCTGTGGTCTCGGACATGCAGGCTCTGCATCGCCCATGGGATATGAGAGTCCATGGATGTAAAGGGAAGGCGGTAGCACTTCGTGGTGAGTAGTACATGCTTCTTGGGTGACATTGTCCTAGTTACGGCCACCACCAGTCCCGCCCCCAATCAGGTGGTGGCAGTTAGTAAGTAGATCCCCCGAAACGGGACGGTCCCTGGCGCTTTTGGCGAAGCATACGCACCCTGGCCCCCTGATAACCTCGGAATTAGGGCGACTATTGTTTCCAAAGTACCCCGTCCCTGCCCGTCCCAGAGTTTTGGTTGGGGGCCGGAGTGTCCTTGTCCATCAACCGGAAGAACCAACACCTCGCGCGTGACAGCCTTGAACACGAAACATTTTCGACGTGGTGTGCTGGCTGGCTCCCGTGCAGCTCATTGCTTTGTCCCCCCAGCCGGGGTATCGAGAGGAGGATGAGCGGTCCGTTGGGTGAGAACCTGGCCTCACGAGCCGCGTTGGAATAGCCGTTATGCAGTTCAATGCATGGCCTGGCACGGTCAAGCCAAAAGGCGCGTGCACTCGCCCACAAACTGTGGATCAGGCCAGCCACGTCGCTTGAACTTCGCGGCTACGACGCTTGTGTCAGAGATGATTTACGACGCTTGTGTCAGAGATGATTTACGACGCAGTTGAGGCTCTGTTGCGGGATGTTTAATACAATCGCTACCTCCGTCTCGACACCCTCCACCTTTCTTCAACCGCTCCACGCAACCGTTCTATTATTGATCGAACAGTGTACACGCTTATTTGCACAGGCAGAATGACTCTTTCCATGAGGCTATGTTGTTGACACCACCCCTCCAGAAGCGAATATCCTCGGGAATTCGCTGGCGTTCGCATGAAATCTCAGACTTGCTGGGAACCCCGAAAGCAGCAACTTCCCAAGGACGAATATTGACAGACTCTTGAACAATTTTCGCCAACCAGGCAGTCGGCCCTACTCTCAAGGACGCGGGTCATTTGCAAAGGCATGCCCGATGCGTGGTATTTTGAGCCTCATGCCTTGTGCTCAAGACAGCTACCGTCAGCGCATATAAGACCTTCCTGGAATCACCCCGAGCTGGACGCCCAGGTCCTCGACGTTCAACTTCTCGTGCGCAGGAGCGGAGATCATGAGGAGTCATGTGGTCACTCTCATTACCCTTCTCCCAAGCTTGAGCCGCGCTCAACACGAAGAGAATGGCTTAGCAGACTTCCTTCCGTGGCAGGACTCCCCCAACGTTCGAGGAACCATGGATATCATCTGGTCCTGCCTATTCACGGTTTTCATTTGCGTATGGACAGCCGTGCACCTGAACGTACCGGCTCCCCCTGCCACTGACACAATGGTCAAGCTGTGGGTGAGAAGAATCAAATGGGGTACGTCTCCCCTCTCCTCCTCGATGTGGATCACTAACGTAGCGTAGTCGGAAACTGCTGCATGGTTCCAGAGATCGTCTTACTGCTGGCTGCCGGGCAGTGGTCGTTTGCTCGCGGTTGTTGGCGCGAGATGAGAGACATCATTGCTGAACAAGACGAAGGACTTGAGCTGGAATCGGGACTCTTGCCGTCGAAGTCCGCTCCTAGCCCCGAAATCAATTCCACCGAACCATACTTCGAGTCTACTTCCGCCGAGGTAAAGGCAGACATGACTCGGCCAAAGCTACGGCGATCCGAGACATTCGAACAGCACCAGAAGCGGGAGAGCGACGAAAGATGGACCTTGCGGCACGCCTTCTTCGCCAACATGGGCGGCTTCCGTCTTCGAGACAGGACCGGAGCAGTGAATATCATCAACGCCAAGCACATCAACTTCCTGGTCCAGCGAAAATACATTGACCTTCCTAAGATAACGCCCCTCGAGATCAACGACCGAAGCAAGTCCGACTCTCTGGCCAAGTTTTTGGCCATCATGCAAGTCGGGTGGTTGGCCGTCCAGGTGGTTGCCCGGACCATCCAGAAGCTGGAAACCACGTCGTTGGAAATCACCACTCTGTCATTCGTCGTTTGCACGCTGGGCACATTCATTGCGTGGTATCGTAAACCATACGACGTGCAAACCTTTGTCATTCTGGAGATGGCCGGCTATGCAATAGAGGACATCGACCTCAGATTCGCCCAGAGGAGTGACGGCGCGGAGCGAGATTTACTGAAGGAATACGTCGCAAAACATCAGACAAGCAAGGTGGTCGACAACCATGGAAACCTGTTGGCACCATACAACAAGTTGACCATCGTCGATGATGGCCTCCCAACATTCACGGCCTCCTTCACCGACGTGTATGGCCACCTCTGGGGCCGGAAACCGTACGACACAAACCGGATCAGGAATGACCGCCTCCCTATAATGGAGAAGCCCGTCACTCTGGTCTGTGCGGCCACCACCGTCGCCTATGCCGGGCTCCATATCGCCGCCTGGAATATTCCTCTGGCCACCGACACCGAACAAGTGCTCTGGCGGGTGTCGGCGCTCGCCATGATGGGCTGTGTGTTTGCTTGGTTCTTTATGGATCATTTCGAGGAATTTTTGGCCCGCAAAAGGTCCAAGAAGGGCCAAATGACGGGAGTGATTGTCCCCTGGTGGAGGATCCCCGCCTCTATCGCGGTGACGATCGTGTACAGCCTGTGCAGGTTGTATGTTCTGGTGGAATCTTTCCTGGCGTTGAGAAAGATGCCGCCGTCGGCATATCAGCAGGTTGACTGGGGGCGATGGGTGCCGCATATTTGATGGAATGATGATGATGACTGATGGGCGACGGCGTTTGGACAGCCAGACGATGACGAACAAGGTGCGAGGAGTTTCTGGCGTCCGTCTCGGGGTTGTACGGAGGGTATTCTGTGTTTGGCGTTTAGGTTTCATGTTCTATAGAGGGGGTGGGCCTGGTCCCATATCTAGTCCCGTCCCAGTCCGAGCGAAAGCCCGAAGATGGTCTGCTCTATCTCCAGACGGCACCAGCCGATGAGCCACTGGAAGTTAGGAACGGCCCAAGGAGATATCGACGGGTTCTAGGTCCTTTGTATGAACAACCCGCCTCCCTATTGCTACCGCACCGATAAAAGCACGATGCGCATGAGCTTTTGACTCTCTTGACTTTGCATCAAGTTGAAACCACCAAATGTCGCCGAATCCAGCGCCTCACAAGCTGCGCCACTTTTGGTTTAGCCGCGTGCTCGCTTTCCAAGATTCCCGGAATTCATTCTGCTGCCTGTTCCTCTAGACTCTTAGAACCTTCGTATTTCGTGTCACGATACGAATCGTATTGTGGGGAGGCTGGCGTTCGATGCGAGCCTCAGCGTGCGAGTAGTACCTCGAAGACAATTCTACTGAGCGTTTCTGGCTCTTGCTCGAAGGCCTAGCGGTCACAGTTGTCTCCCGCGGAGCGAACCATGGGCATCTTTGGCGCACTACTTTCGTTGCTCGTTGTGTTGTTCGCGTGGACTTGTATCGCCCGCTGGAAGAGATGGAAGGTATGGAAGGTCTTTGGCTCTCTCACGTTGACGCCAGGGATCTGATGGCAGGGAACGACATGCGCGTTTCGCTGACTTGTTGCCTTTACAGGATTTGACAGCATTCGCTGCCAGGTACGGTTGCGAGCCGCCACAAAAGCATCTTTACAATTTATGGTGGCCGCCCTTAGGCCTGGATAAGTGAGTGTAGGATCAACCGGCCTGCTGGTCTCTGCTCACAACAAATTCCAGGACGATTCCGACGATCAAGGCAGACCGAGCAGGCCGTCTACCGGCGTTCATGCTGCAAGAGTTCGAGAAGCATGGGCACACCTACACGCAGCAATTGCCCGGGCAATATGTCATTCTGACCAGGTCGCCTGCCAACGTCGAGGCTGTGTGCAAGACTCGCTTCAAAGGTGCGCGTGTCCCCTGGCTCTCGCGGACGGGCATCTTCTCACGCGCGCATCTTAGAATATGAGATTGGAGAAGACCGTGCTGGCAATTTCCGTCCGCTCATTGGACATGGCGTTCTCGCATTAGACGGGCGGGAATGGATGAAATCGCGCGCCATGCTAAGGTCAGTTCCGAAAGCGCCACCCTCCATCTCAAGATATATTGACCGGGACCGGACACAGACCGCATTTCAACAGGAACACCGACCATGATTTCATTCAACTGGAGACTCATGTTCAGCATTTACTTGGGCGACTTGCCGAAGCTTCCCGGAATAACAAGCCCGTCGAGATCTCAGAATTGCTGCTCAAACTCAGCACCGACTTTGCTACCAAGGCAGTGTTCGGCCAAAGTACCGATTCCTTGCTCTTCAATCGAGAACAATTGTCGGCCCAACAGGGGGAAGGAAGCGCAACAGAGTTCTCCGAGGCTGCCAATCACGCCATCCACATGCTTGGACGGAGGGGGTTGCTCATCAATCTTTACTGGATTCTCGATTCTCCCCAGTTTCGAAAATCCTGCAGGATCGTCAAGCGTTTCGTGGATCGATATCTGACAGAAGCGATACAGTCACAGGAAAAGAATCTTACGGCGTCAGAGTTTAGGGGAGGAGACAGTGCATCGTTCATGCATTCCTTGGTAACCAGGGAGAATGCTCCCTCCCTGGTGATCAGAGATCAGCTCCTTGCCCTCCTGCTGGCGAGCCGGGACACTTCAGCCTCGTTCGCCGCATGGGTAATGTATGCATTGTCTAGATCTCCGCGAGTGACGGCCAAGCTTCGTGGCTTGATCGAGGCTCGTCTTCCTGGGGGAAAATCCCCGATTGTGGCGGACATTGCAGCTCTGCCATATCTACACCACGTCCTGAACGAGACACTGCGACTCTTTCCCGTAGTGCCCCTGGACGGCCGCACAGCCAAGACCCACACAGTGCTTCCAGAAGGGGGAGGCGTCGACGGCAAAAGCCCATTATTGGTTCCAGCTGGAGCCAAGGTGGCGTTCAATATCTATGCTCTGCACCATCGACGCGATATTTTTGGGGACGACGCGGACGAGTTCCGGCCAGAACGGTGGGAAGATGACAGGATCGGCCCCATGGCCGACTTTGAAGGCGCTTTCGTCCCGTTCATCATCGGACCACGTGTCTGCTTAGGCAGTAAGTCTTTACCGCTTCGACTTGCGGCCTCAGCCACGCATTGTGCTGACCCATTGTCCCAGAAAACATGGCAATGATGATTGTTTCATATGTCATCGTTCGCATCCTGCAGAGCTTCCGAGACATCGAGCCTGTTGTGGTTCCGGCGTCTCGAGACCCTCGGCGAAATCCCCACAGGTGGCCAAGCGAGGAGACTCGGTACCAGATGAAGGACGGGGAAACTACGTTTAGAATCGGCGTTACCATGTCTCCTCGCGATGGGGTGTGGGTGAAACTGCGTCCCGCCACATTGGACCCGTAACGCAGCTGCGGTACGAGTACTCGATATGTACATGGATGGTAGTCTGTCTAGACCACACCATTTGCAGCCTTTCGCCCCCCGGCGAGCAAAAAAGCCAAGCTCGCTCGCAGCCGGGGTGTAGTAAATGGCTGGCCTGTTGGTGCCGTCGCTATTCTCATTCGCCAACGACCTTGACGCTCAGCTAGCCAAGCGCATGCAGTTCAGACCGCAACAATGAGCAATTCTCCGCGAAGATGGTGCGATCGTGTTGTGGCTGCTGGGCTTCGAGCGCCTAGGCCAGTCTAGGCAACGCCGTCGGTTAAGCCTCAGGCGCTGACAAGCATTTCGGTTCCCCGCTGCACAGGCGCCCCAAGACTGGAAATAGCTGGCGTGTCATTCGACGGAGGGGCCGCGAGGATGACTGATCGTGGAATCGTACGTATTGTGTACACGGGCACTCGTACAGTCCCAGGGCTCAGTTACAAGTGCTGCGGTACAGTAGCTACCATGTTGACGGACTTGCAACGCAGGAGAAAGACGGGGAAGCTTGGGCATGATTCAGAGCAGTTGGCGTGCATTGTCGAGAAGCTGCATGTTTCACACGCCTCACGACTTCCGGTGTCAGTATCAAATCCTTGCGACAGTGCCATCGCACACGATTGACTGTCGCATATGATCCTGCCGGCATTCAGCCCGTCCATGCACCGCCCTCGTCAGCCGGGAACGATTAGCAAAGCCTATACGGAGGAAGTGTCGAACACTGCCTAAATGAGGTTTCTCGATGTGCCCAGCGAGTAATGAGCTCTCTCGCCGTCAGCTCTCAGCCGTCCGCTCCAAGACAGGATTCCTCAGATCCGTGGAGATTGCGAGGACTGCCGGCCGCATGTCTTCCATTGGAATGACCGCAATACGAGGCGGCCGCGAACTCATGGATGGCCTCCTTCCGCCTCGATGGCCGGTTAGTATTATCCCCTGGTATCGTACGACGAGAGACCTACTCGAGTACAATGAATACTAGCTATATATAAGATATACACGCTACCCCCCAGAGCGTTAGATGTCAGTGTGCTTTTGCTCCCACTCCACACCACCAGCCTCCTGATTTTTCGGACCTGTGTACAATCCCCCTCCACCACTCTCTCTGAGGCCTGGGCGACGTAACGCAGGCACAAAGCTTGGGTCCAAGCACCCAGTTATCATCCCACCCTGCACAGCTCCAAGCCGCGCATCACCTCACAGGGCGAAGCCTCGGCAGGGCGCCAACTGGTATGCAAACAAACGACGACGTGGACAACCCCACTCCGCCACATACCACTCCGTCTTGGAAATCCCATTAAATCATGGCAGCGTACCTGCTTGGGTTTGTCTTGTATTTCTCCCCATCCATTGCTTTTCCTGCCTTTGTTATCTGCCTGACCTGAACCTGCCTGCCCCTCTGCGCGCGCAACCGCAACCATGATCAAAAATCTAATGCATCTGCTCTTCAGCACCGGTCTCACCTCCACCGTCCCCGGCGATGACGACTTCTTCAACGAGCCCTCCACGATGCGGCCCCGGATGACTGCCGCCGCGGCTGCCAAGGAGTCAGGTCCCACAGAGGATGCTGCCTCACCGCTGTCGACATCATCAACCACCTACCAGGTTGTCGCCAGAGGGCTTCCCTGCACCAAGATCCATTACGCTGCACCGAGTGCCTGAATCCAACTCCTCACACCCACCCCGCTCGGTACGAGTACGAAGCCGGCAGTCGACCACCACCCAGCTTTCGGCATAGTGGCTCAGGACCCCGACAAACCATTGGTACCGTTTCTGGACGCTATTCCCCGCGGTCATTATAGTCGACACCGATGTCTCAGATGCAACGAGCTGCTTCTTCGTCCTTAGTCAGCACCCCGCGACGAACCACAGAGCAGTTCTCTCACCACGAAGCACTCAACGCAACATCATGCGATGATAGCCCAGGACAAATAATGCACGTCGCATCCTGACGCCAGGTTTTCCTGGCACCATCTATCCATCCATCCTTCGGTCTGTCCACTTGCATCGCACCACACCGCATCGCATCGCTCGCACATCGCATTCGCGAGCTGCACACATCGATACGTACCGCATGTCTCACTTCCCATTCCGAAGTCTCGCCACTCACCCGCGATAACAATGCCGATGTAAGTCGGAGCATCACAGCACCAGCGGATCGGACTTCAAACCGGCGAGTAGTGCTATAAAGGAGGCAGAGCCGGGGTGATGCACGCGTCACGACAACGAATTCCTTACAGATCGCACAGGCGCTACAGTTCAAACACGATATAATACACAGTACACCTTCCTGTTATACTGGCTTCCCAGCAAGCCATGCGCGCAACGACCAGCGTCCACCATTGATGATGATGTGATATCATAATATGATACTACACAGTACACCACTCGACACCACGTCACTTCATAGCACACCATACCAAACGCCACGACACGACACGAGATGACACGATACAGATACAGGCACAGGCACAACGGGGACGGAGTTCAATGCAATACGAGTAACAGTACACAGCTGGACCAGGCTTGAGGTCCTGAACTCTTGAGGTTTTTGAAACCATGGAAATTAAATTTTTCGTTTGGGGAATTAGAATCGCATTGTTCCGTCCGCGCACGCGTGCCAGCACGGACCATTTTTCAGAAAATAAAATCAAACGGAAGTGGTCTGTGCTTTGCGGTGCGGTGCGGTGCTCCGCTCAGGGACCGCACCTACCTTAGATATAATAATAGCACGTACATGAACCTTGGGTACTACTAGTACTCCGTAAGCTATCTGGGAATGTGAGGGATCACGCTCTCCAAGTCCATGGCCGTAAAAAGTAAGAAAAGCCTCTTTGGACCGTCCCCTGAGCCTTCAAGGGTATTGGGATACTGTTTCGACACCCTAGTAAAGGGTAGGTACTTATTGGATGTGAGAAGGTCTCTAAACAAATATAATAACGACATGAAAGGATGATTCTTTCTTGACTGGTTGATTCAGTCGTCCCGAAAACAATATTTACCAGCCTGAGATTTCTTCCTAGGACAGCACAGAAAGAAGTGGCAGGGAAACCATGAAAAAGTACCGACGCAATCCTTGGTCAAAAGGCGCAGCCCCTGCTCCATTCGACTGTATCTGTGTCGCAGCTCCCGGTGTTGCCGACAATGTAGCTGAAGCCGAAGAGTCACTCGTCGAGGCGGTGGATTCCAGGGCGGATTCCTGGGCGATAGGCCCTACCACGGAGAGACCCTGGGGAGATCCTGACGTCGTATTTGAAGTGGCAGCTGATTGCCCCCCATTCGTTGTCACATACAGCTTGTTCTTGTCCGATGCAGCTCTTCCCCAAGCCACAGCGGTCGGGCCCAGAAGCGAGCTGACATTGCTGTTCACGGTACCCGCAATCACCTGCTGTGTCCCATTGCTGGCAACTCTGCTGACGGCGTTGACCTGCTGACAGATATAGGCTGTTCCGGCGTCATCCAGGATGAGATCGTCGCCTTTTGTCACCTGCGCGATGATCTCGGGCTTCGCCGAAGCAGTACCATTGGCATGGATTGCTAGGCGGTAGTACAGGTTTGTCCCCGTGTTTGTGTAGTAGAGAAACCCATTTTGGTACTTCAAGCCGTTGATTCCTGCCGCTTTAGAGGAGGGACCGGGATCCATCGACGCATCTTTGATAGCTGCTACAACACTTCCTGTTGCAACATCGACTTTCCACACCACACCGGCGTACGAATCAGCCGCCAGGACAAATCCGGGTTGTCCATCTACGTGTGTGAGACCATTGAGGACAGTGGCATCCGTGATTGTGGCGATCTTGCGCGGAGTCGCAAGGCTGGTTTCCCTGCCCGTGGGGAGCTGGTGAAAGCCGGACATGTCGACTTCAAACAGCGCGAATGACTGCGGGACGGGTTGTCTTGTCTCAATCGAGAAGTTGCCCGTCGTCACATAGAACACATCTGGCTGGAGCTCAGTGATGCCATAGGAACCAGAGGCGCCCGCGAAGCGTGCGACGATAGTGGCGTTGCGGGATGTTAGGGGATCGATTTGCCAGAGGGTCGCTTCGGGAGCCGAAGTCGTTACAAGAACTTTGCCGTTGGCTCGCACAGCCAGATTCTCGACGAGAAAGTCCTCCAAGGTCGCAACTCGTTGGACGGCGTATTCATTGGATGGTGTACCTTGATCTGCGGTGATCAGTACAAAGGTGCATACAAAACACAAGAGACAAAACATTTTCGCCAGAAGCAACATAAAAAAGAGAGAAGAGAGCAGAGAGTATTGGCTGAGGAATGGATGACATCTTTGAGAATGACGGCGTCCTTAAATCATTTCATGTGGGCGGTGCTTCTCCTGAGGAGTTTGCATCCCTGGGTCCAGTCGAATTTCCCAGGCGTTCTCGACGGAGTAATGGAAAGTGGAATGCTCAAGGCTATTACTGAGTAGTGCTGGAGTTCGTAGACAGCGAACACTATCTCATCTCGGCCTCGTCAACAAATAAGGCTTGGCACTTCGTACACTAAACTAAATAGGGTAAGGCGCTCGCTTCGTCGTCTTTCCGACCGCCGGCTCTAAGCCCTACGAGTCACGCTTGAAACTGGAACAAAGGTCACCTCGATGATACTCCGCCAGAGCCAAATAGGAGACAGAACCCATGTTACAAGGCTCTTCGCTTCTTTCGGCCCTATGGGTGAGGCTGAAGCTTCGAGCGCCAGGGGCAAGCGATTTGGGCTGCTTGACGGGCTTGGCTGCCATAGCTGTACCTCCGTTCCTCGTTCACTAAACCTTCACGGTCAATTCTAATATCACCTTCGTTGAGATACTCTCTGCGAGATGGCCGGTTCGAGAACCTATCATACGAAGACTCGCAACGGGTGCAGGAACTGCAAAAGGCGGCGCGTCAGGGTATGCTACGAACTGGTCCCCTTGTCCACAATGTATCCAATGACCAATTGCGAGCTTGAGGCTCCCTTGCCGTATCTTTTGATTTGATATATGCCTGAATGATGCTGATTGGTTTGTCGTCCACAATGATAGTGCAACTTGCAGGCGCCACGATGCAAACCTTGCGAGAGGCGCGGTGAGGAATGCGACTATCAGTACTTGAACAGCCCGCTGCCTGCCTCACATACGCTCCAGCTGGAGCCTGCGAGAAACCAATCATCAGAAGCTGTAACACGCTGGTCAAACCCGTCTCCTCCTCTCAGTCAAAGTGTGGAACCCATTCAATTGCTGTCGAACTTTGTGACGAGGACCGCAACTACTTTGGCCTGGTTCAGCGACACTCGGTGGACATGGGAGATCGAGGTCCCCCAGCATGCAGAGAACAATGCCTTCCTGCGCCACGCCTTACTGGCAACATCTGCGCTGCATATCTGCTTCCTACTGCCACCTCATCCGAACGAGTATCATCTAACAGCATATCGAAACTGTCGAGAGGCAACTCTTCTCTTCCGATCCACCGTGACTCAAATCACCAGGGAGAACTGTATTGCAGTCCTAGCATTCTCCTTGCTGATATCCGTGTTTCAGCTTGGTATTACTATCAGCCCACCTGCTGCCGACAGGTCTGCAGAAGAGGCCTCTGGCCAGCTTATTCATGCGCTATCGGCCTTGCGTGGCGCATGGTCCTTGATTGGGCAGCTTCATTCTCACCTGGCTCAAAGCCCAGTCAGCGGCCTATTCTCCCAGCGGCGATACTTTAGATTCGAGCCGCTGGACAAGAACCACCAGCAAGCATTCGAACGCCTCGAGTCCTTGAATAGTCTCTCGAGTGATCCCCTCGAAATTCGAACTGCACGTGCCGAAGCGATCCGCTTGCTTCGTAGCTGGGTCTCCACCACATCTGGATCTCCCTCTACATGGCTCCATCTGGTATATTGGCCGTCCGCGCTTCCGGAAGAATACATCTCGCTTTTGAAGGAGAATGACCCAATCTCTCTGGTGATTTTTTGCCATTGGTCCGTGAGAATCGGTCGTGGATCCCAAAAATGGTTTCTGGCCGGATGGGCGCAGCAGAGTATTGACCTCACTGTGCGATTGCTGGGACCGGAATGGCATCCCGCGCTTGAATGGCCGACAAAAATGAGATAGAGCACGCGACCCTTCGTTTGGAATACAGCTGTCGAATGGCCATTGAAATCCAGGGTGCCATCCCTCCTGGTCCTCGAGGCGCCATGCTCGGGATAGTGCAGTCGAAGGCACCCGTTATTTTCGAAAAGTTGGACGGATCCCTTACTGCTTTTAAAGGGGCGCTATTTCTGGTCCCCAGTGATGGTTGCATGGTGCATGGGAAGGTAAGTCAATCTGGGAGACGACCGAGGGGGATGGGGGGGCTAAACGAACATTGCTGGGATTGATTGTCGGCAAGGCACGCAACTGGTACAGTAGCTCGACGACGGCAATACTCAACGAGACTAATTCGAGCTTTTCGTTGCAACAGTGTCGCTTGGCCGTTAGCTTACAGAACCCGTCCTACATAGCTTTTGCCGCTCACTATTCCCCCCGAACACCTTGCTGCCCGGTCATGTTTGCGTAGCGTCGCACTACAAGTCCTCCCTGGTGAAGAAACAGCGACAGAGAGGCTTTTGTTGTACACGTGGCTGATGCTCACGACCTTCTTAGAACTCCATCGCATCACCTCCATTCCCATTTCTCGACGAAACTTTAGACAAATCCAATCTTGATTGACTTGGATCCGCTATTGTGTCGTCGCCATCCTCGTCTTCGTCGTCTTCTTCACCATCAAGTTCAAAGTCGAAATCTCCACGTTCAATTCGGCTGCACTTGTCCAGGACGGCTTGATATTCCTTCCTCAAGTCATCAAGCGTGATGACCACGCGGCGACGCTTCTTCATCTGCAAATCATGGCTTTCGCTCCGAGTATTCGCATCGTCTTCGCCATTCACGCCACTCGCAGCGATCTTCTGGTCCTCGATTTCCACGATGATGTATGCTTCCTCCGGCGCCACACAGGCCATCAGATTTACCAGTGCAAGCAAGACGTGCCTTAGCGCCGTACCTCGGGGATCGTGTCTCGCTCTTCCCGATTTCCGGATCGCCTTCAGCCGATCATACAGAACAGTCACTGCACGCCGGTAGTCCTTTTGCGAAAGACTAATGGCGTGCATGATGGACGAGTAGTCTAGTTTACTGTCGCCGGGCGCCCAGACGGACGGCGTAGATTGGTTCTTCGACAGGGAAATCAGGTGTTGGTCCAAGTGGCGTGCCAAATGTGGATACATAGCCCATGGCAGAGACTGCAGTGTTTGAACTGCGCCTTCAGGTCCTGAGACAGAAATATCGGGGTTTAATATGGCGTCAACAAGAGCGGTGACAGAGGAACGCTGCAGGGGCGGATCGGATAGCTGCACGAGCGCCGCATAGGCCTTCCCATATCTCGCGAGTTTGAGCTCTGCGTTGAACAACCGGGATAGTATTTCGGTTCGGAAGTTGGAAACCGGTTCCTTTTGACCCGCCGGCAGTGCTTCAAGAGCTAGGTGTGCGAATTGAGCTGCTTCGTTATATGCCTTGGCAGTCTCGAAGAGGGTCATGACGTGGACCAGATACCTGGGAATACCGTTGTTGAAGCACTCCGCCTCAATCATGGAAAGCAGCCCTGCCGACAAAGCCACTAGATTGCCGACCGCCTTGCCGCATGCAAGCCCATACGAGGCCTTGCGAAAGTAATATGCAGCCACGTCGTACTCTCCCTTAGAGATCATCAAACGCCCTTTGACATAACTTGACCAGGACGTTGAAGGCTGATATCTCAAAAAGTCTGTCGCGAGATCGAGCTCACCTTGCTTGAGAAGGTCGCATTGAAGGAAAACAGGGCCTTCTTCGGGGTCAAGAGTGTCTTTCCCAGAAGCCCAATCATCAATCTCCGAGATTTGATCCGTGATGAGATACATTAACGGCTTGTCGACGGCGGGTTGTGGTCGGACTGCTTTGCTCAACGTATCCTCGAATATTGACACTAGTCTTTTGTCCTCAGAAGTCGCCTTCGACCGTTGACGAGCAGCATTAGGGTGTCCGTCAGTGCCCAGAATCTCCAGTGGCACCAATCGCGAGTGCGATGCTAGCCAGAGGTTCCGTTCGCAGAGGCGTAGAAGAGGAACAATCTGATCGTACAGTTCAGAAGCATCGAAGACTGCGGACTTGGCATCCTCTTGGCTCAGTTCGCCCTCGACGAAAATTGCCAGTGCTAGAAGGTCCACGAGCAGCCGTCGCTGCGCAGAAAGGAAGTCTAGTACACCGGCTGACAAAAGTAGGTTTCCGAATAACGTGTTGCGTAAGGCGCTCTTCGACTTCTTGCTCTTGTAGACGAGCAGCTCCAGCACTCCCAGGAATAGTTCGTTGTTAAGGCCAGAGATGCCTCCAAGTGAGGCAAGGTCCGACTCCAGCATCTCGAAAACATCGTTCGACACCGCGTCGCCAAATCCGACACTGTCATAGATATTCGAAAGCCGAGCAGGAGTAACATGCTCGCCGCTAACCCACAGCTCCTCTGTGATCGCCAGTGTAAGGTCCTGAGCAAGATCTGCAGGAAATGCTTCGCTGAATCTCCGAGCTGCGGCAATCAGCACAGCAAGCTCGGCAAACGGTTCTCCATCTTCTGCGCTGACCTTCCGATGAGGCCATGATCGGGCAGCAACCTCTTCGAGATCCCTGACGTCGGCGATGCCGTTCTGCTGTAGCAACTCGATTTTGCTGCATTCCCTCACCGCGCAGCATTTGTCCGCCAAAGCGATCCACACCATCTCACTGAAAGAGTCGTAGGCCAGGGCAAGGGGAGCGTTTCTGCTTTGATTGACATTTTCCGCAATCCTGTAGAAACTCCGCCACTGGGCATCTGTGTCTAACCCGAACCGATCGAAATCCATGTCTGACTCTCCATATTTCCGAAGGGAGACATTAGCTGCGATGGTTGCAGATAGACGCTGGCGCAACGGCACCGATTTCTGTGAGCTTGTCGGTTTCACTGCCGTAGCTTGCTCGAACAAGGATAACGCTGTCTCCAGCGCCGTGTCTGAATATCGTCCCGGGTGGAACAAGAAGTCGAGCCACTTTGAAGCTGCATCTTCCTGCCCGCCTTTGCCAAATTCTGGGGGCGGGCTCTTGGCGGACGCTGTTGGATTGCACTTGACCCAGTTGGACTCTTTCCACGAGCTTGCAATGCTCCCGAATTCGAGTTGACAGTTGTAAAGCTGATGGTAGTTGTGATTTCGCCAGAGCACCCACAGCTGAGAAAGCTTGAATTCAGCACCGGGGTCGAGCCTGAATCCAATCATCGACCAGACGGTGTTCCCTGTCTCATCTGGGTCGGGAGGAGTTAACGTCACGGTGGGGTACTTGTCCTCGATAGAGAGCGAATTTGTCGAGCTTTCAGTAATGTCCCAGAATTTGAACTGTCCTCCTTTTCGCGAGCTGAACGTCAGGACCGTAGGGTACCTCTGGGAGGGCCTCTCTGTGAATAGCTGTATCAGCGCATTTTCCGCCGGGTTGAGGTGGGTTCTGTCATTTGCATCTCTTGTCAAACCTAGCAAGTCCTTCGTGGCCAAGATTTTACCATGTTCCAAGTCCCAAATCCTTAGCGTGTGGTTGAGGCAAACAGTGAAAAGGAGATCGCCATCCTCATTCCTCGATAAGGCCATGGCCTGAGCGGTTCTCGGGTCCAGTTGCGTTGAGCCATATTCGACCATGTGTGCTCCGCGGCCGACAAGTCCTCGAATGGAGGCACCCCATGAGCGGTCATCGTAGTTGGTTTGTTGCCAATGCTCTTGGACAGATTCCCTTCTTAGCCTCTGTATTCTCCCACCTGCAAACGATAGGAAGACATCCAGTGGGCTGCTGGCGTGGATGCGGTGTACTGTATCAATGCTCAGGGTTGAGCTTTCCATAGGCTGGCACCATTGACTGAGATTCTCATCCTGAAGGATGTGAGCATTGCGAAACGCGTTCGCGGGTATGCAGAGGTTGTAGATCTCGTTTTTGAGGGTGCAAACGAAGGCATGGATTTCCTCGCTGTTGTTGAGGTCTGCAAATGCGACTCCGCAAGGCGCAATCTGATCCTGGAACGCGAATCGAAGAGTGAGGTATGCCTCTTTCGTATCGCCTTCGCTCCTGGCAAAGTCCGCGCATTGCATCTCCAGGACCTTCCCATTGTTCACCACTTTCCAATAGAACGTCCTCGGGTAGGTCTTGGACTCGCGGAAATAGATGGAGCTCTGAGAGGCAAGGATATGAGATGAATACGCCTGCTCGTCTTTGGTGAACGCTTTGCCGTCGCCAGGTTTCTTGGAGGAAAATTTGGACTTGTCATAGGAGCCATTTGCTCTCGGAATTTGGAGGTTCACCACTGACGCCGCGGTGGCAGGTGTCACCTGGAAGGCGGTCTCAGTGTAGAGATTGAGCATGTTTGGGAACGGCGCATGGATCGCATCAGGTCAAGAGTCATTCGGGCGGAGAGGTAATGGTACGGTCGAGTTCATGACAGCGTTGATTTATATTGTAGTTGAGAGAATCTTGAATGCTGGCTGCGACGCGCCTTGCCCAAAAGTCGCGCTCAAGATGAGTAACCCGATTGGGACGGGAGTGACGCCGCCCTGTGCTAACTCCTCGCACAAGCTGGCGAGAGATCGCCCATTGTCTACTCCATACATCGCGCAACATGTCTACGACACCAGCCTTCATTGAAGAATACACGCAACTTCCACGCTCTCTGCACCGGCTCGTGGGCACGCCTGAGTGGCCCACATTGAGAAAGCTGGCCCGCGACATCAAAGACGCTCGAATCCTCGATCTCGGCTACGACTTCGGTTGATTCTGTCGGTGGGCCTCAAAGGATGGCCGAGCCGCTCAGTTCACGGGATGGACTGGAGTTGAGGACAAATTGGGATGAGAGAGGATCCTGTTGCACAAGTAGGTCATTGAATGCTTTAGCTGAGCCCTCTAAAACTGCTCACATGCTCACTGAAGGATGAAACTGATTGCGCTCGCTATTCAAGTCTCGTACTTACAGTCACACAACGAAAACACTTTGCTGTTGCTGCACATCACCGGCCCCAATTATTCCCTTGTTCACCTTACCAACTGGAGCTTATAAAGAGCCTTTTGCCCTTGATATGAAAGGCTTGTCAATAGAAGACTCGCTAGTAGTCCTCACTACTCCGGCCGAAATACCTGATACGGGATCTAGCCACCTACCTGATCAGCTCCTCGTCACAGACTGACGGGAAGGTGAAAGAGAATGTGCATAGCGAGGGAGAGTCTGGGCTGGAAGAGGGACAGGAGGCGATGGACGTTACCGAGACGAGAGGCGCGAATGGCATTTGACGCTATCGGTGTCTCAATCGTCAGCTTGCAACCTCTTATGCCTGCCTCGGTCTCAGGCTGTGCTCGGATGTCGCCATCAACAGCATGAATGTATTGCGAATGATGCTTGATTCTCACTAACACCTAACGCTCTCGGTATGTCCAAGTTTATGCGCACGCGTTTCCCCTCCGGCTATTATCGTCGGCACCTCGGTCCCTTTTCAACGTCCGTTTCGACTCCTGCTCTCAACTTTCATTCCCGGCCAGCACTATGAATGCCACAATTCCGCAGCAATTGCACCAGGAATTGCATTCGAATTCTCTCATTATCGCGTGCGTCATCAGCAATCATGGTGCAAAACTTGCGATTCGACCGTCAGACAGTCGTGGTCACGGGAGCAGGAGCTGGTCTTGGCAAAGCATATGCCCTATTCTTTGCATCCAGAGGCGCGAATATCGTGGTCAATGACTTGGGCGGCGATATCAAAGGTGCTGGTGCTGGCTCAAAGGTGTGACCTATGTCCTAGTCTTTGAGCGCATGTTACTAACCTACCACCACAGGCGGCAGACCTGGTAGTGGACGAGATCAAGGCTGCCGGTGGAAAGGCTGTCGCTAATTACGACAATGTTATTAATGGCGAGAGGATCATACAGACCGCCATTGATGCTTTCGGCCGCATTGATATCCTTATCAACAATGCCGGTATCCTTCGCGACATCAGCTTCAAGAACATGACTGACACCGACTGGGATCTCATCACTGCTGTCCACATTACTGGTCCCTACAAAACAACGCGTGCTGCCTGGCCATATTTCAAAAAGCAAAGGTATGGACGTGTGATTAATACCACATCTCCTGCAGGCTTATATGGCAATTTCGGTCAAAGCAACTATGCAGCTGCCAAGCTTGCCCTGGTAGGGTTCACAGAAACTCTGGCAAAGGAGGGTGCGAAATACAATATCCATTCCAATATCATCGCTCCACAAGCTGGAAGCAGATTGACTGCGACGGTCCTACCTCCTGAAGTTCTGGCACAATTGAAGCCTGAATTCGTGACTCCTCTTGTTGCAGTCCTGGTCCACTCCTCGAACAAAGAGAACGGCTCCATTTTCGAAGTCGGTGGTGGATACATGGCAAAGGTCAGGTGGGAGCGGGCAGCCGGTCTCTTGCTTAAGCCTGACCATACCTATACGCCTTCTGCTATCCTCAAGGGGTGGTCTCAAGTCAATGACTTCTCGAGGCCGGAACATACCCAACTCCCTACAAATATGGTGGAGAAATTGGAGCAGTCGTTCAAGCTCCCACCCAACGAACATGGCCCAGAAATTCGATTTGACGACAAAGTCGTTCTGATTACCGGTGCTGGTGCTGGGTAGGTCCATCATGCCACAATAGCTGAACATCTGCTGACATATACCCTAGGCTCGGTCGCGCATATGCTTTGGCATTCGCGAAACTTGGTGCCAGGGTTGTTGTAAACGATCTCGCCAACCCGGACGCCGTCGTCGATGAGATCAAAGCCGCAGGAGGTCAGGCTGTGCCCAATAAGGCTTCGGTCGAACATGGCGATGCCGTCGTGAAGACTGCCATTGATACCTGGGGCAGAATCGATATCCTCATCAACAACGCAGGGATTCTTAGGGACAAAGCGTTTACTAACATGACTGATGATCAATGGCACGTCATTATGAACGTGCATCTTCGGGGTACTTACAAAATGACAAAAGCAGCGTGGCCGTACATGCTCAAGCAAAAGTACGGAAGAATCATAAATACCACCAGTACATCTGGTGTTTATGGCAATTTCGGACAGTCCAACTACGCTGCAGCCGTGAGTATGCCTTCTTCCGATTCAACCTCGCATCTAACATAAACTAGAAAGCCGGTATTCTCGGGTTCTCTCAGGCCTTGGCCTTGGAGGGCCAAAAGAACAACATCTTCATCAACACTATTGCGCCAAATGCCGGAACTCAGCTCACCAGAACTGTCCTTCCAGAACAACTTGTTCAGGCATTCAAACCCGATTATGTCGCTCCTCTTGTACTTCTTCTATCCTCCGACAAGGTGCCGAACCCACCGACTGGTCTCTTGTTTGAGGTCGGTAGCGCCTGGCAAGCCCGGACCAGATGGCAACGATCTGGCGGTCACTCATTCCCCGTTGATGCCGCTGTCACTCCCGAGGCCGTTCTTGAGCAATGGTCAAGGATTACTAGTTTCGACGACGGACGAGCCGACCATCCTCACACCATTGCGGATAGTGCAAACAAAGTCTATGGCAATCTTCAAAACAAGAGTCAGACGTCCAAAGCCGATGGCAAGGGTTACCTAGCAGTTATTCAGAAGGCGAAGAAGGATGAACCTTTGCCTACGCCGTTCAGCTGGAGCTGGAGGGACACGATTCTATACAATCTCTCTCTCAATGCGCGTAGGACGCAACTTCCTTTGGTCTTTGAGAAAGATCCGAACTTCCAGATCCTACCCACTTTCGGTGTTATTCCATGGTACGGTGCGACTACCAAGACACCTATGGACGAGCTTGTTCCAAACTTCAGCACCACTAGGATTCTACACGGCGAGCAATACATGGAGATCCGAAAATTCCCAATACCCACGGCGGCAAAAGTTGCATCCTACGCACAGCTATTGGAAGTGGTCGATAAAGGAAATGCTGCTGTCGTCATACAAGGATATGAGACCAAGGACGTCAATACTGGAGAGGTGTTGTTCTATAATCAATCTTCTCTCTTCGTCCGGGGCTCTGGAGGATTCGGCGGGGTCCGGAACGATATCAACCGCGGCCCTGCCAGTGTTAACTACAAGCCACCAAATCGTGCACCCGACGCGGTTGTTGAAGAAAAGACAACCGAGGACCAGGCGGCAATATATCGCCTCAATGGCGACTATCTCCCGTTGCACATTGACCCAGCATTCGCAAAGAAGGGAGGCTTCAACGTCCCTATTTTACATGGTCTTTGTACGTTCGGCTTCGCTGGGAAGCATATTCTCCTGAGCTTTGGAGAATTCAAAAACATCAAAGTTCGATTTGCCGGCACTGTGCTCCCTGGAGAGACACTCGTCACGGAGATGTGGAAGGATGGAAACCGAGTGACTTTCCAGACCAAGGTCAAAGAAACGGGCAAGCTGGCTCTTGCGAGCTCAGGCGCTGAGTTGAGAGGCACGCCAAAGCCAAATTTGTAACGTCGACGCATCTGTCTCTGTTGGTAGGCGTTAAATAGGATTGATTTCCTTGCGGCACATTACGCATCTGAGAACATTTTGAATTGAACAGTCGCCGTACGGAATACTGACCGCCAATAGCCACGAAAGTGGGCAGTGTGCTTACAGAGCTCGACAGGAAGTTAAATGCACAGCTCCTGTTAAGGCCTGAGGCTGATCTGTTTGACACTGATCAATATTGAACCAATTCCTTCTCCACACTGAACGACTCGCGGTAAGCAAGACTTGATATCTCGTCCTCTGCATTCCTTGATTGACTCTGCCAGGTGCGATGAAGCCACCAATCATCATGAGAGAAAGACCCTCGGCCGGTTGCGATTCCATGAAACCCGCGTCAGCAGCCGAACGAAACCAGCATAGGTTGTCAAGTAGGCAAGGCTCGGTATACTTCAGAAAAGGGGATTCTTGTATAGCCTGCATACACCGACCCTCGGCTGCCAGCAAGTGCCATGACCTTGACACTCCCCTTCTTAATGCAATCTCCCTTCTCGCCGAGGGTAAGGCATTCTCGAGACTCAGCACCCAGTGAGACAGGAAATGGCCGCCAGTAAGTCCACCGAGAGCGGAATTAGACATACACTGACTCACTTTTGCCGAAGGATTGCCTGCCATCTCAGCGGCTACGCTCGCTGCCCCGGCAGCGCTGGCAGGGTTGGCCTACTTCAATGCTCGATGGCGCCTTCCCGTCGACATTCACATGCTTCGCTGCGCGATACACACTCAAATCGTCTTCAAGAGACGTGAGCGAGCTGGCCGAGTCAATTCGTTCTACCTCCTTGAGGAGTACGCCAACGATGCAAAAGTCAAGGATAAACCGTTTATGATATACCAGGGACGGTCATGGACCTTCAAACAGACCTATGACATTGTCCTACGATACGCTGGGTATCTACACCGGCAGCACTCCATCCAGCCCGGCGACATCGTGGCCCTGGATTTTATGAACAATCCACAGTTTCTGTTTCTGGTTCTCGCACTCTGGTCACTAGGCGCTTTGCCTGCACTGATAAACTACAACCTCACGAACGAGGCCTTTGTCCACAGCGTTCGAGTCTCAAGCGCACGATTATTAGTGGTTGACCCTGAAGTTGAGCCGAAAGTGCTGACGGATGCCACGCGAACAACACTTCAGGCGGCCAATTTTAGGGGCGAGGATGCTGCACCCCTGGGGGTTGTGGTATTCACCGAGGACCTGCAGACGTCGCTCGAGTCGGAAGATGCACCACTCTTCCGTGCCCCCGACAATGCACGCTCAGAGGCCATTGCTCGCAAACCAGCCGTGCTCATCTTCACTTCCGGCACAACGGGGCTCCCCAAAGCCGCCATTGTACCCTGGGGGCGCAAGGTCATCGGGGCAGGAATGATGTATCGCTGGATTGGTATCGAGCCGGTAACCTCCAAAACCCCGGACCGCTTCTATGTGTGCATGCCTCTATATCACGGCACAGCCTTTCTGCTCGGCTTCAACCTTTGCCTCGAGGCGACGGCCACGCTCGTCATAAGCCATAAATTCTCCGTGTCCAATTTCTGGGACGAGGTCATCGCCGCCGATGCCACCGCATTCTCGTATGTGGGCGAAACGTTGCGCTACCTCCTCGCTGCTCCGCCTCGGCCAGACGATGGCACTAGGCACCGCGTCCGGCTCGCGCTAGGCAATGGTCTGCGTGCTGACGTCTGGGAACGCTTCAAGGAGCGCTTTGGCATTGAGACAATTGCAGAATTCTACGGCGCCACCGAATCCGTGGCCGCTTCTTGGAATCTGAACCGAAATTCATTCTCTTCAGGTGCGATCGGCCAAGTGGGATTGCTCGGTGAGCTCTACTTCTCTAGGTCGCAGGCTATCGTCGAACTCGATTGGGAGACTGAAGAGCCGCGCAGAGATCCGAAGACTGGATTCTGCACCAAAGTGCCCCGAGGCGAGCCTGGGGAGTTGCTGTACGTCGTGGACGCGACGGATATCGCGTCGACATATCTGGGATATTTCGGCAACAAGAAGGCAACCGACTCGAAAATTTGGAAGGATGTCTTTAAAAAGGGCGATGCCTGGTTCAGATCAGGCGATGTCATCCGCTTTGACAAGGACGGCCGAATGTGGTTCTCCGACAGGATTGGCGATACATTCCGCTGGCGTAGCGAGAACGTCTCTACCGCCGAAGTCGCAGAGGTGCTGGGTCAACATCCTGCCATTATCGAAGCCAATGTTTACGGCGTCGAGATACCGAATCACGACGGCCGCGCTGGATGTGCGGCAGTTTTACTACATGATGTGACGGCCCCGGACGCTCCGGTTCCTGAGAGTGTGCTGAGGGGCATCGCGGCTTTCGCCCACAAGGGTCTGCCGAAGTATGCAGTACCTGTGTTCTTGAGGGTCGTCACAGAGGTCATGGCAACAGGAAACAATAAGCAACAGAAGCACGTCTTGAGGACTGAGGGAGTGGAGCCCGCTCGAGTCACGGCTGGGGATAGAATATTCTACTTGAGACCGGGAAGTGATAGATTTGAACCCTTTGGGCTCAAAGAATGGAACGAGGTCAAAACTGGGAGGGCGAGGTTGTGAACAAAGAGGCACGAGGGGAGCTGTCTACAACAGAGCAAGCATAAAATGATAGCGACGCAAATCTGAGCTTTGGCAGCAGTCAGAGCTTCTATGCCCCCTTGTTGCTCGTCAAGAGATGTCGGAGCGGGGCCCCAGATGCGGCCTTTGACTGACCTGCTGCTTGCATTCCGTGTCAACGAGAAGGTCGTCGTCAAAAGAACGCCTGCAAACGGTGGGTGACATGTAACTCGGTGCCATGGTAAAATATACTCGATTTCTCCACTACTTATTACCTCGCAATGAGAGCCAGTTAATATCGTGCTCAGCCTCAACCGTGCAGCTGAAGGTAATGCGTCTGTCCTCCTTTTCACCTCATTTCCACGTCCTGCAGGTAATCCAAGTTGACCATTGTGCCAAAAACATGGTCATAATCCATATTCCACCCGGGCAGAAAATCGGCAAGTCCGCTCCAATCAATCGCATCGATGTGATCAAACAAGAGGACCTGGGGATCGGGACTCTCTGCATGGTTCGCAGTCTTTTCAGGCGTCTTCTCTTCGCTCGTGACGGTTGTTGTATCCGGGGGACTCTGACGAGGAGGCAACACACCCCCAAAGCCGCTGGAAGAGAGGGTATTACTTGTTTCCAGGCTGAGCTGCTGACGACTTTTCGGGCAGACGTGGACACCGCGGTATTCGACTCCCCAGAGCTTCGATTCTTGGTTGAAGAGCAGAGTGACGTTGGCCTTGGAGGCAATGAGCGTCAGGAAATCGCCTCCTGCATCGCCTCCGGGAAACGCGTCCCGAGACGTTTCGAGGACTTTGATGCAGAAGAAGAGGGACTCCAGAACCTCCGTCACGTCGTCAATCTTCTTGTATCCCAGCCGCTTGGTATGCGTGATGAACGCGGTGAACTGGAACGGGATGCCCGCCGTGGCTGGGAGGTATCGATCCAAGCCGGTTTGGTGCATCTCTCGGTCGACTCTTGAGACTTCGATGGCTGCTTCTTCGACTCGTTTGATCGAGATGGCTTTGTCCCTGTGTCGAAGCTGCGGCCGGTGAAGGGCCGAGACCACCGACCAGAAGGCAATGTGCAAGTACGCTGCATTGGCAATCACGCCCGGACCGGGACCGGGACTGGAGACTCCCTGACCGGCGGCCAGACCTTGACAAACACAAGACGAGGGAAGACGGCTGTAAAAAGCTTGAAGCTCGTCGTCGTAAATCTGTGCCAGCTGTTTTTCGGACGGACTGCTTTTCAAAAATAGCATGGTCGCCGTCGATCCGTTGTCTCCTATGGCTGTCGAAGTGTTGTGCTCGTTTGGAAGGACGGAGAAATGGAACTCAAGCACTTTGCGGCTGAGCTTGCACAGTTCTGCGGCGTGGATACACATCTCTGCCAGGGCGAATTGGTCATCCATGCTCGGGAAGATCGTGTCTGGCCCTTCGGATAGATTGATGATGTCGAAATCTTGAAGCGTAAGTGGCGGCGTGTCGAACTCCTCGTCGCGGATCCGAAGCGGTCGCCCCAGCGCAATCCCTAACATTCGATCTCGAATGTAGCAAGACCACCAGACTCGTTTCCGGAGGCTCGTCTCCTGTGACTGGGCCTTGTATTCGGCCTTCCTATGCATCCCCAGAGTTTGTGCAAGGGTAATGGCGATGCCCATCCAATACCATGCACCCCTGTTATCACCTGGTTTCTCACTCCAATATGCCATCAAGAGAACGGCCTGGATGATGGCAAGCTTGTCGCTATCAACATCGTGATCATAGAGTAGCTGTGATGATGATTTTCAGATAAATCGTGTACAATGATAACCTTAAGGATAATAGCACTTACTCGAGTCTTATCATAGAACGCCTTTCGACAAGCTCGTCGTGAATTGAACCCCGCCTTCCGTATGTCACTCAAATCTACGAAAGGAACAGAAGCGAAGGCAATGGCTTGCAGTGGGAGGATACTGATGCTTGCGCTGTCGCCAGCCAGGATCCCACGACAGCACGACAGGTCAAGCGTGGGCATCATCGGATGGACGAATTGAACGTAGGCCGCGAGGAGAGCTTTCAGAAAGTTGGGCGACGGGACGTCTAAGGCGCCTTTTGTGCGGAGATAGTCGATATCTTCTTGGGCGAGGCTGGGAGAGAGTGGTCTAATGAAATCTGGAAGACCACCATGATTCGTCCTGAAGGACTCCGCTGAGGGAGAAGCCCGTGGAGCTGTGCTCAGGCTGCGTGGAGTCAAAGCAGCAGTCGGCCATGGATGGACGACGGCATCTGCATCAAAGAGAGACGCGTAGGTGAGTTCCTGGTGCAGGAAGCGTTGGTCCAGTTGGGCAGCAGACCGTTTTGGAGCTGTTTTCAGGGAATTGTCAGCCACGGTCGGAGAGGTTCAATGATTGCATACCTTCGACATGGCACTGGGAGAGGACGTCTAGCTCCACGCTGTCGTCGAGCCATCCTGCCGTATGTGTAGGAGACACTTTACTCAGCGGTCCAGCTTGCCTCTGTGCGTTGGCATTGGACTTGACAGGTGCTCTTATGTCCTCGGCCGTACCGTCCTTTGTCCCAGAATGCTTTGAGTTGTTCTTGAGTCGTCGATAAGGCTTCTTGCCGCGTTTGGATTTGGCGGTAACGCAGTCAATGTCATCTGTGAGGCAGTTGCTGCACGGCGGGCCACTATCTTCGACGTTGCAGCGAATCTTCCTTGCCCGGCAGCTTAGGCATGCTCGTCCGGCTCTTTTCGTTAGAAGGTCTGGGGGAAACCGAGCAGCCATTTCGTTTCAATGCCAACTTGACCACCGACAAGTAAGACAGAGAGTCCTTCCTCGACTCTGGTTGTCTGCTGTACTGGGTGCACATAAGGAGTAGCAGTAATGAGACTGGAGGGGATACATCCTCTACCTAGGTATCTCGCTACAGTAGATTGGTTCTAGTTAACCAATTAGGGACCCAAGGGGACCCCCTCCCCGCAACCCCAGATCATTATGCCGGGGAATTTTGTGTCTCCGCTTCCGAGATGGTACATAACTACTAGACAATTGTGAGCCAAAGGACCGCCGGCTATGCACTCGGCTTCTCTGAGTGGCCGAACCAAATGAGTATAGGGCCCCAGCCGCGATGTGTGACCGGTCTGGCCCAGACCTCTGCAGATACGCGTACACTAGGAAAAATCCGTCACACGCGAGCTGCGTGCGCCAATGGAGCACCGGTGGTTCTTAGTATTTCCTGATTTGCATCCAGCCATGTGAGTCTCGCCTTCAATGGATATTTGACTGAATATTCCTTTTGAAGAGACAAACGATGTGGAGTAAAGCCGAAGCGTTCGAGACGGACAGGTCTGTAGACTTTAATCTCAAGTACGTAGTAATGAAAGTTATGCAAGGGTTCTGATGAAGCGTAATGTCACTGATTTCTAGGTCTCAGAACAGCTCTGCTCATTGATATTCCACCTAGAACCTCGCCTGAACCTTGTCTCCAACATCCTGTAGGGCGAAGTTAGAGAACTTCTTCTGAGAGACTGTGCGTTGAGCCTGTTCTTTGGTGAATCCCTTCGCCTGGGTGGCGGGGTTGTATCCAAGACCAGTGATTTTGGCGACTTCGGCGTCGGAGACAGGTTGCGCTGGTTTGCTGTCGGCACGCTTGTAGATCGTGACAATGGAAGCACCGCCAAGTCCGAGGTTTTGTTGGAGGGCGTACCGGGTCTCCTTGTCCTTGACAAGGCGGTTGTTGGCCCAGCCTCGTAGGTGCCAGACCAGCTCGGCGCACTGAGCGAGGCCAGTTGCTCCTGTAATTCTTTGTTAGCATGTCCTCACGGTAGTGATGAAGCGCGACATGTACCTAGAGGATGGCCTTTCGATATCAAACCTCCAGATGGATTGACCACATATTTGCCACCGTACGTGATGCCACCAGCACGAACAAGCTCATGGGCCTTTCCCTTGGGTGCCAAACCGAGCGAGTTGAGCAGGAACATTTCGTTAGAACTGAAGCAGTCGTGCACCTCAACCACGCTCACATCTTCCGGGCCGATTCCGGCTTGTCTATAAGCCTCCTTCGCAGCATACTCAGTCATATGGTATCCACAAAGGTCGATCGCAGAGGTACTGAACAGATCTGGCGAGTCTGTGCCGAGCTGCTGACCGATAATTTGAACCGCCTGAGGCTTCAGATGTGGTCTCTTATCCAAGAAATCTTGTGAGACGAGAACAACAGCTGCACCACCATCTGAAGTCGGACAGCATTGGAGCTTTGTCAATGGTTTGTGGATCATAGGTGACTTAAGGATCTCATCCAGCGTATACTCTTCCTGGAATTGTGCGTAGGGGTTCCGCTTGCTGTGTTCGTGATTGACACGAGCAATTTCAGCGAAGTCTTTCTCATTCGCACCGTACTTCTCCATGTATTCTTGAGCGGCATTACCGAAGATTTGTGCGGCCATGGGCGAATTGGTAATGCCTTTTGTCTCATGTAAGATCCTGGCAGTCGTCCCCATGGGAGATTCGCGGTCATCGAAAAATCCCTTCAGGCTGCCAGGGAACATCTTTTCGAAGCCAACCACAAGCACACAATCAGCTGCACCGTAAGCGACAGTTTGTCTACCCATGTTCAAGCCGCTGCTTCCAGTGGAACAATTGCTGTTGACGTTGTAGATTGGTATTTGAGTCATGCCGAATTGGTAGAAGACTCGCTGAGCGCAGGTAGAGTCGCCGTAGACGTAGCATCCGATGCCTTGATCGACTTCATCGTAGGAGATTTGAGCATCCAGCATTGCCTTGATACCGGCCTCGAAGCCAACTGGATGATTGTTAGCATTGGCCGACGTATTCCCAGGATACACAGGTGATTTGATGGCCTCTTTAGGTCATCAGTCCCAGCAGCAGGAGGAGTTACCTTCCGTGTCTGTCGACAGTTAGCAGTCATCCAGCTAGGCCACCGATAATTAGAACTTACAGTCGACCTTTCCCCTAGGTTTAAGAAACTTGGTCATCCCCACGCCGAGGACGTACACGGGACCCGGCTGTTTAGGCATTTTGGCAGAGTTTGAGCACTAGATTTGTCCGAGGCTGGAGTGATAAGAACCCTGGAGAATGCTGAGACAAGGAAGTCTTCCACTGCTGGAAGAGTGACGGGCGGTTTTGAATGATTCCTGAATACTGTAGAGAACTCAATCCGAGGAGACGGTAACAGCCAGATGCGCCTGGTTTGTATCGGCATGAATGAACTGGCTCCCTCGGCCGCCGTCGGCTTCTATCATTCCTCATATCAATGCCTCGCTTTCCCGCTGCGAGCATCGTTTGCATTTTCATTGCCGCGCGAGCCGAGGCTCTCCTTTCAACCGGCGTTTTGTTTCCGCGCCGATGCACATCGAGTCGTACTACAGGCTCTGTCTGTACGATGGATATTATTTGAGACAGATGTTGAGCTAACCTCCGTTGGTTTGTTCGGTGGCTGCCGACATGTGAAAGAGGACAACTGGCTGAGGGCAACTGGCTAAACCCAAAGAGGCAGGCTGGCGGTTATACTTGATCTGGCTTAGCTTCGTGGAGGGCTTCTAGAACCTCAATCCGGGGTCTGGGGTATTAGTGGAGAGCTTGCCCCGAGGTCGTTTGTATAGCCGTGCACAAAGCCGCTGGGCCTTCAAAAGATTGCTCGACATGATCACAATGGGATCGCTCCTTCAGCTGAATACCGAGGGCACCCAAATTCTCACCCACATCATGGCGAACGTGGACAAAACCCAGGAAATTCACGAGGAACACGTGTCGACCCCTACTCCAGAGCCGGAAAAATCAGAAGTCGATACCGTCCACAATGATGAAGCAATGAAAGTCATCGCCGCTTATTCTGGGCCATCAACTTGGGATGCTGTGGAGGAAAAGAAACTCCGCAGGAAGCTGGATATGCGCCTGCTGCCCATTCTCACTATAACATATGCACTACAGTACTATGACAAAGGGATGATATCTTTGGCGGTGAGTCTTCACATGTCCGAATCCGAATCTTCGGCTCAGCGTGACATGGACAGGCCATCTTCGGACTCCGCGAGGACCTACAGTTGACAGGAAACCGCTACTCCTTCTCGGCCGCCATCTTCTTCCTCGGTTTCATTGCCGGTGCTTACCCGGCTTCTCAACTGGCACAGAGATACCCTGTTGAGCGAGTTGCCGGAGGGCTAGTCTTGATCTGGGGCATCTGCTTCATCCTCACACCAGCATGCACCAACTTCCAAGGACTGTACGCCCAGCGATTTTTCCTGGGCGCCCTGGAGGCCGGCATCAGCCCAATCTTCATGCTCATTGTCGGCCAGTTTTACAAAAAGGATGAACAAGCGCTCATGATGGGGTCAGTCCGCCACTTCCTTACTACCTAGACCTCACCTAAGGTGTTCAGGGTTTGGTATTCGGCGTCGGCATTCATCTCGTTCGTGGGCTTCCCTATCAATTGGGGCTTAGGCCACATCAAGGGTTCCCTCAAGCCCTGGAAATATATGTACCTGTTTGGAGGCGCCCTGACTATACTATGGGCGTTCGTCATCCTCTTTTTCATGCCCCCTGATCCGATCCGAGCAAAAGGTTTGAATGAGAGAGAAAGATACATTGCTGTCGCACGACTACGGGTCAACAACGCCGGTGTCCGAAATTTGCACTTCAAGAAGGCACATGCTCTCGAGTTGTTGAGGGATGAGAAGTTTTGGCTCGTCATGGCGATGGGGTACCTCAGCATGATTGCCGCCGGCCCTGTTAATGCCTTTGTTCCTCTCATCGTGGCCGTTGGTTTTCAAGTCGGCGCGTTCAAGACTCTCCTCTATCTTGCACCAGGAGGCATCTTCGTCGGCCTGTGCATCCTTGCTACGACTCTCTTCGCCTACAAGGTGAAGAATGTGAGGTGCTATATCATCTTTGTCGCTCAGCTGTTCACAATTACGGCAGCAAGCCTTTTATGGAAGCTGCCGATCACTAACCTCGGTGGCCTCCTCTTTGCTTGCTATATCCTGCCTGGGTTCAGCTGTGGATGGGGTCTTTTGATGGGACTCTCGATTGCCAATGCCGCTGGTTATACCAAGCGAGTCATCAGCTCGTCCGGGATCTACTTGGGATACTGCCTAGGTAACTCCGTCTGTCAATGTCTTCGTGCTTTTCATGTTAGCGGAACAACTTCCATGACTGGGTTTGACTGTCTCTAGGCCAATTCACCGGACCTCTCCTCTACAAGGATAAAGACGCCCCTCGATATGGTCCTGGCTTCCAGGCTGTCGTCGGTACTGCAGCGGCATCTGCAGTTTTGTCTCTGGCGTATCGATTCATCTGCGTCTGGGAGAATCAGCGTCGTGACAAAGCGGGTGTCACCGAGGCATATGACCATGCTTATGAGGACGATGTTACCGACAAAAAGGTATGATACCAAATGGACATGATTAGTTTCGACACTGACTCGATGTTTGGCAGAACCCCCAATTCCGGTACGTATATTAGCATCAAGGCACAAGACCAGAATTGGGAAGCGAGGAAGGCTTTGATAGCTGCTTACCGCGAGCTGGATGTGAGAAGCAAAAAAAGAATGACATGAAATTGATAGCCTCTTGCATGCAGTGACCTCTCAGTTGCTGCCGTTCAATCGTTGCCTAAAGCCTTCTTTCATCCTGTTGAATAACCGCAATGGTTAACCATCATAAAGCTTATCGCCTAGGAAAGGGTCTCAGGAGAGTTGGAGTAAGTCGCCTTCGCTCCAGCTCGACGCCCGGGGATAGGCGTGCGAGGAACGCTTACCCAGTACACTCGAGCTAAAGAACAAGGTTTGTGCTCACTCTCAACAAGCTATACCAAGAAGGGCGTTGGTGATCTCATCGAGTTTCGTCCTCGTGTTTACTCTTTCGTCCCTGTCTGTTACCTTGCTCTGGGCAATCCCAACGGAGACTGCAAGGTACCGTGTCAGCTTTGTTGCCTGTACATCGAGCCCAAGCCTCAAAATGTCGGAGGGATCAATCCTCTGGTCACCAGCGCCGTACCATATCATCTCGTAAGCTCCAGCCCGTATCACCCAGATATCATGCCACACCACTCGCAGTGCCAGCAGACGGGAACTGACAACCCTCCCCAGCTATGGCATCCTCCTCGGCACGACGACGTTCCAGAGCTTCGTAGGAGGCATTGTGGCCTTCAAGTCCCTCCCCAGAGCCCAGTTTGCGACCCTGCAGCAGGCGACGTTCCCGATATACTTCGCCATGCAGACCGCCCTGCCCCTCGCTCTCGCGTTGACCTTGCCTGCGGAGCGGACCGCCATCTCGACGCGGCCGGGGAGCTTTGCAGGCGTTTTTGACACGGAAAACAGACTCCAAGTCTTGACGCCTCTGGCCACAATGTTGATGAGCGGGCTTCTCAACGTCGTATACTTGGGACCTGCGACGACAAAATGCATGCGCGAGAGGAAACACCAGGAGACGAGGGATGGCAAGAAGAGCTACGATCCCGGCCCACATAGCCAGGAGATGCAACTGCTGAACAAGAAGTTCGAGTATCTGCACGGGGCTTCTTCTTTAGTCAACCTGATAGGTTGGGTTGCTATGGTGTGGTATGGTTTCTATCTAGGCGATAGACTGCTGTGAGAGAAATCTACATCATATTCAACAAGATCAGCCTCGACGTTTCGTCGGCGTTGACGCTCCGAAATGTCCAGCTTCCACGTTTCCCCGACGTCGACGCTTCGCAATGTCCAGCTTCAAACTATGTGGACGTCGACGTTACGACTTTGTCCAGCTTCAACCTGTGTCGACGTCGACGCTCCGTCTCCTCCAGGTGCTCAAGCCTTCTCGAGATGCTCACCCACCGTCTTGTCAATGGAGCTAGGAGCCATTTCCAGACCTGCTTGCCTGGTTTTGACCCTCTCAATCCCAATGTCTGTCAGGCGGTGGCCTGCCTTGCGAAGATTCTCCAGCTCGTTCGCTTGTGCCGCATACTCCGCCCTTTCACCCTCGCTCATTTCGGGACCCAAGAACAGGAAGAGGAACTGGTAGGCCCAGACCGCGCCCATGAAAATACCAATGACCTTGCCATAGTCGAAGCGTTTGACTCCATTGTGGGGCGGGAGTGGGTAGTCCTCGCCGATCACGGCTTGAATCGTCGCCGACGCCGACGACGCGAGGTTTCCGAGTTGATAAGTAAGTCCAACGGCTGTAGTTCGAAGAGCTTCTGGCGCTAATTCCATTAGGTGCACTGGTATCGGTCCCCAGATCCCTCCCACCATGAACTGTAGGAAGAATGCAGACGCTACAAGGCTCATGTTGCGTGGAATGATATAGGCCGGGACGAGGGCGCCTCCGCAGACGCAGGCGAAAAGCATTGTGAGTCGCCGGCCAAAGAATGTGCTGCCATAGCCCATAATGGTACCGCCGATCAATGCGCCTATCTGCCCGACGACACTGATGACAGTCACATCGGTAGGTCCCAAGAGTACTTGGTTCTTGAGGAATGTCGGATAGAAGTCCTGACTATAACAATTTTTAGTATGCAGGGTGTGTGGGTGCATCAGGGTTAGGGTTAGGGCATTAGTGGATATTTAGTTACTTACCTTCCGTGACTGCAGGAGTTAAAGCCTGTCATTAAGATAATGAGATAGACGAAGAGAACCCAATTCAGCTTGATGGCGATCCAGGAATCTCTGAGCCACGCCTTGTACCCGGCGCCTCTTATTTCGGAGTGCCCACTACTTTCCTTGTCGGCGATGAGCTGGGCTTCTCTCTCGGCCCTCATGACCTGGAAAGTATTCGTCTCGGGCAGCCACCAACGAAAGGCGATTATGAAGACAGGTGGCGCAGCCCCGAACCAGAAGAGCGAGCGCCAGCCGTGGGACGTCGTTGGCACGAGCTGAGCAGAGTCAGTTAACGTATAGGAAGGACAGGGCCGAGCTTACTGCACGATAAAAGACGGAGGCCAAGAGATATCCAGCCGCATAGCCTTGTTGAAACAAGCCGGAGAGCACTCCACGAGCATCGTACGGGAGATCCTCAAGTGCTGTCGCCGCTGCCGGGCCGAACAGACCTAGTATAGATGTCAGAGGGCCGTTTCCTTCGCAGATGTCAACTTACCGCCCATGGCGATGCCATACAACGCCCTAACACCCAGGAACTGAGGTAGTGTGTTGCAGAATCCAGACGCCAGCTCCAAAACTATAAACAGCGCAAGATTGATGATCATGGGCCACTTTCGCCCGTACCGATCCGACATGGTACCAAAAATCAAGGCGCCGACCGAGCGGAGCATCAACGTGACGGTTAGACCCTACTACAAATCAGCCTTCAAGACAATACCAGGCCTGATGGTCCTCGCGCACCCAGGAGACTGCCGAGTTCTCAACATTGAAGTCCGCCGCGATCTCGGTAATGGTCAGTGACACGGTGAAGAAGTCGAAGGCGTCCCAAGTCCAGCCCACGAAGCCAGCCAGAAACATGAGCTGTGAAGGGTCAGCCGATGGAAGGGGCTCAGCCTGGTGGGTCTTTACAGACCCATTGGTGCTTGTCGAGTTCCTTGAGGATAGTGTATGGGTTCCGTACATGCGACCTGGGTGGTTTCAAGCTCGATGGTCTAGTAAGGAGATAGCGGCCTATTTGTGCGGGTGAGTAGAACCACCCTGCTGCCATATAATTACGCATCTTGAAGGACTGTCGGTTGTGATCGAGGTAGAACAGTAGACCACTACACCCAGATTGCGAGAAGAGACGGTATTCTCCCGCCTTGAAACAGCGTCTCTGGCTAAGATATAGCCAACACAACCCTTGCTCTGCCAAGTCATGGCCCATGAGACACCAGTTGACCTACCTTTCACACCTTCCTGGTGTAGAAACAGCCGAGGCGCAACCAGCCCACATGGCTATGTGGATTGGCGACGGCGTTGGGCTCGCTCGTTCGGCAAAACGATCATCTTCGTCTCCCCAACTCTAACTGGAGAGCGTAGCTTGTAGACCTTGTTTATGGATCATGTTGTCATGCTGCTCAGTGGAGGCTGGAAAGACGCTCCTATCAACCGGAACCATGCCCGCAGAGCATAGCTGCATGCGGTATGCTTCTATCTTGGCTTTCGACACAGTTGATGGAGGCCAAGGATCTTGTCCGGCAAGCTATCAAGCCAATCCCGCTTAAGATAAGGTCCGTTGTCTTCATACTGATCGAATGGGGACCCCGCATTATGAGGTTACAACGCAGATCGCTTGTGATATCATGCGGAGAGATGCAGCAAGACCAGCCAAGTGGCTTGCAAAAGGGTCTTTTTGTATCCCTCGGCAGATGCTTGTGTCCAGTAGAAGCTGCCTAGTCCCCGGCTTTTGCTCCATGGAGTGCCGGATATCAAACGGCACACCGGTTCGTCCACCGATTTCTCCGTATATTACCAGTAATTGTGGAGGGCTCTTGTCCGATCATTCTGGGTTTGAACTGGTCGGCAAGTATACAGTGTGTGCTGACGGTATTTCACCCCGAATGCCCTCCCCGATTAAATTGCCCTAGCTGTGTCATATCGGCATTGAACCGATGCAGTTAACACTGCGAGCTTTGGTGGTCTCCCAAGGGCAGTTGGATTACCTTCCGCCGGATGGTCGGAGGAGGATCGGGCAGAAAGGTGTTGACGAGCCCTAGGATCAGATTGAATCAGCTGTCCTCGTGGAGGGGTGGAAGCCTGGCTTATCTTGTGGCTTACCATTTCTGACACAATCTCTGGAACGGCGCTCAGTACGCTTTCTGTTCAGCCCCTCCGAGAGGGCACGGTCAGATGAATTCCACATAGGTCTGGTCAGGGTATAATCTCGATAGTTAATCCATAGCCGGGACTTGCCATGGGTACGGAGCATGACTCAAGGTATATATTCCTGGGGCGGTCGCGATCCGTCGGGACAGCTGGATGATTTCGAGTGAGACCTGCAGGAGGAGTGCGGAAAGGAAGGAAAACATCAGATTTTGGATGATCGTCAATCACCTCAGCTTTGATTCCGAGACTGAAGGAGACATTCAGTGATCTGGCCTCTGATGATTCTGGCGCCGTACCCCAAACGCAGCGACAGATGGCCCTGAATCGGAGCGACTATTCAATCCACACAGCTGGTCCTGCATTGGGGCGGTTGGCGACACCGGTACGTGCATCTGAAGTGTACGAGGTACATTGCACATAGGTAGCTCTTATCTCTTTGCCTTTGCAGCCCATAAGCCGTTTGGCTCGACTAAGCTCCCAAGCACCGACCCGATGTGGTCCAGATAACGAGGATACCCACCGAAAATGGAGGAAATTCGGCACAGGCAGCAGTGGCATTGGTTACTACGGACCACGGCACAATCCAAGTCAGTCAATGAAGAGGTCCTACTAACTGAATCTTCCGTACCTGTTAGTCGAATAGAAGACGCTTGCCACTTTCCACAACAAGCACAATGTGTGTACTGTGTTCCTTCTGAGTACCGAGTACGGGCGTAAAATTCTCCGCAGGCGCAGGCAAGAAAGAGCTGAAGGGAAAGTAATTCCGACAACCCCGCCAATCAGCGAATGCACTGATCACCAACTGCTCACTTATTTTTGGCCCTTGAGGCTCTTCAGATGTGTCATGCATGGCTCCTGAACCATGTGGAAATCACGCGCCAGCGTCCATCTCGCTTCTTCGTTCTGTGGTGTAGATTACTGCTTTGATCTCCGGAATCCGGTGGCTGCTCGACTCTTTTGTTCTGATGGTCTGAGTCTGTCTGAGTGTGGGAGCGTCGCCACTAACGAGCCAGGGACGTTTTCGATGAAACCGGTTCACTCATACAGCCATGTTAGTGCTTACTTCGTCCACTTGGTCCAGCGCATCGCGTTTCAAATCCGCCCGCCAGACTCGCTTTCTAGGCCTCTGGGCCAACTCGATGGCACGACTAAGCACCTCCACTGACTGCATTCTATCTGAGCTCACCCCCCCCCCCTAGCTTCATGAGGCTGATGGTTCCCTGCAGTGGGCTCTTCCAGGCGCGCTCACGATGATAATGTCGCAATACAAAGGGCCAAGTGCTCCTTACAGGGCTGGCGCCACTGCCCTCTATCGCTGATTACTGCGTATATTGGAAACAGACCTCCAGGCGTCTGCTTTGTGACAATCCTTCCCTCAGTCGCTGCGGAATTGACCGTATTTTCGTTGTCGGCGCTGATGCATATCCTTTGAATATTTCTCTTCTGGACCACAGAACACTTCACCGCGGCTCTGGCTAAGTCTATCTTTCTCCAACATGGATCAATCCGGCGCAGGTCGCCGTGCCTCTCGTTCGTTGTACGGTAAACTCTTCAACGTGACCCCCGAGCAGCTCGGGAACGACTCACAAATCTCTCTGGATCCTATTCTCCCCGTTGGTCCGAAACGGACGTACACCGTTCAGAGTTTTGCAAGCCCTCAAGAGCGGTTCTTCGAGTATGAGAAGGTTGAGCTGAGCGACGCGCCGACCCCGAATCATGCGCAGACCTTTGGTACATCGCTCGAAGGGCCCAAGGAAGCTGTCCGAACGGGCTTTTGGCCAAACTCATACAAACTCCTTCCTCACTTTGCGGCCGCGGCTGTCACCGTAGCGGTTGTCCAGCTGAGCTTCAAGAACAAGTACTGGTAAGTGGAGCACATTTCAATGTCCAGGGTATGTCAACTAACCCTCGGCTCCCAGGATGGATTTGGTCGACCCTAACGTCGAAATTCTACCCGGCATCACACAGGGAGGTGCAATGAACGCACTTCAACTGGCAGCCAAACTGCACGAATTAATCTTGGTCGCCTCGTTGGGAAACATCATTATGCATGTTGCCCAGGCACATCTCGTTGGCAATCATGGGCTTCCGCTGGGCATGCTAGCGAACAGTTTTGCGGTTGGCTCGGGCGACTATATAAGGACCAAGGCATACTGGTCTTCGATCATGACAGGCAAAGCCCACTACTGGAGGTTCTGGCTGCTCTCGCTCTTTGCGACTCTTCTTGCGACCATCGCCGGACCGTCTTCTGCCATCGCGGTCATCCCCTCTCTTAACTGGTTCTCTATCGACAGGCCTTTCGCCAATGAGGTTCTACCCTTCTATATCTATAATCAGAGTACAGTGCTGTGGCCAGATGAACTCACCAAAGCGAGTGTCAATGCTCCGGATTCAGGCGTGGACTGCGTTAACGCCACCTTGTCCACCCTCGCCCAAGATTCCTGTCCCGCAGGCGGCTTCCGTGACACCTATCAGTGGGCAGGTAACCTCCTGTTCACCAATTCCACCGCCGGCACCAACATCAGCTTCCCCGATGCTCGCGGAGATACTCGAAGAGTTCTTTCAACCCAGAGCTGCGCCAGTGATTTTGATGGGAGAGCCTCTGGCATGTCACTGAACACATTCATTACCGGGGCACTGACTGCTTACTGGACCTTTGCCCGCAACAACTGGCATGGCCTGGCTCTTGAAACTTCACAACCCAGGCTAAGTCTAGCTGGACCAATCTATGCTCCAAGGGTCGAGGTCATGTGCAACGGCAATGACTACTACAACACCTCGGAGGTAGAAGATCGTACTCATGTCAACTTTCCCAGTTTCACGCCCGATAAGCAACTCCCTAGTAAGGACTACATCCTACCATACCACAGTACGCTGAACGACACGACGTTCGACTGGGTGCGCATGCCGGAAGGAGCTGAAAACCCAACGATTGGAGCCGCTGTCAGAGTACCATGGGAATATACAACCGTGGAAAACGCGACGGACCTGCACCAGGCAACAGAGATACACGCCTGTAGTATATACGCGCAGTGGGTGCCCGTGGATGTTTTCTACGAGCCTAAGACCAGCGACCAGGTCGCATTCACCGTCAAAGGGAAGCTGCCAAACACCTGCCTCACTCTCCCTCACGAAGCCGCCGTCGATCAACCAGTCAGGAACATGACTATCAGTCAAGATTATGCGGATGCCATCAATCAGGACATTGCCTTCACTGCCGGGCCCGTACCGGCAATCGTCGCCATGCTTCTGCAAGCAGTATTCGAGGACTCCCGAGTCACTGATCAGGTCATGAATGCTTTCAAATCACCGTTCGTTGGCAGTGCGCAATCAGGGGAAAACGCCAACGTTACCACCGACGATGTCCGCAGGGGTCGTGCCACTATGATATCTACGTTGTTGGCCGGCGCTATCACCGATGGTCTGGCACGGATCGCCGGCAACGGTCTTTTCCCCTACTCACCATCTATGTTTCTGCTTAACCAGACAGACGGTGACAACCTTGTTGGCCGCTTCCTCGTGACAACCGCTCAGGGCGGGGAAGATGAAACGTTGAATACCACAACAGCTGACCTTGGGACTCTGCTCCGCATCGATCCAGTCTTTCATCGCTACGGGTATGGCTATAGCTGGGAAGGGTCAAGAACTGTACAGTTCGGGATCATCGTGCTACTGATTCACGTGGCCGTTGCGGCTGCGCATTCCCTCTTCATCTTCTACAAGGTTGTCATCCTGAAGGAGGGATTGGTCACTTCGTGGTCGACGGTCGCGGAGCTGATTGCGTTGGCGTTGAACTCGAATCCGTCGTCAAGATTGCAGGACACATGTGCAGGTGTGGAGGCGGCTAAGACATGGAGACAGACTGTCACTGTACGTGAAACCTATCCCGGTCATTTGGAGATGGTGGTCGGCCCAGACGACAAATCGCGGTACCCAACGCCGCAGGCAGGCAGGTTGTATGGCCATCTCGATGAAGGGGAGGACGAGTTCTTCGACGCCAAGGAGGCCTGAGCTGGGGATAATAGAATGCTAAAGCCGTGTTTGAACGGGATGATACATCAGAGTCATGGTGTCTTCACGCTAGGCGTCGCTTTGCGGCGTTGGACTTTTTGCTTCTGTTTGTTATATGCAGTCATGCTCTTAGATACCCCAATCTCTCAAATATCGCGGCGCAGGACAAGCATACTAGGCCTGTCCATCAGGGGCCAACTTCAAGGATCATTTGCAGTCTTTTCTGGTTGCTGCGGAAAACTTGGCAAGCATACAACTCCAATGCGACAAAGACATATTAGGATTTATGGGCCAGGCTGTGTAACGAGTAGTTCAGTGACTCTCCAGCTAGGTACGGTACTCGACAAGCTACTGTGTATAGTATACTGATAGGCGAGTTCGATTCACCGTCATTTTGCATCATCTCGCCTCTCGAGGAATATAGCCAGACCGGGCATAGTGTCTGTGGATCATCTGTTCCAGGTTCGTAGGGCTTCAGCCGCACATCCACTGACTGCTATACGTATCGCGCTCTCAAGTTACAGGGTCGTGGGTTATGCCTCGATGAAGCCGGCACATGCTCCCTGATTTGCTGGAGATACAGCGCTGGCGTCCTCTAGCTCGGAGAACTGGCTTGAGTTCTGGTCGGCCTGATCAGCAGCAAGGAATGACTGGCTTTAAGAGTATGGCGTCCAGAATGTCACCGGGATTGTACAGCAGCGGGTAATGCTTGTTCACGCTGGATTTGAATTCGCTTCCGTACATGCAGCGCGCGCGCCTGGTCCCTTTCAAAGCTGTCGGCGACGATGCAGCGCTGTTCAATAGATTTATAAAGGGCTGAGGTCCTGCGACTTCCTTCGAACATCTGTCCATCACTGTCATTCACGTCGCATCTTCAGCCATCTACCAAAGATTCGGCACGCCCTCTTCTCCCCTTTTCATAAGAGCTGAGCCCTATACCTTATCAACGAACGATGTCTTTCTTCAGTCTCTTCAAGAAGAAGAAGGTGCCTTTGGCATGCATGATGTCTCTTGACCAGGGCCACCATCACACCGAAGCCTGCTTCGTGGACATCATGCCCTTGTCCGTCGTCGAGCTCTTCCAGTCTCAGGGCTGCAAATCTTGCCCACCGGCGCTTCCTGGGATTCACGACGCGACGAACAATCCGAACCTTCTGCTCCTCACCTATGATGTGACATATTGGAATCCGTCCAGTGAGTGGACCGACACCTTCGGTTCAACCCAATGGGACTCCAGACAGCGCCAATACGTGACCAAGTGGGGGAGGAATGGCCTATTCACACCGCAAATCATCGTGGACGGCGTGTCGGACGGCATCGGCGCCACTAAGGAAAACATCAACGAGGTCATCATGAAGGCGATGCAGCTCAGAAACGGAATGAACTGGGCACTCGGCATTGATCGCGTCGGCAACGAACTCAGGCTCGCGTCTGAAGTCCTAGAAGCCGACATGGTGTACGACGTTCTCGTCGTCAAGTATGACCCGATGTTGCAGACTGTCAAGCCCGACAAAGGGTACGTTCTCTTTCCCGTCTGAAAGTGTGGTCGCCACCGGACCGGACCGTGACTGCGCCAATACCCGAGAGACAACACACTGACAAGCCTTCGCAGTCCCAACAAGCGGACGAAGATCCCGCACCGCAACATGGTCAAGGAGCTGATCAAGGTTGGAGAGTGGCAAGGCGGAATCACATCGATCCAATTGCCGAACTTCAAGAAGGACGGCTATGAGCGCGTTGCGGTTGTCCAGGGCGGGCTCGGTGGTCCGATCATCGCTGCGCTCAAGTTGTAGAAGGAGTGAGGGTCATTGGGCGGCTGTGTAGGTGTAGGCACAGGGCAACACGTGCTGCGTATGGTGATTGCTGCATCGAAGTCGTGGTCATCATTATTATCGGGGGAGCGTGGCTCATGGGGCGTACGTACACGGTACACAGTAGTCTTGGGCGACCTACACTGTACGGGGGGATTACTCCATCCGCTCGTTGAGATGTTACAGTAGGGCCATCAATCGGTGTCTATTTCTGCGCGGTAAGCCGTCCCTCGCGAACCTTCAGCGAGGAAAGCCAGGCAAACAGCGGGTGAGACCTGATCAGAAGACCTCACCATCAGGCTCTCGACGGTCAGAGATTAGGGCCCTCTCATTAGCCCGTGGTCGTTGGTAATATAGCGAGCCGTGATTTTGCGATCTTCATAGAGAAAGACGATCGTTTTCCGATCGATAACCAGACACTGAGATTTGAGCGTCGCGTCGCCCCGAGCGTGCGGGACTGACGACCTGGAGCGCTGATCTTCAGGGTCAGAAGGGCCAAAAGTCATCGAGGCAGTTCATGATCCATCACCAGGACAGTCCGTCAAGGTTGCAAGATGATGTGATTTACGCGGAGCTGGGCGCCAGGCCCGTGCCGAACCTGCGATTTTCCAGCGCCGTTGTCAGCACAGGGGAGCTTAAGCGAGCCTCTAGAGAGCAAGCAGTAAAGCCTAGAACGCGTATCGGGAGGGGTTGGCGGTCACTGTTTGGCCTGCCTGCGCCCTGCAGTCCGACCAACTTGTTTGTCGCCCTCGCATCGAACAATCGTCTGCTGAACAGGTCACGTCGCGCGCGGGAGACCTTTGGACATCGGTGCCAATCGCTGTTTCTCGTCCGGTCGAGGTGCCCAAGCCGGAGGTCACTGGGTCGTCCTCCTGTCTTCTGACATCCCCGTTGTTTTGCCCGGCATTGCTTCAGAAACATCGAGGCCATCAATGACAGTGCCGAGAAACCAGTCGTTGTCTCCTTGCGTCGACAGTGACTGTTTCTTCTCGTTTCGGGCTTCGCAATTGAATTGTGCCTAATCCGGAGCACTCACGAGCGCTGTGTGGACGAGAGACGCGCTGAAGCGACCTAAGAGGCGGTCGCATGAAAGGTGACCTTAAGCGGAGACTCCTACAGCCAGTCTGGTTGCATGAGAGCAAACGTTCTTCTGCACGCCGCACGCTCCGACCACTGGACTCCGGTCTCCTCCTGCGGTCGCTGCCCAAAGCAAAGCAAACCATATGGCGGACAAAGAGTGAGCAGAGCATCCAATCCTCACCCTGGCCGCCTGGAGCCCGCCCAACCATCCCCGTGCTCCTGCTTCCTTCCCTCGTGTCCTGTCTCCCATGCCGCTGCTTTTTCTCACACAAGCACTGGTCTGGTCGGCCGTTGGTGGAGCCGGCTCCCTCAATGGAGGCTCGATTGTGGGAGTGCTGAGAGCCGTCTTGAGTCTCTCCACCCCAAATCTTCCTCTCCATTGATTCCTCGGTCGACGTCCTGTTCCCTCTCCTCCCATCAGCCGTCCAGCGACCCGGAAAATGGGGCTTGGAGGCTGTTTCCGTCAGGCTCCTTGTTTCTGTTCTTGATCCTACCCCTCCGCTGTTTCCCTCGCCGGTATCGTACCGTATTTGGGAGCCGTCGCTTGCGCCCACAATACATACTAAACCCGCTGCATCTCCTCTCCCGATTCAGACCGTCTGCTTCCTATCTCTGAACATCTGACATCTACGTCCACGTCCTCTGCGTCTTCGAAGACCCGGTATGCTCCTCGCCGCGGCTGCTCATCTCACCCGGATTTGAGAGTTGATACTTAAACGGAAGGAGCCTCCCACCACAAACCTTCCCCACCTTTCCCTCACCGCCACTTAGCCCGTCCATCGGCACACAACAAACAACCCATTGTGAATCCAAATTCACTCGCACCCCATGGCGATGCAGTACCAACCGCAACCCTATTTCGCCTATGGCCAGCCTCAGTGGCCCGACGACGTCAAGCCAGCGCTCACCGAAGACGATTCCTCCTCCATCCTCGACGACAAGGTCTTCGAGTCCTCCACCCCCGCCGACATGGCGGCGGGCGATCTCTCGGCCAGTCGACGCCCGTCGGTCGCAAAGTTAGAGGACGATTACCCTGCAGCTTCGCATGTCTGGCAGGATAGGCCCCACGGAGTCATGGCGCCGGCCCGTCACTTCTCGCAGTCCTCAATGCCACTGTCGACGCACAATGGCCCGTACTTTGGTCAGATCAACACTCCGAACTGCGGTCCCGGATTCATGCCAAATCAAGCGTGGCCCTTGTCCGCCCGGTCCGAAGCCAGCACTCCCACTCCTTTCTTCAGCCCGGTACAAGAGCCGTTCGAGCAGCAGGTCCAGTACAACGGGCCAGTGACCTTCAACCTTGCGCAACAAGAGCCTGCTTCCGCCGTCTCCATGTCGCCGCAGTCAAGTCAAGGGGGGTGGGCTTCGACTACTTCCTCAGAAGTCGTCTCAACTGGTCGGCGGATAAGACAGAGATACAGGGGGACGTCACCCATGTTCGTCATGCGATCGGACGGCATCAGGAAGAAGAACGCCAAGTTCGACATTCCCGCCGAACGGAACATCAACACAATTGACACTCTGATCGCACATGCGTCGAATGAAGAAGAGAAGAAAGAATTGAAGCAGCAGAAACGCCTGCTACGGAACCGTCAAGCAGCGTAAGTACCACGCCCGCATGTCTCCACTCCCGACTAACCCCTTGAACAGGCTCGATTCTCGGATGCGGAAGAAGCAGAACGCTGAAAAGTTGGAGGCGGACAAGAAGATGCTCACCAATCAAAAGGGTGAACTTGAGGAGACAATCTCTCAACTTGAGAACGTCCTTCACCAGGAGAGACAGCGAACCAATCACCAACTCCAACAACTCGAGCAGTTTATCCAACAACTCTCGTATGAAAGGGATGAGGCTATTCGAACAAAGACCCTCGAGACCGCTGAGCTCCGACGCATGAACACCATTTTGAAGGACACGGTCCGTGATCTTGAGCGACAACAAAACGCACAGGCCTTCTCGACTAGTGACCCGGATGCATTCTCGAATGACTTCAACAGCTTCAAGGATCTTGGTCTGGAAGACAACTGGGACGACGGTTTCAGTCTCATCAACGGTGACGACCTGAAGATGGACGAGTCTGATCCATTGCAGCGACAAGCCACCCCCCGGCCTACAACGTCCGATTCGCAACCATCTGCAACCGCCACCGCCGCGAAATCGGATGTCAAGGTCGACGCCGCTTTCAGCTGGGAGACTTTCTACATGTGCCTGCTATCTGGAGCATTCATTATGTCTCAGGCTGGGTCATTGTCGAAAGCAGCAAGTGCTGCAACGTCCGTCGCGGTCGTTACCCCAGCCATGCCGACACTGTCCAACGAATATCGTACCGAGGCTGGCCATGTGCTCCAAGCTGTCCTCGCTTCCGGGCCCGAAGGTACACAAGAGGTACTCCCTTCCCGGCCCGCGGCCTCGGTTGGCAGTAACAGCTTCCCTCACGCTCTGTCTGACATTTCTGGAATAACTCCTCGGCCATCTGACACCGCTCTCGACAGCCTGCACACCTCCCTGACTACGCCTTCTCGTCAACAACAAGCCGCAGCTGCGTTCTCGCTGTCCGCCGCCTCGTACAACCACATCAGCAGCCCTGACTGTGGCTTTGAGGATGAGGACGAGGAGGATGATGACCTCATTGAAATCAAACCAACCAAGCTGCAACAACTTTTCGCCAACATGCAAGCCAAGCGTGACGGTCTCGAGAAGATGGCCGGCCTCGGAAACAAGGCACGAGAAAGGAGTGTCCTTCTCGACCGTGTTCCAGAGAAGGTCCTGCGAGATTTCCGCGAAATGGTTGCGCAAACGAAGATCGAGTGATCTTCTGCCTGCCGAGATTCCAGCAGATTTCACGATGGTACCACGAACAACGGCTTGGCTTTTGGTTTCCGAACCGACTCACCACCCTCCGGGTTTCTTTTGTCATTGTTTTCCGGCGAGATGGAGTTTCTCATCTGGGTGAAATTTCGGACAGGCTGCTCGACCGAGCCAGCCTGGTTCTAGCGACCTACGGATAGCGGAAGCGCAAAGCGAGCGGAAAGAGACATATGCTTCAGGGCACAATTTCCTTGATTTTGGGTATCTGGAAACCTTTGGGACTTTTGGTTTATTCTTGCCTTCTTTCCTTTTCGGATTAGTATGACTACGATATGATGATTACCAGTTACCTAACGGCCTATGATAAGATGAAATTCTACCTTTTGGAAATAGGAGACATTGCCTCTTGTGGGGGACAGGTGGAAAAATCCAAGAGGACAAAGAACGGATCGTCTACCGCGGACGGGATATGATGGAGGAACTGACGGCTGAACGGCCGAATCAAGAAAACTGGGAAATGGATCAGGAACCCCGTGTGACGAGAGAATTGAATGGAGCAATCCCCCAGTGTCCCAGGCCAAGGGGCGATGGCAACAGGGCACAGACCAGGACGAAAGCCCGCTTAACGACCCGTTATGTCATGATACGACCACGAGTACAGATTTTGACGTTTTTCATATACTATATAGCAAGCGAGCGAGCGAGCGAGCAGAGAAGGGGCAGAGCCAGAGCCAGGAGCCAGAGCCAGAGCCGCGAGGCTTGACAGGAAGCACTCGACGCGCACAGAGCGATGATACTGAACAGAGGCACAGCAAAATCACATCAGATAGGCCAGGCTAGCTAGGCTGGACGAATGCAATTTTCATCATGAATGAACAGAGTCACCATCGCCGCTCTGTGGCAGAGACCAAAGTTTCCTAGATCGTGTTTCCTACGAGCTTTCCCTCAGGATTCATGTGTGATTGCAAAAACTAGTCTATGGGATAGTTCAGGGTCCCAGACCTGAATTTCTCTGAATCACACATCCAATAGCCTGGGTGGTCAACATCAACGTCGTATCGTTTGCCCGTCCTGTTCTCCGAGCTCGGCACCAAGTCACGGATCTTTGGTCAAACAGAAGCTAAAATCCCATCGTCGAGGGGGCACTGACCATGTCTCAGCCCGAGCAATGAGCAACGATGGGCAATGAAGTCTTGGGGACTCTGAGCCGCGCCATCCAGAACACATGGATCGTGATACGATATTCATCATTCGGGGGAAGAGCCTAGGACAGGCAGGCACCAGCTCCCCACGAAGTCCCCTGCGTCATGCAGGTACGGCCTCCTCCACGGCCACTGCTGGGAGCCAACAACACGGCCTGAGGCCTTCAGGAATGGGCCGTAGCGGTTACCGTGGCCCGCTTCCACGCCTTCTCCTCTCCCCCCTTCTGGGTTGCCAAAGTGCCAGAGACAAGGAGACGGAGATAGCAGAGAGATAGTCGCTCAAAGCTCGTTCGTTGCCTGGGCAGGAAGGAGTAAGGAAGAGACGGAGCGCTAGGGCGGGAGCGATGGCTGACAGGCCGGAAGGCCAGTTGTGGGTGAATTGTTGGTTCAGGTTTGTGGTCATCGGTCGTCGGGTCCCTCGGCTTGCTTCGCCTCGCCTCGCTTTGAGTCATGTTTGCGGGAGTGTCCTGATTCTTGGAATCAAAACGCGTCAGGCACTCGGTCAGGGTGGCATTGAGCCGATATTCGGACGTACAGAGCCACGGGCTCATTTGGGTGGATCGTATTTCTCCTTCCAGATCCTGATAATCACAAACACCAAGCCGTCAGCACGTAGTCACGCATCACCGCTCTTTGTCCGGGTTGCAAATGAAACATCGAGGCTCCCGAAGAGGTCAACTGCTTGCCCGTGCGACGCTTTCGATCCCTTGCGCCTTGTGGACGACTGCAGCCCAGCCACCTCGCTTTGGACATCCAAGCGTCCCCGGCGCGAACCACGGTTGAGGGTTGACGGTGGTGGAGTCAGGTCGCTTAAGCGGTCGCATAAGGGTGTCTCCCAGTTTGACCGCCAATCAAGTCGGTCTTGGCATGGAATCCCAGGACACCGCCAGATTTTCGACCCGATTTGTGTGAAAATGGGACCAGGGATGTGACAAAATGCCAGGAAAGGGAAGACTCCGATCGGGGGACGAAGGCAAGAGTCATGAAACTGTGACTTACCAGCTATTTCCCAACGTCTTCGAACCACTCTTTTCGGCCAATCTGAGAAGTTGCGCTGCTTTAAACTACATCGCGAGATGCATTGTGTCAGTGTCGATTTATTTCTCCGAGACGCAGAACGGTCGTGATTCGTGGGGGCCATCACGACGTCAGACTAATGCAAGGTACGGGGAGGAGAGGCCGGCAGTGCGACCGCTGAGTGGTGGAGGGGCTGCTGCATTGCTGCCCAAAGTGAAGCTGCCACTGAGGGAATGCTGTATTTAGGTATTTGGCGTATTTGGGGGCCGCAGGACGCCCGAGAGGTGTCAGCGTCCGATCCACGGCACATTCGATTCAGGTCAGACTGTGATGCACCTGATCGCCTGCGGGTCGATGAGCCTCAGCTGGGGCTGCCGGCGCCTCCCGTCACGTGTAGGAAGAAAGGGGGTTGCCGGGTCGAGGGCAAGATACGAGCACACGTGTGATAGCTGGGATTCCGGGACGGGCGCAAAGGATGAGAGATAGCACACTGACTCACCTTGTCCTTCTTGCCTCCGAACCCTTCCAGGTAGCACCAAGCAGCTTCGTTCATGGCGTCGGTGTCTCCTAGATTAGCCGCGGTCTCGTAGTATTGCCTTGCTGCAACTTTGTCGACGGGAACTCCCCAGCCATTGCGGAAGCAGTTTGCCAACTCGAAAATCGCAAGAACAAGTTCCCCTTTGGCAGCACCTCCCTTCTTCATGCCCGCGTTTAGGGCGTCCGACTCGATTGTGGCAGAGTTTGATGCCGCCGCTGACAGATAGGTGACTGCCTTGGCCGGATCAGGCTGGCACCCCCAACCATGGCGCAGAGACAGTCCATACAAGACCTGAGATAAGACGTTTCCGCGTTCTGCGAGCTTGCGGAACATCTCGGTCGCCTCCTCCAGGTCACCTGGCAGGCCCGACTCATGAAGGTCAATCGCCTTCTGGATGTCGATATCGCTCTCAGGGTCGATGATGCTTGGAGTTCGAGCTGGAGAGTGTGCCGCAGGGCTTCCAAGATTGAGATTATCCAGATCGCCGGTCAATTGATTGGCGGGTATGATGGGGCTTTTGCTGGCGAGGATGGTGGCTCGCTGTTCCCATTTTGCCTCCGTGTCTTGACGATCGGACGTGTCGGTGTAAGTGTCGGCCAGATCAGGGAGATCGGACGGCAAATTGACTGAGCTTGTACTAGCAGTACGATCTCGATGCAGACGCAGTCGCTCTGCCAGTCGCTTATGCTCCTTCTTCTCCTTTCCTGGGGATTGCACCTCCGCAGGACCAGGGCTCGGGCTCTTGCGAAATCGACCAAAAGACCGTCTCGATGCGGGAGGACTTTTTGGCTCGGCAGACGCAAAAAGGTCTCGCTCGCTATCCGCGAACGAGGGCGGCTTGATATATTCCTCTGTATGTGTGTCCGTGCGGACAAAGGTGAACTCGTTCGCCTGGGGCAGAGCAGCTGGCAGTTGCTGCCGTTGTGCCCCCTCGTTGTCTATCCTATCTTTTTTCTTGAGCAATTCCTTCAAGTGAGGCATCGTAGCGGCTGTTTGACGGCTCGATTCGCGGGTTCGGGCGCCGAGTGTTTCAAGGGGGGCAATGCAGGTGAACTCGAGGGGCAATGGCTAGGCCACGCTGCGATACTGGCAATATCTCTTTATATGCGGGAAGGAATGCGACATCGATGAGTGGGAATTGGAATGGATGCGACTGCCTGAGGCTGTGTCACGGTCTACAGGCGCATTGCGAGATTGCAGTGACTGGATTGCAGCTCAGCGGCGCGTTGGCGTCTTGGAAGGATGGATTGGCAGTCACACGGCGGCGCGAAGGAGGGCGGTGCAGGCGATGGCGGGGGCCTAAAGCCACATCCAAGGAACCGACGGGCTCGAACTCGCGGCTTGATGCTGAAAGCGATCATTTCTCGAGCGACTCGGTGATCTGCTGAATTATAATTTATTTTGTATCTCGTCGCCATACATAGTCGACTCCTGCAGCAGCGAGGACAAGCCGACAAGAGTGAGGTCTCCCTTTACATTAGGCTCACAGCCATCTCACCAGCAGCGCTACGGAGGGGCAGTGGAGCTGAACTGTAGATAGCCGAAGTAAAACGAGCAAGTGAATGAGATGGCAATGAGTTTCTTCCAACTTCATCCCACTCCATCTCTCCGAATCACAGAGCAGCTGTGTCTCTCGCTCGTTTCTGTGTCTCTGTTTCTGTTCAACCATAGCGAGAATCACCGCATCACCAGTCAAGAGCCCGACCATGGCGATGCTCGATCTGCCCCAGGAGATCCTCGCCAGTATCCTGTCCTTTCTGGAACCCCAGTCAATCATCCGCTTTGGCCGTACATGCAGAGCCGCCTATAGATCCATCGGCCCGCAGAACCAGATATTGTGGAAATCTGCTTTCCTCCATGTGTTTGACGATCCAGATGAAGCGTGGTCGATGACGCCTGGCAAGCCGCCATTGACACACGAAAGCGGGCTCGACTTTCATGTCGAGCTATCCAGACGATTCATGGCTCTGCGGGCCGTCCGGACAAGGTCATGCGGCTCGAACAATCGTGCTGAGGCGCATATCGCGGCACTACTCAGCATCCTTGACACGGCAAAGTTCGCACCCAATGCCCGCGACATTGCGGGCGGCAAAGTTCCCGTCGAGGACGATCGACATATGTCGTTGAACCTCCAAATCCTTTCCGACCTGGCCAAATACCGAGAGGGCATTGAAAGCCTCATTCACGACACGCCTCTAGATTCATTGCCGCGACCCGTCACCAGAAGCATGTCCTTGCGAGAAACCGAGAACCGTCGATCTGCGGCTGCCTCGCGACTGCACGTCATGTACGGCCTGACCAAATGGGAACGCGTGGAGCACAAAGCTTGCGGTGCCGCCAGAAGGAAGGTCTACGACTGGAGTCTGATAGGTCCGGACAATGATTATGCTCCCTTCCTGCGAGATGGCAGCGGCCAGGTCGACTGGTCTCTCCTTGAGGGCGTCTCGACCGTCATTAGGCTCAACTTCTCTCGGTGCGTCGACCAGATCGCCGCGCCAGAAGGCTTCTGCTTTTCCCTCCCCCATCGCACCCTGGTCGACCCGACAGTCCCGGAAGACTGGGCGCGGGTCACGGGTCCTTGGTTAGGGACCTATGCCTTTCTCGACTATGCCGATCTTTGGGCCTACAACGACTGGGAAGGTCAAGAAGATCCCCGGCTAACGTTGGACGACGAACACGAAGACTGTGGTGATTTGATGAGGCTGACACTCAAGTTGGACAACACCCTCTCGTCAGACCCACAGCTGCAAACCAAGCTCCCTATAAGCACGGATCTGCCGGTGCTTTACTTTTCAGGTTACTCTCGTGGTTACAATGCGATGCGCCGTCTGATAATTGCTGTAAGAGGTTTCGCTTGCCTCGTGCCAGGTTCACGAGAAGTGCGATGGAGATTCCTTATCAATTACGGTGGTCAAGATCAGTGGCTGTTGGAAGGTATCCAGCCAGGAGGTGTTCGTTCCGGCGGTGTCTTTGGAATCTGGTCGCAATGCGATCATGCAATCAACACCCCGACTGGACCGTTCTGTTACTTCCCTGAAGAACTCTGCAAGTCAACCAGCGTGGTAGTGGCAGCTCGATAGCGCGGATCCCCCCTCGAAAAGAGATCAGAATGTCTGCTGAACAATCCTCTGCAACCCCAAACAGTCCTCCAAATCAGCAGCTTTGGTGATGGCCTTGAACTCCCACTGTCCAGAGCCGCTATGCAGTTCCGAAGACAGCACCCCGTCCAGCAAAATCGATATCCTCACTTTCCGCTACGTCTATCGTGACTGTCGCAGGTCAGGTGCGATTGGTTGTCCTCTTCGTCCCAAGGACATACGGTAGTCCCAATCAACTGATCACGATCCCTTGTTCTATTACATGACATTCCCTGTGCGACATGTCTGGGCCCAGGGTATCTGCTCAGATTCGCCTTGACTTTTGTTGGAGATGCCAATGATACTCGTAGCGGAACCTCGCTTGCACACGAGCACACGACATACTCCAGCGGGATTGACCTATCGAAATCGCTTTATCTCTGGTGGTGTTGGATGTTGCGGAACACGCTCCTGCTCCGTTGCCGCGATGGAATTTCGAGCCCTCTGACGGCCGGCATCTGCAGACCACTGCCTACTGTCTTTTCCTGGTGTTCGCTGGGGCCTGGGCGCATGAACAAGAGATGAGACTATATCCAGGCTTAGAAACCATCTTCAAATTCCATCAGCTTCCTCAAGCTTTCATCCTGCACCCTAGCACAGTACAAATACCTCTCACTCAAGAATCTAGTAACATGGTCGAAAGCCCTGAAGCCAAGCACCTTCACCAGTCTCCTGAATAGCGCGCTGAATGGTCCATTACCTTCCCCGTTTGCATCCTGTTGTCCCACTCCTGGGGTGGGAGGTGGTGACACCAAGGATTCCGCGGATGCCATAGAAACGCGCCTGGAGCTAGGTTTGACGTTGCAGTCCTCGATGTACGCGCCGACGGAGTATATCCAGAGCAAGTCGAACCGCGTTTCTTCCTGTAGGATCTGGCCCTGGACTGCGGGATGGTCGTCCTCTGGGTCACCGCCATTCGGAAAGGGTGGGCCGAGGCGTTTGAGATTGGCCTCCACCTCGGCGAGGAACATTCTGCTGAACCTGAAAGATGGCTGCTCAGTGTAATAGCACTCCTCAAAGATGGCCCTGTCGAAGCACCTCACTGTCAAGCAGAGGATCGAATTGAATGCCGTCGTTGAAGTGCTAGCTCGGAGCCCGTCAAGACAATCATTCTCGGCTGCCGGCTGGGACATGGTGTCCCTAAGATCGCACCAGAGGTGGAGGTTGCGGGCTCGAATAGCAAGCTTGCGCAGGGCCGACCACCGGAACACCGGCGCAGCCATGTCGTCCTTTGCGGCTGCGAGGGCAATCTTGACTTCTTCGACATAGAGCAGGTCTCGAAGCTCCTTGACAATGCTTCTCACTTTGGGCGACATAGCAGAAGGCTGGGATCCCTCCAATGTGTAGGCGGGTGGGACGGGAAGTAAACCATTGTTGACGGTCAAACTCAGCGGCTGGGGCAATGATCTTGAATACTCAGTCCAGGGTGGAGGATCCCATTCGTCCGGATGGAAGACTGGACCTTGTCGGTTGAACCAAGCACATGCCACCTGTGAAAAGACCAAAGCCTCGCGTCGGAATGGGAGCATATTCTTAAGGCCTCCCATCATGTCTACCACTCTTTTGACACCTACAAAGTGTACCTGGGCTGAGGCAACATCGCCGGAAATAATGCCACACGATGAGAGCTGTGCAGAAGCACTCCGGATCTGAGTCAACACGTCTGGGCGGCCAGTTTGCCGGTAGTCTTCAAGGAGGTCGCGCAAGGCCTTCATCGCGAATATCTTGTGTTTCTCTGCCAGTTCCATGGCATTCCGATCCCGCCGGCCCTGGACTTGATATCGAACAGCTCTGCTGTAATGAGAATGACTGATGATCGCGTGGACGACTGCTGACGCATCGAGTATACTGGGCATAATCTTCCAGATCTCATCGACTAGGGTTGCGCGGTTCCCGCGCATAGAGATTTCTCCCGGCCAACAAACATCGATCACACTTGTTCGATCGTCCTTCACGAGAGCGAGCTCAAAGGCGCTGAAAGGTACGGCGGTAGAGTTAAAGGGATCTGAGTTCCCCTTGTACAGCGGAAGAGTCCCCTCTGGTCGCCCAGCTGCGATATTGTATCGACTTTTGCCCGAGCCCATTCCCCGGCAGGTTTTACCACCAACTCGCGATCGCGAGTGCCTCTGTATAAGTCGCCACCTCTGCACGCCATAGGACCTTTGGGGACAATTGCAATTCTGCTCGTGACCAGGTTCCTCTTCATCGCTTGTAGAGTTGCCGTTCCGAAGCGTCTCAGCCGCTCCTTTCTTCCGCGGGACTTGGTCGGATCCACGATTTTGGGCCGCAGGCGCCTGATTGGCAGTTCCTTTGGGATGATCTTTACGGTTCCTTGGGTGGCTGGCTCTGGCAGCGTGCGAGAGCATCTGCGCCTTCTGCAATTCCCTACTCCTTTTGTCCGTTGCAGAGGGGTATGCATCGACGAACAGGAAGCGTTCGGATCCCGCCATCGAGCCAGGGACCCCTCCAACGAAAGGAGAGGAGCCTTGACTCGCTCATATACTCAAGGAATGGTTCCCACCCGGATAACACGAGAACCTCATCTGGACTATGCTGTGGGACGTCCTGGTTTCTATCAACTAGAAACAGTAATGCAGAAGGAACGGTGGGACTGTAAGCTTGGTTTTAGACACAATGGACTCTCGACCGGAATTTATCTAGGCGGTGGTGGCGATTCCATCTCGTAATAAGCGCACGGCGCGTCAAGGGCAGAATCAGCGACACGGTGATGATGAGCTACAGCAGACCAAGGAGTCCTGGCATTTGAGGTGCCGAGGCTGAGTCAGGCGCGAAATGTGGCCGCTGATGTCCCGTTGTTGATGTAAATGGCTGAACATATGGTGAGAACGGAAATAGAGAGGTGTCGATAGGGTGAGCAGGACATGGCACCGGAGTGATCGAACAAGGGCCCTTTGCACGAGGCGATACCATATCTCGACGCCTGGACGCCGCGTTTGGGTTAGTGAGCCAGTGCAAGTCATATCCTGCGTACTCGTAAAGCCCCAAGAGTCGGGGCCGTGTTGAAGAACAAATCAAGTCGCAATCCGGGGTCTGATCGGGCTCCCGTGCTTGGAATTGCACGACACTCAGCCCCGAACCAAAAGCAGGGCGGAAAGCTTGAACAGAAACAAACCGATCAAAGACAGACGGAAGAGCGAATCCATTATTTGCCGACTGTGGTCCGAGAGAAGCTTCTTGCAGGAGGGGAAGTGCGTCAGCATCGCTGTGCAACAAGCTGAAGCAATAGCCACGGCCATGGTGTTGGAGGTGCACGAGTCCGACTCGCTGACTAATTTGCCAGCTGTGAAGTCTTGGCTTGCCCCAATGATGATTAAGCAGAACTTGCGGGGTGATTGGTCGTGGACGATCGGCTGGCACGCTGCCTTCTACGAGCAGTTGGAACAATACAGGCAGTGCGCGGTAATCCGCGCCGTGCTCACTCTCCAGCTGTGCTCGTACTGTCTCTTCCGACCTTCCTGTCCGTGCCCGCGATGATCGTTGTCGTTATAACACACGCTACTGCAATGTGATTAAGAAACAAATCAATCGAGACTGGTTGGAAACGGCCATTCCGTGCGGGTTATCATGACGGTCCCTTGCAGGATCCAGGGCGCAGCAGGGTAGAAAAAAGTGCAAGGCACGACATACTATCTGTCGGTGCAAAAGGTCATTCAACAAGTATGAAATTTGGCCGGGAAACTGGCCACATGCAACTTGCGCTCGTTATGAGGACGAGGTACTTCGACGCGTCGTCGGGAACGCAACGCTGGAACCTTTTATAATTAGAAGCCTGAGAAGCGAGGCACTACATACCTAGTCAATTACGCCATCGAGGGCGGTGCTGTTGAGCCCTCTGTTGCCATCACTTCGAGACTGAGCAGTACACCTCTTTGCATTAGGCTGCGTGCTGCGAACGTCGTCTCCCTCCCGTCTGTCCTCATCGACATCTATCATGGGCGAAACTGCCAGCGAGTAACAAGGGACGGCTGTTTGTGAGAGGGTCAGCCGGAGCCACAACGTACTGACCTGGTGGAGGCTTCCTCCAATGCTATCCCCAGCGGCGCCGTTCAATCCTCCTCAATCTCCCCCTCCTCGGACCCCGAGTGCACCCCAGCTGGCTCGGCCGCCTGCTGGAGATTCTCCTTTTCTTTCTTCGCGCTGGAAGGTTCCGGGGTCTTAGTCTTCGCCCTCTCACGCGAGCGTGATCTCCTGTCACGACGATATCGTTTGGCACTACGCCGGCCACTTTCGACGCTGTCCTCACTCTCCTCCCGCCGTCGTCGGCGATCGCTGCCGGTGACGCTCCGTGACTCCTCGCCGTAGTTGAGCTCGTCTCTACTGCCGCGGGGCTCTGCTCGTGTGCGATACAAACGTTCACGGTCGGCTTCGCGATCACGCCGCTCCCGGTCGTAGCCACTGAGGTGCCGTGGTGGGGGTGTGCGATCGCGGACAAGACGCCCATGTCGTTCGTCACGGTCCCTATGATCGCGAACCGAAGGTGGCGGGCTAAATCCGCTCGTTTTGCGGTACTGTTTCTCCCGAGCAGCTTGAGCTTTGCGACGGTCTTCCTCATAGGCATCGGGCTCCGGTGACTTGGAGAGTCGACTGTACCTGCTTTCCCTATGGCCGTTGCGGTAGTCTCGATCATCTGTACGCCGCGAGTGTCTTCGGTCTCGGTCCTTTTCAGCGTCTTCTTCCTTCTCCTTGAGTCGTTTGATCACCTTGTCATATGCGGATTTTCTCAGATCCTCGTCGTCAATGGCACGATACTCGTCCGTCTTCTCCACTCGCGGCTTAACATCCTCCCAGGAGTCAGTTATACGCACCGGAGGCTCAAGATGCTTGATGCGTGAGCGAAGCGCATCGACCGCTCTGCGCTGATGGCGGTCTGCCGCGTGCTTCTCATCCTCGCTTCGTCGAACGACCTTGTCGTGCAGTCGCTGGAAGATGAGCTGGAGAACATCTCGATTGATAGGCGCTGTTCGTCGATCAGTAAGCATGACATCAAGGAATTCATCGAAAGAAGTTCTAGGTGTCACTTCATATCGCTTGTCCTGTAGGTAATCAGCCGAAGTCCAAAATGCATGAGAGTGCCGCCGACATACCTCGAGAACATCATATACATCGTTCCGTCTGCCCCTCAAGGCCCTTTCCTCTTCCTCGACCAGATCCCAGAATAAGTCCAACGGTGTCGATCCAGCCTGACCCAGCATTGCAACATACCTCGGGTCCTCCTCAATCTCAGGCAATATGGTCATCCACTTGGTACCGGCTGTGATTTTGCCTTGGCTGCGCAGGCTCTGCAGTAGTTCCATGAAGCTATCACGGTTCTGCCGCTCGCGCCGAGCCTTGGTGGCCTTTTGCTGCTGACGTGCATCATTGAAGGTTCTTTCGAGGGATTTGATGTGGTTCTCAAAGGCCGTCAGAACATCTGACTTACTCAGAAGCTTGAATTTGTCATCAGATTGAATCCGCTCGTTGTTCTGAAGAACCTCCTGTGCTTGCGACCATCGAGTGTAAGGCTCGAGATTGAGCGCGTCGAGAATTGCAGCCAAGTCATCCAGGGCTGATCTACGGGCAGCGGCTTCCTGCTCAATGTGCTGTTTCTTAAGCTCGACAATGTATTCTTCGAAAAGTTGCTTACGCTCATCTTCGTTGTCTGTCGAACGGAACACCGTCTCGCCCTCAATGATGGGTCGGATCGTCTTCCATCGGCTGTAATGCTTGATCTCGGGATGTGTCCTCAACATGTTTCCGAAATCTGTGCGTAGCTTAGCCAGTCTTTCCTTGGCCCGTTCCCGTTCTTGTTGGCGAACCTCGACTGCGTATTTCTCGAATGCGGCTTTTCGGTCCTTCGGGTCTTTCAATGCTCTGTATTGAGGATCCTTGATTGTAGCGCGCATTGTCTGTTCCCAGGTCCAGTCAGGCTGCACATTAGATCGCCGCAAGAGTTTCATGAAAGCAGCCTCCGCCTCTTCGAAGCTCGAGTAGTCAGGAACAACTTCCTTGGCGATGGGTGGCACTGTGATTCCATTCTCGGTACGCGGTCTCTCGAAGGGCGTATGGTCGTCGCGCTCGCGGTACGATTGAAGCGCGGTGCTGCCACCAGCGACGAAGGAGGGCGGCTGCTGCATCGGCTTGGGCGGAAGTTGGACCGAGTTCAGGGCGTCTCGATACTGCTGCGGCATCTCCCATGTCGTCTGCTTAGTCTCTGTATTTGAGTAGTATTTCCGGCCGTCGGGCGTGCTGTGTTCTTTCCATGGCTGAGTCGAAAGGGCTTTCTCGATCGGAGTCATGAGCTCGGTAGGCTTGGTCCATCGCGTCTCTTTTGTGGCAGTGTGATAGTAGTAGGTGCGCCCATCTGGAGCGCGTGTCTCTCGCCACGGGCCCGGCGTCGGAGGCAGGCCGTTCATCTTGGTGGCAAAGCTAACGAGGAGGAGGGACTGTGTCGACGAAGAGGAGGAGAGCGACTAGTCTTGGAACCGTGAGCTGGAAGGCCGACAGATGCTGGACGGAAAGAATAGGAGTGAGAAAGTCGCAGATAATTTGGTGGCCAGCCAAGATTATGTAAGCCGGCCAATTTGCTCTCGACCTTTCACTCTTTCAGCTTCACATATTTCGTCCATTTTGCGACTGTGACTAGCGGTAAGGGCCGTATTTGGCAGAGATGAGGGGAAATGCTCCATGATCCCTCACTAGCCTCCCTCGAAACAAGATGGAAGAGGACTTCTTCAGGTCGGCGTTGGTAGACGCCATCATCCCTGAGGACACAGTGACCGAGGTGTCTGAGATTCTCCAAGCTGGAACAGAAGCCCAAACGGGTCCCAATCGCCTGCTCGCGGTAAAAGAGAGAGAGCTGCTGTTCTTCGGTACGCCGGATCGCCAAGTCTTGTGACATTCTATCTTACTCATACCCAGATCAGATGAACGGTTGAGGGCATTGGCTGTTCTACGCCTCCCGAGTTGCGACGAAGACGCCCTGAATTCGTACCTTGCGCGACTATCAGTCAAGATAGATGTGTGGGCGGTCGACGAAACATCCACCACCGAGCAAAGCCCACCTCTCTCCGCACCACCAAAGGACTTGGTCTTTTCAGCTGATGGTATTCAGAAAGCCGAGCCCATTGTCCTAGCAAGCGAGTCGGCAGATGGCGGTCAGACGTTGACTCTTGTGTGGGAGTTCGAAATAGTCCTTAACCGACCGAGATTCCGCGCTCCTCAGCTCAGCATCATCCTGATACCCTCAGCCGTGGTCAATACCCTTCAGCAGGACGCGAATGAGGAGGCTGGTGACCTCACTCCCTTTCAACCGCTCGAGGCAAACATTCTCGAGCCAATGCGGTGCATGCCAGGCTTGAAAGACAATCCGCCATATCTTGCCGCTTCAAGGCTTGAGCGAGTACTGCCTGTCACGGCGACCCACAAACACCGAACTCACATTCAACATGTTCCGTCGAGGCGGCATAAGGCAGTACCGGCGACGATGACACGAATCCGATATCAGAAAGTCAACAACTTCTCCGTGACCCCAAGCACTATCGCTCTTCTAGATATGGACATCATCCCCTTCGTCCAGATAGACGCTACTATTCGGCAGGTTGATCTATCACTGAAGAATGGCCGAACCGATTCTCTGATGCCAGGATTTCTACCTATGGAATGTCGTTCCGGGGATTGTTTAACATTCTTATACAGGCTCCATCAGACCCAAGATCCAAACCTCGCGCCGGGCATTGGGCTTTCAAATCCGAACGTTGATGTCTTATCCATTATCATCCAGCTGGACATACGGCTCAGCGAGATCTGCCACCCTGTACTGGTGATGGATTGGACGACTCATGTTGATTTTACGCAAGCATTGAATCCGTCTTTCGGGCCGCCGTCGCAGCCGATACAGCGTCAGAATCGACCGACGAGCCTTCCCGTTAACAGCCTGAACGGTGTCCCCCCAGCAGTGACCGGTTTCGCCACAAGCCTACAACCAACATTCGACGTGACCGCAAGGAGTGGCGTATCAATATCCTTTACAGCGCCCGCAGAGCCTGTTATACTTGGGCAGGCGTTTATATGGCGAGTGCTTGTGGTCAATCACTCGAGCAAGATGGCAAAGATTGCAATTATCCCGTTGCCACGAATTCAACGCCTTGTCACTCACGCACAGTCGTTCGCCAAACGACATGCTCCAAAGTCTTCCACTGCCTCGTTTCATCCGAGCGAGAGACGCCACACCAACAATGGGGAAGATATTGATATTGCACAGGCCATAGTAGACGAGAACGTGGTGTACGCCATGCATCACCAAAATTCCGTTCCGCCTGAAACAGACCTGATGGCACTTACTGCTGAGCTCCGAATCGGACCATTAGCGCCAGGCCAGTGTCACGAGAGTGACATTCAGATGGTCGCGTTTGAGGTTGGCTCTCTACGGGTTGATGCCATGCGAGTCGTGGATTTAGTGCGAGAGGTCGAGGAGGGCGGCGCGGCGTTGGGTGTACTCACAGACATTAGGGATTTGCCAGATGTTGTGGTGTCCAGCCCCGGGACCAATGGAGAGTCGTCGAGTGCGACCGCCAGTTCATCATGAAAGGAGCAGCTCGGTCGAGGTGGGCGCAGCAAGCAAAACGAGTCCAGTGTCGGGAGACTAGGTCCGCAGGGTGCAGAATTCCTTGCGGCAGTGCCCCTAGAGTAGCCCCCGGGCTATTCAACAAGCACTTCTTCGCCAGAAGCGGCTTTTGCGGATTGGTCTTCGAGACCTTGCGAGCGTGGAGATGGCGGTTTACGTCGGCGGATGCTGTTGTTCGACTTGCTCGCCATTAACGTATGCACCCACGCCAGGAAGAGCATCCATCCCTCCGATCATACGTCACCATCTCCAATGTGATCAGAAGATGTCGACTGGTCAGACGATGGCCCTAATTCCATCTTTAGCAACATTGCCATGGCCAAGCGTGCCTTTGATCGCGTTGGAGTATGCCTTGTCCAACTAACCAACCAATCAGGGCTTTAGTATCGGCGTGCTTCTTGCGGGCTTTCCGAATACGACGACCAGGCACAGCCATTCTACCCAATGGCTCTCGTGGTGGAGTGAACTTGATGGAAACTATAAAGGGCAGGGATATCAGATCCCTTGGAGAGGTGCAGTCCCTAACGTCTTGAAAGGAAGCGAAGAACGAAACGTCTTTTCGGCTCTGAACATTACAATAACTATAAGCCATTCGAACTAATTCCCTCAAGCCGGCAACATGACTGCGGACTACCTCGAATTCAAGCACGAACTCTCATCGTCGATAGAAAAGGATGTGGATGTTATCATTAAGCCTGCCTCAGCATCGACATTTTCCGACACATCCCATGCAACGACTCTGCATGATGCTTTCAACTTCCACCCCGACAGAATCCTGCATATCGCACAACGTGGTATAGGGACCCTCCGTCTACCTGTCCCATCCTCAGAGCTCGTCACCGAGATTTTCCATGAGGACGGCAGCGTGGCGTATACTTCAACGAGAGCCAAGAAATCGTCCGGCAGCGCAGTTCTCAGTCACCCGAAGCTAGGGGACTTGATCAGCACAACGTACTTCTGGGGCCCGAGGCGACCGCCGATCCTCAAGTTCGTCGAAGGTCAAGACGGCGCGGATACTGTCACAGTCAATGGGAAGTGCATCTCCCGAACGGTCAACTTCGCCACTCCTGACGGTCGTGCATTCGAATGGAGTTACGCGTGCGCAAAGGACACCAATGGCAAGAAAGTCAACATTATCGCTCTGAGAGAAAAGGAGACGGGGAAGGTTCTTGCCCAGTTGAATAGAGGCGAAGGCACTCGCGCGGAAGGAACCTCGAAATGTAGCGCCGGCAATGGTGGACAGCTCATTCTCGACCGGGAAACCACGAGCTATGTGGATGAGGCATTGATTGTGGCGACATGTTTAATGATGCTCAAGAAGGAGATCGACCGCAGACGGGGTATACAGATGGCCGTCATCCTTGCAGTAGCATCAGGCGCAAGCTGAGAGTCCATTTGCATGGGAGAGGAGCCCGACCACCGACGGTGCGATATCATGTATGTGAAGAGCTCATATGGTACTGCAGTGACAGCTCGCTCTTGAATTTCGTCTTAGTCATTAAGGGACGTAGCAGAATAGCACAGTGAACGTGCCTGATGCCTCCATAGTTACTGCGTGCTCGCGGCGAAGTGACTGATGAGGAATGTTTGATCCTCCATACACAATTCTACAGGCGATCCATCTGGCCGCGAACCGCAATTTGGTGCTCCTTCAACTCCCGCTTCCACTTTTCAGTTCCGACGACGGTCAAGTGCAATATGGGCTGAAGAGCCTTGCCCAAGATGTCGCGCAAACGACGCAATACTTCGTCACCCGAGCCGGACAACTCGCCGCCCCCTCCCGAGCGACGCAACTCGCGGGTTGCCCAGCTCAACTACGAGTCGGAAGAAGAAAGCCGGGAGACTCCTCGTTTCAACGAGCGCGCCGGGCAAGCTGGCGCGTTCCCTGGGCTTGGAGCTGATGATGACGAGCCGTTCTACGGCCCTGCTAGTGATGGGATTGACTATTTGAGAATGGTGCGGTATGTACGGCCATGTCAAGGCAATAATGCCTCGTGCTGAGTCTCTTTTTTCAGGCCATGCAAGAGTTCGGGCTGACGACGCATACTATTCACTAGGTCTGAGGCCAAATACGTCCCACATATCTTGACAGCACCGGTAGCAGGTGCGCAGCAAGAGGTTGACCAAGGAGATGGGAAGGATGCAGAAGGAGGATACTATGACGACGGTGCATATACGGCAACCTACGACAGATCTACAGCTGCTGAACCCGCCTCGTCTCTCCCACCCGCGCAGACACGATACTACGATGCTCTCCTCGCGCAATTCAAACTCCTCCGGGAAGCTCTGCGATGTTCACCACCGTTATCAGCGGTCCAAACGCTCCGACCGGGCCAATTCATATCATTCCCCGAACATACGAACAAGGTCCGGACGCAGTGGGTAGACCATATACTTTCGACCGATCCCCATCCTGTTCAGCTTGCGTGTATGGACTCGGACACAGTGGTGGAACTAGTCAGGTTCTTGGTAATGAAGCTGGAGAAAATGCTGCGGATGGAAGATCAGGTCATGATAGCACGGGTTGGTGCTTGGGTTTGGGCAATTTTAGGCAAGTGCCGTGATTGCGGCGAGCTGTCGAGCGAGGAGGTGGGAGACCTGAGGCAACTGGCACAGATAGCGCTGCGCTTGAAAGGGGCCCACTATGCTGTGGACGTAGACGTCGACAACGAGGATGGGACGCTGGATGGAACAGCGCACGAAGACGAGTCCGCGGAGGATAACACAAATGAGCCGAATGCGAGCCATTCGGAGGGAGAGGTACCGATGACAGAAAAGCCAGAAAAGCCAGAAAAGCTAGAAGAAAGCGGAATGAGGCGGCAAAGGTTGCTAGGCACAACCGTGGACATGATAGTCACGGTCGTGGGCGAGGTTTATGGCCAAAGAGATCTGCTGGAGGCTCGGACGATATGGCTTGATGAGGCAATGAGATGAAAACAAGTGACCTGCTGCCGCACCAGCTACACGCAGGGACAGTAACTAAGAGATTCTCAATCGGACCACAACCACGGCAGGCTGCATCTAACACAGCCTGCCTCTGTCTCACATTGCAGCGTCGCCAACAAACAATCCCTCCTCTTCTACAACCTGGATTTGGAAGCTGCACCTGCGACTTAGCAACTTGCTGCATGGTTACACAAATTTCTCTCCCGCCATGACGAGACCATCTCCCTCGCTGGTCCTCTTCGTGTCTGCCGTCCTCCATCTCACCATGGGAGACCACAACCCTGACATCTCCAACGGGACCTGCTACTACTACGATGGCTACGAGGCGGACTCAAGGTATATTCCCTGCGGCAACGCGGCTCTTGGCCCCAAGGTATGCTGCGAGAGCCTGGACATGTGCCTCTCGTCAGGTGCCTGCTACAATGCGCAATGTAGGAACCCTCAATCTGTTTCGACGTTCGCAGACTCACGATTCGCAGATGGAGTGACTTATCTTGCCGGCTGCACGGTGCAAACGTACGACGATCCACTATGTCCCCAGAAAACATTTGAAGGTATGCATGAGCCACATTGAATACCCCCACATGCACTGACGGCCTTCTAGATGAACAATGGGTTGGACTGGTCTACTGCAATGGAACTTCCAATCAATGGGTCGCATGTGACGAGAAAGAGACGGGCTCGACCACAGTCACCAAACCATCGTACTGCTGGTGTCCGGATGAAGAATCGAGAACTGTTGCCTTCCGCGACTCGTCCGTCCTCCGGAACATCATGTCCTTACCGGCGACAAAGGGGCAAAGTGTCACATGGAAAGACGCAGACGCGTGGACGACGGAACACTCTCTGGCTTCGGCCATGGGATCCTCTTTGGACACGGACACAACCACGAGTACTTCTTCCTCGAGCAGCTGGAGCTCCACGAGTAGCTACTCAACATCAATATCACCTGCACCCACGAGTCAAGGATCTGGCGCGACGGTACCTCCATTTTCGACTTTTGCGGCACCTGCGGCCACCTCATCCCCGCCAGCGACCAGCTCCGGCTTAAGCACTGGAGCAAAGGTCGGAATTGCACTAGGCTCAGTGATCGGAACAGCAGTCTTTGCACTCCTCGCCTGGCTAATATACGCGTGCATGCGGCGGGGATCGCAAAAGAACGAAGCGAAGGCAGAAGATCCCCCACCAATGCGAGAACCCACCCTTCCGCAAGTCGAGCGCCGACCAACCGACCCCGACTTGAGAAGTCCGGCCTGGTCGGGCCACAAATCAGAACTCCCTGCGGACGAGAGCGTGACGAGTATGAGTACTTCGGCGCCAGTGTACCATGAATACACTTATCAGCAGAGACCAGATAGCATGAACAGGTCCGAAGTCGAAGGAAGTCCGGCGAGAACATCACCTCTGAGGCCAACACACGACGGAGGCTTGAGAGTGCCTGGGCAGAATGGGACCTTTTACGAGATGGCTGGATGAAGGGAAGAGGATGCACGCAGAGAAAAATGTAATCGCATCGAGTCCTTGCGCCTTATTTGCAAAGATAGTCCTGCCTTGGAATGACAAGGCTTCATTTCGAGCTCAAGCGCTGCTGTGCGCACAAGTACTGTGTATGCACTCCGTACCTGGTTACGCCCCTCCTCAGCCTTGTGTTGCGTGCAGCATCCGATGCGAGCACTTTGAGCCGCTCCACACGTGTGGGCTTCGGCTACACGACCTGGCACCTGTGGGGGGCGAGGGGCCGATGAGCGGATGTTCGTGTGCCTCGATGACCGTGAAGTGATACTATCAAGCAATGTTCGCGAGGAGCTTTTTCGTTCCAACAATTGCCCGTTTCCCTGTGAACTACCGTTTCCATTCTGTATTCACATCCCCTTCGTCGACAGTCCGCAAACCATTATTCCACCCTTCGGATCGTCCCAAAATGACTTCCACATCCACGTACACGGGCGCGGTCTCCCGGAGCGCGAACCTCGACCCCCGCATCGTGCCCTTCTTCGAGAAATTCTACGCAGTCAGCGACACGCCCGAGGCGCACGACGCCTACGTGGCCTCGTTCCTCCCAGACGCCGACTTCGTCATGGGCACGAAGGTCACGCGCGGGGCCGACGGCATTCTCGAGCTCCGCAAGGGCCTGTGGACCGGCCCCGTCCAGCGGCGGAAACATACGCTCGAGAAGATCTTCCCGTTCGGCAGTGCCGGCGAGGAAGCCAGGGAGGTCATGCTGTACGGGAGCGTCGAGTACGGGTTGAAGAATGGGAAGGAGTTGACCGTGCAGTGGGCCGCGCGGGCCGTGTTGGGCGAGTATGAAGGCGGGTTGAGGTTCAAGATATATCAGGTTTACTTGGTGAGTTGCCCCCTCTCTCTCTCTTCCCCCGAGCGGGTTCCTGGAAGCGAAACGAAGGGGGTTTGAGAAGCAAAGTGCACTCAGAGCAGGCTAACGTGAGATGATATTTGCTGTGATAGGATTCAGCGCCCGTTACGAATGCCCTAAAGGACGATTAGGAAATCAAAGCAAAAGAGAGTTGAACATTGGATCGGCCAAGCTTTTGGTTGGTCGTACATATCTTGTCCTGTCTTTCTAGTCGGTTGTATTCATCTATGCTTTTGGATGCGTCGTGCCAGGATTCTCTCGATCCTGCACAGTCGCCTACTGATCGGCCACGGAATAGCCCTTCGGGGCGACTGCTGTACCCCCCTGCCCATAGCCTCATTACGGTCTCAATCTCTGGGGGTCTCTCGGGAAGGGCGTCGCCTGCCTCACATTGTCCAAGCCAAGGAAGAACATGACAATCCGGTTCAAGCCCAATCCACCACCAGCGTGCGGCCTACATCCTTGTCTGAATGCATTGACATAGTCCTGGAATCCCTCAGAGTTCGGGTCGACACCTTTTGCACGCATGGACGCTTCCAAATCTGTTGCATCATTGATACGCTGTGCACCGGACATGATCTCCTCCCCGCGCATGAAGAAATCGTATGAATTGCTCAATTTGGGGTCTGTGGGATGCGGCTTGGTGTAGAACGGCCGGACTACCATGGGGAACTCGTCGAGGACGTAGAAATCCGTGTCGTACTTCTCTCGGATGATTTGACCCAGCTTCTTCTCCTGCGCGGTTGTCAAGTCCGTGACATAGTTGTCCTGCTCCGTTGTGTCAACGCCGGCATCCCTCAGCAGCTTGATGCCGTCAAAGTATTTCAGGCGCAGGGCCTTGCCGTCTTTGAGATGGAAGTCTCCAGCTCGAGGGAAGGACTTCTTCACCACGGCAATCTCGTCCTTGTACCGGGAGTACAGCTCGGTGACAATGAAGACGATGAGTTTCTCGGCGAAGTCGAGGACTTCGTGGTAGTGGTGGTCGAAGACCATTTCGAAGTCGAGGCCGGTGAACTACAGTAATGTCAGATTAGCGAGCCGAGGAAGGAAGGGGAGCTTCGAAGACGTACCTCGGTCAAGTGTCTATGAGTATTGCTGTTCTCTGCTCTGAAAACCGGTCCGATCTCAAACACCGACTCGCAATCGCCGGCAATGAGCATCTGCTTGTGCAGTTGTGGCGACTGCGCCAGAAAGCCACTCTTTCCGAAATAGTTGTTCACTTCGAAGACACCACTTCCACCTTCGGTTGCCGCACCGAGCAGCTTGGGCGTGTTGAACTTCCTCGATCCTGACTTCCTCATGTACTCTTCAAATAGGCTCTCTACACCCGAGGATATGGTGAAGATGGCCTGGTTACATTCCGTCTGTAGATCGATCACTCGATTGTCGAGGCGGGTTTTCAACGTGACGATGGGTGCTCCCTCCGCGTCAACTTCTCCTTCCTTCTCTTGTGCCGGCGGGGGTCGTTCAGCATCCTTGACTTGCATCGGGATCTGTTCAGCAGCGGAAGAGACAAGGTAGATCTTGTGGACATGCAACTCGAGGTTGCTTATTGAGGCGGAGGCGACCGGCGGATCGGGCTTCTTGACCAGACCAGTGACTCGAACAAAGGAGTTGATGTTAATGCCCACAGCCCATTTGACCATTTGCTTCGACACGCTATCTCCTGTGGCCGCGACAACTGCTTGGATTGTTTTCCCTTGTTGTCTAAGCATGAGGAAAGCGAGTTTCGCACTCTGGCTCCTGCTGTTGTGAATCCTGACAATAATGGTGACCTCCTTGTCGACATGCTCGTCTCCGAGCTTCTTGAGGTGGGTAATCTCAACCGCATCCTGTGGTACGGGGCCATAGTTGTCTGTCGCGGTATCTTCTGCTGCTTGAGCCTGTTGCATTGCTTTCTGTTCTGCCTCCTTGGCCCTCGCAGCGGCCTTCTTTGCAGCCTTCTCGGCCTCCTTTTGTGCTTTCTTCAAAGCGTTCTTCGAGGGTGCGCCGTCGGCCGAGACATTGGGGTTGTCTTTGGCGTGGGTCGGTAATGAGGCTTCCTTGTTCTCCATGACGATGGTGCCGAGTATGAGCAATGCAGTGAAGAAGAGAGAGTGCTGCTGCACGAGAGAGTGGATTGTTGACGAGAATGCGACTTGAGTCACGAGAGGTAAAGTTCAAAGTGGGCTGTTCGAAAAGTTTATGGCGGGGTCCGTTAATTGGAGGCCGCAGCCTTGCAGAGCATGTGGAGCCTTGCTCCCCTCTGCCCCTCAAGCGGCAATGTGCCCATTTCGTGATCATCCATGTATTCGTATATACTTGACGCTACAGGGTATCTTGTATGCTCATAAGTATTCGTCAACAATCGTAATTCTGCTCGTGTTATGGCCTCATCTCGGCAAGGGTCATCCGGGTCGACGCATCCTCGGCGACCCATGTCTCGATCCTCTCGACCACGTCAGCAACCGTCTTCGCGTATGTGTCTGAAACGTTGAACATCGAGGTATGCGCCGTGACTTCGTCGATACCCTCGAAGTACACACGGATCCAGGTATCGTCAGGCTTGCCCGTGACGGGATCCTTGGGTGGAAGAGCACAAAATTTGCGGTCTTTTTGCTTCCTCCCTGCCTGCGACTTGCTTTCTCCCTCGGCGTTTAGCTGTCTATCATAGTGCTCAGGGTTGAGTGTTGCAGCTCGCTTTTTTTGTTCTTTTCGCACGCGAACCTCTTGCGTTTGTGCCTGCTTCTTGGCCTTCTCTTCTTGCTTGAGCTTGTTCCGCCGCCGTCTCTCAACCAGTTCCTGACGTTCCCTCAGGGAGTCCTCCCTGTCTTTCGCTGCTCTCTCGTATGCCTTGACCTTGCGATGATGCTCGTTTCGAAGTAGTTTCACTATGTCCTCTTCTTTGAACAGCCCAGCGTCAAATTCTGCAGGTGGTGCCGGCAAGGGTGGAAGCGGCGGCAACAACCCAAGTTCTGCTGATCCCGGGTCATAGGAACCGGCGCTTGCATCCGTCGCCGAGGTTGAGTTAGCTTGCTTGCTGTTGGTCGTGACAGGCGTGAGTTCTGGAGGATCCGGATCGATGTTAAGTTCGCTGATGTCTTTGACGGTCAGCTCGCCGTCCCGATGCTCCTCTAGCGAGAGTCGTGGACTCGACACGGTCGAGGGACGAAGGCTCTCCCCTGACGACCGTCGCGTAGACGTCTCCTGTAGCTCACTTGTCGGGAGCTCAAGTAGACCACCCCTAGTGCTCGGTGAAGGCGATCTCTCCTTGACCGGTCCAGTGCTTGCGGAATAATAGTTGACGAACCTCACTCGCTTCATGAACCTGCCGTCTGGTGTTCTTGGCTTTGCTGTCTCATCAATGTCTTCCAATGCACGAACAGCGTTGAAGCGCCTCTTCAAGCCCGGATAGTCTGCAAGACAGCCGCCGAACTCAAGGTGAGAAGAGACGTAGTCCCCCGTTGCCTTGGCGAGCTCGCCACAGTGCTTGTTCCAAAAGTACCAGAACCTTCGCAGCTTGCCCGTTCTGTCTGTGAGACGAACGTCGTTTGCGTATGTTGGGTTGTAAGTAGGGCCCGGAGGTTCTGTGTCCGAAAATACTTTTGGATCCGCGGGCGGCGACACCAACGGTTGGGGAGGCGCCCGGAAGAGACTTGCGATGCCCGTGCCCACAACGCCAGGATGCATCCCCAGAAAGGGTGTATCGAAAGCGACGAGGCCCAGAATGCGATGCTGGAACAGCTCATTGCTACCTGCAGGCGAGTTGGAAGGGATCAAGGCCACCTCTGCCGCCAGGATGCCTCCCAGACTGTGGCCTACCAGGATGACATCCGTTCTGCTCGACTCGTGAGGCGCGAGCCAATTGCTAAAGTCGTCGCGAGCGAAACTGATGTTCTTCCGCGATTTGTAACGCGGGTAAATCTTTGTGTAGACAACATGAGTTTCTGCCAACGCGGGAGTAAGCCGGGCATGGACATGAGTTGGAAAACTTTGAAAGCTGGTCTCCGTTCCAAGAAAGCCATGGATGTATATGACCAACAGCGTTCGGCGATCGTCGCCAGGGCTCTCAACAGGACGGAGGGATTGTGTCGATGAAGCTCGCGAATCATGCAAGCCGCCTGAATAGGGATACGAAGCTGGATTGAGATGAGGTGAAGGTGCTGGCGAGAGATGGTTTAGGGTGCTATTCGAAACAAAGGCGGCATTCCTTGGAGGGAGTCGAGGTTGTTGGTTCCCTGTCATGTCGGCAGAGGTGAATGGTAGACCAGAGCATTTTTCAGAAAGAAAGCGTCCACGTCCACCAACTGTACAAGCAATCCCGAGCACCAAGCATGTCGAGGCCCAGTGACGAGGTGCTTGCGACCGGGCGGTGATGTGGCTGTGACGCTCCTCAACGGTTTACGCGACCACGACGACGACGTCACTTTGCATGTGCATCGTCTTGCTCACTTCACAAGGCTGCGACTCTCAGCTCTAACAAACCAACCATCAACAAGTGGTTTCTTGTTCAAACATCATGGCACCACACGTCGAGATATCAATCCCTAACACAACCACATCCGAAGGCTCCAAGCCGTACACACTCTACAACATCACGCTCCGCTTACCTCTCCGCTCATTCACAGTCCAGAAGCGCTACTCAGACTTCCTCACTCTACATTCGGGCCTAACAGACCAAGTTGGCACGCCTCCACCGTGCAGCCTCCCGGGGAAATCGTGGTTCTCAAAAACAGTTTCGAACCCGCAGCTCACGGAAGAGCGCCGCCGCAGCCTCGAAACATACCTCAAAACCATCAATGAATGCGACGACTCGAGATGGCGCACGACTAGCGTTTGGCGCGCTTTCCTCAACCTCCCCTCCTCGCTCGCAAGCAGCACGTCAAGTAAAGCCGGCGCGTTGCACTCCATCATCTCAGGTCCTGGGGGAGGAGGTGCGCCGATCACAGACCCGGTGATATGGCTTGACGTGCACCGTGACCTGAAAGCACAATTACAAGACGCACGGCTGAACCTGACGAGCCGGGATCAAGCCACCACAACACAGAAACAGCATGAAGCTGGTGCCGCGGCGAAGAGCCACCTGGTGAAAGCTTCGGGGCTTATATCGGCACTGGAAGAAGGGCTGGCAAATATCCAAAGGGGCGCAAGTGATGGGTGGGGAGGACAGAAACTGGGAGACGGCGAACTACGGAGGCGGAAAGATCTTATCGCATCAGCAAAGAAGGACCGAGACGGGCTGGAGAATTTGTTAAATGCCATGGCCACGAAATCCAAACTTGATCAGACTGTCGCTTCCATGCAGCAGACCCAAGAGCTGATGGGTAGTGCTCACAACACCAAGCCAAAGGTTGGTGGCGGTAGAGTTCTCGGGAAGGAGACGGCCGAGACGCGCGAGCTCGACAACCAAGGCGTTCTGCAACTCCAGAAGCAGAAGATAGCAGACCAAGACCTCGATGTAGAGGAGCTACGGAAGATCGTCCAGCGGCAAAAGGAGTTAGGCATCGCCATCAACCAAGAACTCGAGGTGCAGAACGACATGCTGAGGATGGTCGACGAAGATGTGGACCGAGTGCAAGGGAAGATCCAGATCGCGAAGAGGAGGATTGGGAAGATATCGTAGCGCGATAGCTCGTTGTCATGATAGCGTTCATTCATTTTGCGTGCTCACCACGTCAACTTTGGTGGTTGGGGTATCTGTAAAACAACAACTTTTGAGGACAAGCAGGCTCGGGAAGACATATTCCCACACCCCAGGCATAACGGGCAAATCCATCACTGCTACTTTCTTGACGGCTTCACTTTCATCAGGTCATCTGCCTCGTCTCTGCTCATCTCCGACAGCTCTTCTTCATCTTTGCCGATGAAACCGATGTTTCCCGTTCGTATCCTATACCACAGCTCCCCTCTATTCTCGCCGAGCCGTCCCTGGAAGAGCTTCTCCTTGAACTCGCGCAACGCGTCGTTGTAGTAATTCGGCACCTCCATCCCGATCGTCTCGTTTCGCATCGTGCCCAAACCTTCCAAAATCATGTCGTAGTTCTTCTGTCCATAGTCCCTCTTCACGAGGTCCTCTATGATCTGTTGCATCTGCTTGACCGCTTCTTTGACGATGGCCATATCATCCGTGGTTTTGAAGACATCTTTGAACTCGGGGATTGCGTTGTTTGGGTTGATGTGTATCTTGCCCTGCTCGACGGGTCGCTCTTTGCGCAGCAACTTTTCAATGTCAAGTCCGGAGAGCGGCTTCTCGGCGTCCCGATCACGAGTTCTCACTCTTCCTTTCTTACGCTTATCCACCTTTTTGACATCCGCTGCGTCTTCAACCTTTTGCAGCGCCGAATTTGCTTGTTCTAGAAGTGCAGACGGCGGTTTCTGCATGAGCTCATACACCTCCTTTCTCTTTGGTAATTCTTTGCTCTTCTTTGGATCATTGGCGTTGACTGCGCGGTCCTTGATAGCATCCTCGATAGTATGGAGGAGTGGTGAGAATGTGTCATCAATAGCCATCATTTCTTCGCCATTTTCATCGTCCACAAGCATCATATTGTCGACGAAGTCGCTCATGCTCTCAAGCAGCTTTTCTGATGGCAGATTGCGATGTTCTGTGAGTGCTTTTCCCGACACGGTGAGGACTTTGTCAACTGGCGGAAATCTGTATGACCGAATGTCCTCTGCAAATGGCAAGACATTCTCAACCAGGCCCTCGAAATCCCCCTCCACCAGCGGTGAGAGCACCGTGAGAATTGGCTCGGCCGTGTCTTTCTTGACCAGCCGGCCGATAGCGACGGAGCCAAGTTCGAAGAGGGAGTGAATAAGCGAGGATAACGCCATCGCGGCTTTGTCGTTGCCTTTCTGTGCCACAACAATATTTGCATTGTCCATAAGCATATACCGCTCGATGTTATCCGCAGGAACAAAACCCAATATGTCGTACGCAGCTTCTGTCTCATATTTTGTGATGTTTTGTTCTGATTCGGCGATTGATACCGCAGTTCGTCCGTATTCATAGCCTTTGGCCAGTTCATCGCGATCGAGTATCTTCGTGCCACCTTCGTACTCGTCGCCATTGACTCTGTACTTGTAGAGGCTGTGCACGGTCGCCAAACCGTCACCATCTTCGTCTTCAGTAGCGCCACTCGGTCTGCTGATGTAGGCACTCGCGGTGGGTGGCCTTCGGACGGATACTTTCATGTACCTCTCCACGTCGATAAACAAGGCTGTGTCGTACTGTGTCGGGTCACCGAGCCTCAACTGGCCTCTGAATGTTGGCGTTGGACGGACCGCCTTAATGGCCGGTCTCGAAAGGTCGTCGATGGCCTCCTGCATTGTGCCAAATTGTCCACCGCTAAGGTCGACTAGGGTTTTCAAGATTCTTTCGTTCTTCGCCTTGTCCTTCGGCTTGTCCTCTTCCTTGAAGCCGTACTCGGGGTCGTCGAAGTCTACTCCCAACACAGTCAACTCGATATTGTTGTCTTCGAATTGTTGCGCGACCTGATCGAGATCATCCTCGTCGATGTGGCTCCCTGTAGCATTTGTGATAACAGAGATCCTCTTTCTATATTTCAAATGCTTGCAGTGCCGAGTGATCATGTCCACTCCCAGGATGATGGCGGAAACAATATCTCGCTCGTCCGTGTGACTGGGCTTCAACGCCTTAGGCAGATTCTGTAGCTCGGGAAGTAGGAGTTGCGCTATGGGTTGAAGCACGCTGATGTGCTTGTAGCTGTCATCCTGATCCATCATTGAATTGTCCGTCTGGTCTGTCCCGAGTCCGAGTACACCGATTTGCAAGGTCTTGCGCCCTGTGAAGACGACACCAGTAATTCGGTCGTAGACCCACTGCAGAGACCATTCCAAATCGATTTGTTCTCGACCGTTATGCTTCTTGCCCATCGATCGAGCAACGTCGATGATGTAGACGGTGGCCTCCTTGTCCGCCATCTTAGCCGGATCCTTGATGGAGATATGAAGTTCGGACGGCGAGGAGGCTCACGGGAGGAGGAGAGTAAGCAGCCCTATAGCGGATGAGGCGAGGGAAACAATTCGGTGGTACAGAGTAAGAGGGCCGTAATACATAACGGACTCGGCGCGTCGTTGACTTGGGCTTGAGCTGAAGCGAAAATGCGAGTGCACGTACGAGTAGAGGGGGTGATTGAGGTGCGGACGTCAGGCATCGATCACGAACTTGCCGCGTCATCACGTGGCAGCAGATCACGTGGCAGCAGCTGCCACCAGGCGGCGGACCCTTCACTTGTTCACTTTCCGCTGCCTTCAATCTTGCAGCTGTCGCTCCTCATCAAGCACAAGTTCGAGTGCCTGCCCCGACCCTTTCACTCTGAGTATGTTTTGCAGTATCCCTCGCCAATATCTTGCCGACGCGGTTGATATTCTCTACTGCTTTACACCACTCTCTGGACATTCCTACAGTAGCCAGGACATGGCGCTCGACACTCCACATCAATGACATTAATATCGTGACATACGTCAGCATCTCTGTCTGATCTTCAGTCTATCATTGGAATGGCAGTAGTACTCTCTTGAGCTCTCCCAACCATCACAACCGTGCACGAAGCTGTTCCTGTGCTGACCTCTTCCAATGTCTATTCTTGAGCTGGATCACGGAAAACCCAAGTTCAGCCCATCTATCTTCCCACGGCGGCAGTTTATATGACGAAGAACCTGCTGTCGGAGGCCCTGCAAGGTCCCGGAGAAACCCGTGATATCCGGGCTACTCGAGTCCCAGCTCACGGAAGTTGAGCCCGGGGCCTTTGGACTTCGGCCGTTCGACCTCCCAAAGATCTTGCTCGGAAACAGCAGGCAATGGCTTGGCCTCGCGCCCTGCAAAATAGCGAGCAACTGCCGCGGCCTGATATTCATACACTCGGAAACTGATTCCAGCCTTAAGCTGTCCGATGACAGTGATTGGGGGATCGCCGATCTTGAATGAATGTTGGTAGAATCCCGCCAACCTGTTGACGCTTTTCCCGTCCATTCACCACCAACAAGCATACATATTTCGTCCCTGTCATAAACGCCTTGCAAACTAGGAGGACAATTTCGACGAGACGGTGTTTGGGTCTATCAGAATGCCAGCTGCAGCTCCGGCCAGTATTGCGTGATCAACCGTCGCATGTAGCCCGCCAGGTTCGGTATTCTTCGTGCAAAGTCGGTAACCTCAGGGTGCATCCCACGAGCCTGGAAGACGGCTAGAAGCATTCCAAACACCACGGCATCAAAAGACGTCGGCTTCGGCGTGCCCAGCAGGAATGTCTTGCCACCGAGAGTTGTGGAAACAGCCAGCAGATCCTTGCTGGCCTTCTCGACGATCTCCGCAGGGGTATAGCGGCCCGTTCCTTGGTCGTAGACGCGTCTGGCGAAGTCCCTGCGGATGGTTTTGGTCTGATCAGAATGGCCCAGGTAGGCGGCTTTGAAGAAATAGTCGGACCCATTGTCGTCGAAGAATTCATAGTACAAGATGATCCAGTAGAAGTGGTCTTCCAGGGTGCGCTGCACCAGGTGCCCGATTGCCTTCTGATCGGCGGTCAATTCGGCATTGGGATCAAAGACGTGTTCTTGCAGGAACGAGACGATCAGGTCTGAATCGCTGATTTGGACACCATCGATGCTAATCCAGGGGACCTTGCGACGAGGCGCGTCAGAGAGATCCGGCTCGATGACCGTCTCGTAGGGGATGTTGAGGAATCGGAGGAAGCATTCGAGCTTCGTCGGGAACGGGGACAAATTTGGCACGAGGCACTTGACGTCGGGATTCGCGATGCCGAAGCGGTGGAGTTTTACTTTGCGCAGATGGGAGATGTTGACCTTCGCGTATGGGTTCCCGTAGACGGGGAATTGGTCCATCGTTCAAGTAGCTACACAGCCTCCGGTTCGAGACGTGTCGCAGGTTGGTGTCAGCAAAGCAGGATAGACATATCGGTCGAGGCAGCAGCTCGTAGAGCATATAACAGACGACACCTGCATCATTGCAACGCGAGCACAACCATGAACAGGTTGTCGGTGAATTTCAAAGCAAAAGGCATTCACGACCACAATAGGAAAAAACCAAAACAGGAATGGCTCTCACCGTCCACAGGCTCGAGGCATCGGATCAACGACCGAGGAAGTCGACGAGGCTCCCCTAAACCAAGCCAACCTGCTCTAGGGGACCGAACTGAGCGAGCAGCTTTCCACGAGCCTCAGTAGCTTCCACAACAAAAATGGATCAATGTTCAGACCACGAGAGTCGAGACAGACACGTCGCGCTCGGAAAGCTTCAGTCGGGTTTAGATACGAGAAAAAAACACGGGCACGGGCATGATCCGGTTCCGACAAGGCGCGGACGGACCAGCTGGAAGAGGCTGTGGACACACTGTAGGTTTTAGAGATTCGGGAAGATGTGTACGCCCGGCAAGCGATGAGTTTGAGAAATTCCTCGGATGCGGTCGGCCTCGGTTTGCTTCGCCGAAGGAGTGCGGTTTGGGTGTAGCAGACAACCGGAGGTCATTTTCACCGGGAGAGAGAAGGGTCGACGCCTTGCTCGATCCTTTTCAGTTCGGTCTGTTTCAAACATGCTCGATTCGCTAGACTTATACAACAAGAGTCGCCATCTATCTACCACCAGTCGCCCTGGTCCTTCATGGCAGCCGCAACCTTGCTGAAGCCAGCAATGTTGCCACCAGCCACCAAGCTAGGGAACTCGTCCTCCTTGGGCGTCACATACGTCTTTGCTGTCTGCAGGCAGTTCTCAAAGCAGTTCTTCATGATCTGCTTCAGCTTCTCGTCCACCTCCTCCGCCGTCCACTTGACGCGTGCCGAGTTCTGAGCCATCTCCAGACCTGACACCGCAACACCGCCTGCATTCGCGGCCTTGCCGGGCGCGTACCAGATCCACTTCTCGCCCTTGTAGTTTCGCGCCGCCTCGAAGGTATTGATCGCCTCTTGTGTGCAGCCCATGTTGCTTCCTTCCGCGATGTATTTGCATCCGGCCTTGATCAGACCTTCCGCCTCTTCGCCAGAGACTTCATTTTGCGTGGCCGAGGGGAGGGCCACATCTAGGTCGCCAACGTGCAGCCAGGGCCGTGCGCCCTCGAGGTATTTCACCTTGTTGCTGAATTCGGATGCGCTAGCAACCTCGGACAGCGCTTTCCGGTCCAGCTTGATCTTGGCAATGGCTTCGATCAGCTCTGCGTCGATGCCCTTGTCGCTGGTGGCAATGATGGAGCCTTTGCTGTCGCTGAGGGAGAGGACCGTGCCGCCGAGGTCGATCACTTTGAGAGCGGCGAATTGGGCGACATTGCCAGAGCCCGAGATGGCAACCCTCTTGCCAGAGAAGGACTCGGTACCACCGGAGGCGTGGCTGATCATATGTTCGACATACTGTTGAAACGTCAGCGGCGACAATCTGGCGCTTTCGAATCACTCACATAGACAAGTCCGTAGCCAGTCGCTTCAGGTCGGATCAGAGAGCCGCCCCAGCTGCCTGCGCGTGGTTAGTGCTTTTCCAATACCACGCACGTGGTCGACTTGCCTCCTTTTCCAGTTAGAATGCCCTCCCACAGCTTTGTCTGTTTCTTGTACTGTCCAAACATGTAGCCGACTTCTCTTCCGCCAACACCGATGTCACCAGCTATCGACACAGTCAGCCTGCTGGATCGGGAACCTGGTCGCGTGAGCCCTACCGGGAACATCTGTATCTGCGCCAATGTGCTTTCCCAGCTCAGACATGAACGCCTGGCAAAACCGTCGAATCTCGTTCTCTGATTTGCCCTTGGGATCAAAATCCGCACCACCCTTGCCACCTCCCATGTTCAAGCCCGTCAACGCATTCTTGAAGATCTGCTCGAAGCCCAGAAATTTCAAAACCGACAGGTTCACGGTGGGATGGAATCTGAGGCCACCTTTGTAGGGGCCCAGTGCCGAGTTGAATTGGACGCGGTAGCCACGGTTGACTTGGAGTTCGCCCTTGTCATCTTCCCAGACGACTCGGAATTGGATGATCCTCTCGGGAACCGAGGCAACCTTTAGTGCCTTCCTGTATTCGGGGTTCTTCTCGAAGAGCGAGGAGTTCTCCAGTGTCGAGGAAAGCTCCTTGTAGGCCTGCTCAAACTCGGGCTCAGATGGGAGGTTGGACATTTTGGCGGCGGACGGGGAGTGGTTTCGTCAATCAATGGATGGGTGGCTGACGAGATCCGCGCTGGCAAGATGTGAACGGGTTGTGAAGGGAAATTACGGAATATATCACATGTAGATAGAGTCAAAAAGAAAACCTTGAGGCTTCACCAGGGCGTGATGGAGCTTTTTGCTTCTGCGATTCACCCACCTACCCGAGCTTCGCATTCTCCTCTCGAACGGGGTACGTCAACAGTTCCGCACTCGATGGGTGACGACACCTGAAGCAATCATGATGCATGTGCATCTGCCAGGGGTAAGTGCAGATTCTACAACAGCTTGCTTATCGTGGTCCGTAATTGGGGAGGCACAGAAGACCATCAAGGAAGCACTCGCGCCCATCGTAGCGAGACCCTTTTCTTTGGAGCTGGTGTTGACAAAATTTTAGGACACGACGACAGACACGCCCGTGATTGGTTCGATAAGGGCGAGGTGTTTTGATAGTCCTCTAGCGGGGATAGTTTCACAGAGCGGATGACGATGAGCAGGCCGAACCGCCTGAATTACTCGATTGAATCTACAGATGGCATGACAAGACCACCAAGACCTAAGCTCCTGCGCCCTATCGAGGTTGGAGGGTGTGGAGAGCTTCTCGTTTTGGGACTCCGCGCAGATTCTGGAGATCCGATGTCGCTTGCTTTGCCACCGTCGTGTGCGCCGCATTTTTTTACGCATGTGGAGCCAGGCCAGAACCACCCCGCCATCAGAAGCAAAACCAGCCAGCGTGTGCGGTCGTGACAATAGCCCTGCGAAGCTGGTAATTAGAGCGGAATAGCCAAGCTACAAAGCATCCCACGCCCAGGTGGCTCTAGTGTAATCCGGCATGTCTGGAGATTCACCTCAGGGACAGTTGCCACCTGCACACGTGAAGCCACAGAATTTTCCTCGGAGAGTTTCCTGTGGTTTTCGTAGGACGGCACCACGCTTTAAGCAACCGGAGTCTAGATCAAAGCCCTGCACGACACCACAACGCAAGCCTTTCTCCTCTGCATTGTGCAGAGGGCAGAACAGTGAATTGTAAAGGTTTGAGTGAAATGATGGAGCGGGGAGCATTAGGAGACTCCGAGACTCCGAGGCCCTTGGGTCACGTCGGGCGGGAGCCTCGTCGTCCGTTCGCCCTCCGAGGTTGACTCATGTTCATTGTGGAGTGTTGAGGCCTTGCACATATCAACATGCCAAAAGCAAGTCTAGACCACGCGAACACGAAATTTAATCGGGCTGCCGTGATCCGAATTCCCGCCCCTGCACGAGGTCCATTGCAAAAAGGCTTTCGTAAATCTCTTAGCCCAGGACAAGCTATTGCAGCTAAAGGGCACCATGTCCAAGCCAAATCCTTCTTTCTCCATCCTGCCTGTACGAGACGCCGCCCAGCTGGCGGATGTCATTCCCCTCTTCTACGCATATGCCGCTTCGCTGGGGTTCGACCTTGCATTCCAGAACTTCGATGATGAAATGGCGAGCATGCCAGGAAAGTACTCGCCGCCCGAGGGAGAATTGTTGCTTGCCCGAGACCAGGCTGGCCTGGCCGTTGGGTGTGTTGGATTGCGCCCTTTGCCGTCGCCGGACGGGACACCAAGAATCTGCGAGATGAAGCGCCTGTATGTCTCGCCTGCAGGGAGAGGGACTGGCGTCGGGAAAGCGCTCGCGTCGGCGATCATTGCAACGGCGGAGAAGCTCGGGTATAGCGAGGTGAGGCTGGATACACTACCGAGTATGGTTGCTGCTTTGAACATGTACCGAGCTATTGGCTTCGAGGACATTCCCGCGTATTATGAGACGCCTTTGGAGGGGACACATTTCCTCGCACTGAAGCTGCCCCTGCAGAAAGACGGTCCTGTGTCGTAATCCTGGAATGTGGGCTCGCGTATAACATGAAGACCCGAGGCAGTGTCACCGACGCACACAATGCTCCTTGTAAAGCTCAAACTTCATTTCAGGACAAGCGCGTTCTTCTGCTCCCACCTTTTCACTGCGGCGAGGGCTGCCGTAATCTTCATTCCTAGTCGAGCATCAAGCTCATATTTCTCCCAGCCTTTGGCCCTCTCCAAATACCCTTTGACTTCTTGTACTAGCTTTGCGTCGCGCTTGAGATCAGCAAGAGGCAGCTGCTCGGCAGGGTCTCGGGCGAACTTGCTTCCATGTTGCTGGACGTAACCAATTCTTTGCATCCAAAGGTTGACAGCCATTTCGTAATGTGCGGTTGGCGCCATCCAGTCGTCTTTGTTGGCACCTTTGAACTCGTGTGCGGTTTGGTGCAGGAGTTTCTTTTTCAACACCTCTTGCGAATCCTCGTGCCGGCGCAGATTTCGGAGAATGACAGCCTTCAGGATGTCGAGGATTGCATACTCATCCATGTCCTCCTTCTCCCAGTGCGGCGTCGCCTCCGACCAAGCTAGGTTGTCGAGGCAGTCCTGCAGCTGTGCTTCGTTCATCTTCTTGAAGCCATTCCATAGGAAGATCATCTCGTCAAGCGGACTGACACCAACTGCGTCAATAAAGCTGCATCCCCTTCTTGCTGCACGCTCTTCCCATTTCGAGATCTTGCGCACGACAAACAGGTCGAACGGGAGTTGTCGTCCCATCATCTTCTTCTTGCCGACCTTGGTGGGAGCAGTCTTGAACAGTTCTTCGGCCAGTTTCGCATGCTTCTCCTTGTCTTTGGCGGAGAGAGACTTGTCGTACCGGTAAAAGCAGAGATGTGCAGAAGCTGCGATGTAGTAATACAAGGCACGAGACCACGCATTGAGGTCAACACACGCTAGCATGGAGTCGGCGCACAGCTGGTACTTGTGAGCGTTCATGGCGCTCAAACTCTTCTCGAACATGTGCAGCGCTTCGATCTGCTTGAGTTGGCTCTTGCCCGGACGGGAGAGGATGGCCAAGGCCTTGTCGAGGTTTCTCTTCGCTGCTTCCGTTCTCGCTTCTTCCACAATCCAGAGATGGCTGTTGGGGTATCGCCTTCTCATTTCGACCAGGAGGTTCTCAAGGCGTTTTGCAGGGTAGCCCTCCACATCGTCGGGTTTCGAGAGATCTGTGTCTGAGACGATGTCACAGAAACCGACTATGCCGTTGTACCAGCCGAAGAGAATGAGACTGGCCATGCCACCATTGACATTGGAGAATCTGCTGGCTTGCCACAACATCCGAATACCTCGTTCACGGTCGCCACGGAATCCCACGATGTACAAAAGCCTGCTGAACGCCGGAGGAATAATGGAAATGAGGAGGTTCAGGAGCCCGCACATAAGATTTGTACCAGAGTGGATGAACACGTCAAGAGGATTGGAAAACGTGTTGGACTCTGGCCCTTCCGTGAGCAATCCTGAAGATATTGTTGTCGACTTCCTCAGCATGCCCTCTGAGTGCAGCTCGTTCGAGTGATGTGAGAGATTCATCTGCTCGATCTTGATATCGAGTTCGGTTCGGGCATCATCTTCCACATCTGTTTCCAGATGGCCGATGTAGCCTTCTGTGACCACATTGCTGTCATCCACTTCATGGAATTCGTCGTCAGAATCTTCTTTCTCTGCCGTGTTGGCGGCTTCGGCATGCCTCAGAGCAGACGGATGAGCCGGCTGGACCGGATGTTGTGTGTGGGCTTCAACCCGTTCCGGTGTCGATCGATCCGACCTCCCAGAAGCAGATGACGGAAGACTCTCGGTCGACTGGTCCCTGGACGAGCTGCTTGCAGGTAGCTTCTTGATAAAGTTTGCCTCCATCTGGACAATGCTGTCCAGGGTAATGTATGCTTTCCTGAGCTTGTAAAACCCTCGTATGGATTCGGTGAGACTCTCGTTCAGCACGGCCACAACAGCGGACATAATCTGGGCTTCCGCCTGGCACAGGGCGAATTCGGTGCCTTTCTCGTAAATGGCGGAGTTGAAGGACCGAGAGTCGTGCTGTGCTTTCGCATGACTTGTCGAAGCGCTCGATTCGGCTTCGTAGAGCATCTCGGAGGCCTCCTTCATAAACTCTTGCTCGAAGCCCAAGGCCGCCTTCATGAAGGCCAACGTGCCTTTAGCCAGTTTGTGGAACGAGGAATTGCCTTCGGCCAGGCCCTTCTCAGCCCCCATGATATCGTCGTCCATGATAAGCTCAACAGCCCGCATGGCTGCCTCAAGGTTTTGAGATTCCTCTAACGAGTCCAGGCTTTGGGTTGACGCATTCAGAGACGACCGTCCCCGGTCGAACCATCGTCCAACTCGGTGCATCTTGATTTTGACGACGAAATCTGCAGGTGAGACACTGACAAAAATCGGTACAGACCTTGTACTCCGTACCTAGCAGCACATTTCCAAGTCTCCAAAACACCCTGGAGGAAGGGTCTTCAATGATCAGGACGGGAAGCGAGGTTGTGTAAAAAGGCACAGTTCAGCTCCAGGATCAGGAATCAGGCATCTGTCTTATTCCGTTCCGGCCCCCACGTGCTCGTGCACTTCACACGGCTCGTGGGTAGCATCAATCGAGCCGTTTTGCCTCCAAGGATCTCTGGATGACGATGGATAGAAGGTCATTGTGGAGTTTGAGTTATGCCCGCAATGCTGCATCGCGTGCTTGCTTGTGTCTGTCGGGCCCGTGATCGATTAGGGGTGCCTAGACGCCTACTGGGCAGTTCGGAGGCTGTCACTAAGCGTGCAGCTGCTCGGAACCACTCATCGTTATGTCCTTTCTCCGCACGTCAGTGGCTAGAATCCGGTAGGCACGAACACCACGTTGCCCATTCAAGTTCGTTGTGACTTGCCCTGCAACACACTCCTGAGGTGAATTCGACATTTCCCTGCCACCAACGACGCCCCCAAGAGCTATTCACAGCGGTTCCTCAGTTGCTGCGCATAGGCTATCTCCCTGCTACTCGGTCTCTCTCCCCCTACTCGAGGGTGAATCTACACCTAGAATCCATCCCGGCTTCATTGAGTGCGCCATCATGTCGTCGAATCCACCAACAGCAAAAATGCAGCCCACAGAGACAACGAAGAGTGAAGTAGACCCGGCAAAGGCGTCAAAGACGGCTACAGCCCAGCCGCCGGCGATGCTTGAAGAAGATGACGAGTTCGAAGACTTCCCTGTTGAAGGTATGCGGAGCTCACCAGGATTTCCTTTGAGATGGCGACGGAGATTTCTGACAGCACACAGACTGGTCGCAAGAAGATACTGAAGTCCCAGGTGGGACCACACATCTCTGGGAAGAGAGTTGGGATGACGATGATGAGAATGAAGATTTCAGCAAGCAATTGAAGTATGTACAACACCGCTACTGGCCTCGCGCTGTGCACGAAGCTGACTCGTTGGCAGGGAGGAGCTTAAAAAAGTCGATGCGAATAAATAGGTCTTGTCAACATCAGAGCGTTGCATTGAAGGCGTCCGGATTCACGGAAAGGAGCGATAAAACAATAGGATCGGCATATGTTCATCTAGGGCCTACAGAAGAGAAGACCATCATACAACAGAATCCTGCTTGTTCTCGGGGTTCAATCACAAGTTCGGCTTTGCAACGCCGCTTGCTTCGAATCTGAATCAATCATGCCCGTCCCAATGGCGAGAATATGCTCTACTTACTGGAGAGAGCCGACACCCCAGGCAAATCCTTACCCTCAAGCAACTCCAGGCTCGCACCACCGCCAGTTGAGACATGGCTCAGCTTGTCCTCGACCCCATATTTCGCTGCAACAGTGGCCGTATCGCCTCCGCCGATGATGACGATCTTCCCATTCTCGGCTGCGGCAACGGCGGCATCTAGAGTCTGTTTCGTACCATTTGCGAACTTGTCGAATTCGAAGACACCGGGAGGGCCGTTCCACAAGATTGTTTGTGCCTCGTCAATTGCTTGCTTGTACAGTTCGATGCTCTTCTCGCCACAGTCGAGACCCATCCAGCCGTCCGGAATGCCCTCGCCATCTGTAGCAGTGCCGGTCTGCGCATCCTTGTCGAACTTATCGGCGGTGATGTAGTCAACAGGTAGGACGATTTTAACATTGTTCTTCTTGGCTTTCTCCACCAGTTCAGCGACCTTCTCACTTCCGGATTGATCAAACAAGCTGTTCCCGATTTTGACGCCTTCCAAAGTTTTCTTGAATGTGAAAGCCATACCACCGCAGACGATCAGGCTGTTTACTTTGCCCAGCAAGTTGTCAATCAGCTGAATCTTGTCTGACACTTTCGCACCGCCCAAGATTGCGAGGAAGGGCCGCTTCGGGTTCTCGAGAGCTTGAGCAAAGTAGTCAAGTTCCTTCTTCATCAAGAAGCCTGCGGCCTTCTGAGGTAGGTCCACACCGACCATGGAGCTGTGAGCACGATGAGCGGTTCCGAAGGCATCGTTGATGTAGACATCGCCCAAAGCTGTCAACCCCTGGCGGAACTTGGCTACAGCATCCTTGTCTGCCTTCACCTTTTTGCCGTCAGCGTCTTTGGAGCTTCCCTCTTCTTCGGCATGGAAGCGGAGGTTCTCCAGCAAGATGACCTGGCCCCCGCTGGCCTTGTTCACTGTCTCTTCTACCTCGGGACCAACGCAATCGTCTGTGAACGTCACACTCTTGCCCAGGAGCTTCTCGAGCTCGGGAACGACCGGACGCAAGCTGTATTTGGCGTTCTTTTTCCCGTCCGGCCGACCGAGGTGGGACATGAGGATGACTGCTTTGGCGCCGTGGTCGATGGCATACTTGATAGTGGGAAGCGCCCCAACTATTCTCTGAGGATTGGTAACATGTTTCTCGCTATCGAGGGGGACGTTGAAGTCGACTCGGATTAAGACGCGCTTGTCTTTCAGGTCGACATCGGTGATGGAGAGCTTGTTCGAGAGAGACATGCTGAATTGGACGGGTACGAATGAGGTATGACTGAGGACTGATAGGAGGAAGTACAATGAAGGACTAGAAGTGACGCAAATGAGCTTTGAACGCTGAGAAGAAAATTAATCACCTGTCGAACTTCTCGGAGCCACGGAGGGGTCAAATCGGGTTGGGCAACAAGCAGAAGCAAACTGGTGGGGTGATGAACAGAGCACGCTTCGGGACCCGACGTCACAGCCAACAGCGGTCGCAGCTGGGGGGCAGCCCTTCTGTTAGCAAAGCTCTCAGCAATCCCTCACCTTTGGCCTATGCTGGCGAGCCCTGCATACTCGCTGAGGCGTGAGCCAAGCTTCCAGAACCGATCAGAGGGAAGCAAACGCCTCGGGAATTCTTCCGTGCAGCGATAAGATATGCGATTGGGAGTGGTTCCAGACTGGGATGGTTTCCTGCATGAATACTGGATGATAGCAATCATCGCAGGGTAGAGATAAATCCCATCAGGACAGATAACGCACAATAAATATCTCTTCAGGACAGCCTCATGGAATCTACCTTGTAGAACTGGACACATGCGGCAGGCATCGTGTGTGCGGGTTTCGTCCATGCTGACTGGTGGGATGGTGATCATGCGGACTTCCGCCAGACCCTGAGACAGCGTCGAGACACAGCCACCGACTGCATCCTCCTCCTCTGTGTGCCACACACTGCACGCGTTTGACCGCCGACATCTCTACAATCATTGATACCAAAGACTCGAAAACTTGGTTATCGGTTACACGAGACCATACCTCTGCAATCGTGTCGTTTTGCGTTCTTGCCGTGGCATAGGAACTAGAGTGAATCCACCCGGCGCTCCGTTCAGTGCAGCCTGTGGCCCCGATCTCAGACTCTGGCGTCACAGACGTATTTCATTGACCTCATACCTTCGATCAACGAAACTCCTCCTTTCGCCTTTCCCTCTTCTGATTTCCTCCTTTCACGATGCTGGAAACATCGAGGAAGAAATCGCTAGCCTGGCTAAACAGTCGTTACATTTATGGAAGAATCGTACGTTCCGTGTCTCTCTTCACAAGGTCTCGTCCCATGCTGATTCCTCAACAGCCATTGTTACACACCATCATTTTCCTCGTCGAGCTAGCAATGGCTGCCCGACTTATTTCCAAATTCAACTCCTACTATGCACAGAAGCCTGTGCTCACGACCATGATCACGAATGCGGTAGGTGGAATAAATCTGCTGCAGCTGGATGAAGGTTGACAGAACCAGGTTCTTGGCGGCATCGCAGACACGGTTGCACAGTCAATAACAGCATTCCGGGCGAGACAATCGATGCTTCCTAGCACGACCGATTCAAGATACCTCATATCCTCTGGCGTTGAACTCGAAGACCTCAACGAGAAGCCGGCAAGACTGTCGCCTGACCTGGGTCCCCGCAGAAGTGGCCCCCAGCCTTTCGATTTCGAACGCCTGACTCGGTTCATGTCTTACGGTTTCCTCATGGCGCCCCTACAATTCCTGTGGTTTGGTCGACTCACGAAGTGGTTTCCGATCGGCCCCAAAAACGGGAACACCCAAGCCTTGAAGAGAGTGGCCATGGACCAGCTCATGTTCGCTCCCGTCGGTCTCTCTTGCTTCTTCACATTCATGACAGTCGCGGAAGGGGGTGGGCGAAAAGAGGTTGAGACAAAATTCAAGGACATATATCTGCCTACGCTGAGGGCAAACTACATTCTCTGGCCTGCGGTGCAGATCATCAACTTCCGGCTCATGCCTCTTCAGTTTCAAATCCCATTTGTCAGTACGGTGGGAATTGCCTGGACAGCATATCTCAGTTTGACCAACTCAAGCGAGGACGAGGCGCAAGGGCTCCAGTGAAGGCGTTCGGAAAGGCAGCTTTACCAGCGAGCAGATACCCAATGACCAGCATCAACGGCGTTTGAGGTGGACTAGTCATTATGAAACGTATACAGCCAGGGCGCGAGCTCATCATTCCCAACAGAATATTGTTATTATGTTCATCTCGGTCAATCAGCGAAATGTCTTTGATACTTACATTCTTACAGATCGCATGTGAGCTCCACATTTCCCGGTCCCATACAGAACTCTGACTCTAGATATGTGGTGCGGGTCGGCTTGGACTCGCGAACGTCCTGATGGATTCGCAGCTCTGGAGCATGCCGATGAAGGCCACTGGTCGGTATTCAATCGGGAAAAAGGTGCTTACCTGTCTCGTTCATATATGCCGTCTGAATGATCATCTCAATCTTAGCCTTGAGTGGGTTTCTAATCGTTGTAACGGCGGCCAACGACCAGAAGATACATCAATATGAATAGGGAGACGAACCGCCAGGACCAGGACCTTGCAAACCGATCATTTGTCGGGAGTGAAACGTTCTGGACCTCCCAAAACAGATCACTATGGTGACGCCAAAGCTTCAGATAGCGACGTCTAGCCGTCCATGGTGCCTGGCATATCCGCGAGAACAATACACCCTCGACGTGTGCTCCAGTCACGTGGGCGGCCGCAGTAACGAGGTAGGACGTCGAGAGAACGCCATTCGAAACCAGTTGTCCCCGCAGATTTTCCCATAATTTCAGAACCTTGCAAACGCCCGGAAGGTCAGGCCTGCCAGTGTGAAGGCAGGTATGCAACTTGTGGCGCGCTAGGTGCTGGTGGTTACAGTATGAACGAGCAATCCATAGCATATGGGGAACGGATGCGACTATGCCATCAAAGCCGTCAAAGGTGCCTTTTCTTTTTCTGCCTTGTCACTGTCTAGGCAGGCACATAATTTAGAACTCCACCCACTCTCAACTTGCGCCCTATGAACATCTAATTGCCGAAGTGGCCACAGACGCCTACGCCCCCAGCTCGGCCAAACCGTCTGGCCGCTGGTGGTGCTGGCGTGCCTCAATGTGAAAGACCTCTCGCACAAACTCACAGCAAGTTCTCCCCCTTTTCTGCCTTCATCTGCCCGTACTTCTTCAGTCGAATGGCTTGAACCTTGATGAAACCGCCCGTCTCAGAGGGCTCGAAGCTGCCGATCTCATCCATACTGGACTCGCTCTCATCGTACAGCTTCTCGGTCTGCGACGACCGACCCATAATGATGCAGTTGCCCTTGTACAGACGGATGCGGACCTGGCCGTTCACGCTCTTTTGGGACTCGATGATGCTTGCTTCCAGAAATTCGCGCTCGGGGGAGAAGTACAGGCCGTTGTATAGGACGCGGGACCAGCCGATCGTGACGAATTGGTCGCGCAGGGCCCGGATTTCGCGGTCGAGCGTCAAGCCTTCGAGGTCCATGTGGGCGGAGCGGAGGATTGTAAGACCGGGAGTCTCGTAGCAGCCACGGCTCTTCAACCCGATGAAACGGTTCTCGACAATGTCGATGCGGCCGACGCCATGTTTGCGGGCGAGCGCGTTGGCAGCGAGGAACAGCTCCGTGGGGTCTGTCTTGGTGCCTTGGGAGGGAGAGGTGATCTTCACGGGCAGACCTTTCTCGAAGTCGATCGTGACATCTTCGGGTTCATTGGGGGCGGAGAGGATGGGATCGGCGGTAAGCTTCCACATGTCCGATGGTGGCGAGGTGTCTGGGTCTTCCAGAATGCCTGCCTCGTAGCTGCAGTGCGCCAGGTTCTCGTCCATGCTCCAAGGCTTGGACTTGGTCGATGTCACTGGAATGCCCATCTTCGCAGCATAGTCTAGCAAGTCGTTTCGACCCTTGAACGTCTCATAGAACTCTGGAATACGCCAGGGTGCAATGACCTGGATGGATGGTTGAAGGGCATAGAAGGCGAGTTCGAACCGAACTTGGTCGTTGCCTTTACCAGTGCAGCCGTGCGAGATGAACTGACAGCGTTCCTTCTGGGCGACTTTGACCTGAGAGCGAGCGATGACGGGACGCGCGAGGGATGTTCCAAGAAGGTAGACGTTCTCGTACGAGGCGTTGCATTGGATGGCTGGGAAGCAAAGCTCGCGGACGAACTCGTCAATTACATTCTCGACTACTCGGCTGTCAGCTTCTCCAGGTACTGTCGTGTTGAGATACAGAGCATACCGTAGCATTGCTTCGCTCCAATCTTCAACGCCTTCTCCTTCGCAGCTTCGAAGTCTTCCTCCTGCCCAATGTTCGCCATAAAGCAGATGACATCGTAGCCCTTCTCAATCAGCCAGGCCAAGATACAAGATGTATCCAAGCCGCCTGAGTACTGCTCACATCGATTAGTATCTCGCCTGAGTGGTCGGTTGAGATTGCAGGCAAAAGGTGACCACTTACGGCCAGACAGACGCGTTGTTTCTCAGGCATGATGTCGTGTGACGGGTAGTTTAAGGATGAAATTACCGGAAGACGAGCGAGCAACCTGGTTCCTGGCGTCCGAGCAGGCCTTCTTAAGCCTCAGGAAGAGCTTGGTTCCGCGAAAAATTTTCAGTTTGCAGTCCTCTAAGCAGGTACCAAACCACAGACCACTGCAATCGTGCAAGCAATCACTGGCGGTGAAATTGTGTCATATCCTGGTGAGCTGCGGGAAAATTTACAGAAAATTGTGGGGAAACCACCAGATAAGACGGTGACCAATCGATAGGCATTCCTTACTGCTGCGGGGATTTGCTATTCATCGCCAGGGATGGTGCATTGGTTTTCCTTTTGACTTCGAGGCCTTGCCGCGCGACCGAACCTGGTTCGTAGTCTGTCGACATTTGGATACCTTGAACGACATCTTGATCCTGGAAGATGTCTCGGAAACCTCACACGGTTGAGCAAAAGAGGGATGAAGCAGAAGTGAGAGGCGATAAGAAGACGCCTAGAAGAGCTGGCTAACCTGAAAACAACGCCCAAAACAGTGATGCCGGTCATGCTGTGACTCAAGGTGAACTGGCTGGCCCGGGTCATTGTACGGCGTCCCCTTGGGCTTGATGTACTGTAACAGAAGGAGATTGCCGACGGTGGACTGTATCTTGCGAAAGGAGACAGCTCAACGATTGCCATTTTTGGAGCCAACTCGAAAGCTAGAGGCCCTTTTTCGCTTCGACAAGTTGATGAAGGGCCTTCAATCAGGGCCCTCATTTTCAGTTGGCCTCTTCAAGCCACGAGCCAAACTTGTCCAGCCGCCCTCCCTCTTCCTCTTCGTCCTCCTCGTCGACAAATCCGACCTTCTTATCGCTCGACTTCTTGAACTTTTCGTTGCCGGTGGCTATATATGCTTCCAACTGTCTCTCGTCGAACCATCGCCCATTCATGAGCTGCGAGACGTTAGCTCCGAGCCGGGGAATAAAAGTACGGCAGACGTACACGAACACAGGCAGCAGCGGCTTCTGCATCTGAGAATCGCACGCTCGCAACACCTTCATCTTCCTTATCGAAGAGCACCACGTTTGTGACTTCCCCGAGCTTCGCGCATTCATCTCGGATGTCCTCTTTGATCTCGAGCATTGCTGCTGGATCCTCCTGGTCGATGTCAGACTGTCTCTCGAAAAGCGAACAGGTTTCAAACCTCCAGCTCTTGCAGTGTGAACATGTGCTTCAGTATCACAACTTTATCCCATCTGGAGCTCGTGTCGTTTATTGTCTGAGGGTCATCGTCGTCCCAATCGGTCAATTTCCTGCAGCGCATCAGTCGCGGGCCTGTGAGAAATGTAGCGTACGTACGCGTTCATCTTAGCCGTTCGCTTGATTATCTTCTTCTTGTCCTTGTTGCTCGTCTTGGCCGGCGCATCCTGTTGACTCTTGTACGAGAAATCCGCAGCCTGCACCCTCATCTTGCCCGCCGGTCCTTCTGCGCCCAGTCGAAAGTCCGTGTCGTCAAGCATTTGTACGGCCAGGTTGACAGATTCCGGGCGGAAATACACCACGAGCGCGTCGCCTTTGAACTGGCCGTTGTCGTCCTCGTACATCTTTATCCGTGGCTTGCCCGAGTCGATCTCTTCTGCGATGACGCCGCACTTGGAGAAGACATGTTCAATTTCCTCTTGGTCGACATCTAGCGGGAGGGAGGTGACATAGACCGCGGTATTGACTCGAGCTTTCTTCGGCTTGTTGCCGGACTGATGAGATTGTTAGCGCTTCTTCCGTGCATATTGTAGTCAACGTACCTCGTCGCCGTTGGGCTGTTTCCGCTTCTTCTTTTGCTGCGTAGTCGACGTAGCATCGTCGTCAACTCCTGCAACCCTGTAGATTTGGCTTTGTTGATCCAGTAGTGTCTGGTCCAGCTACAACGAAGAAACAACATCCAGGAGGTTAGAATCTGTTCCATACACGGTTGTTCGCCGGTGTACACGCTGCATTTCGGAGGTGACTCATGTTTGCGATTTGTAGCCTACCACTGGAATCCATCTTTTCAGAGCAGTGTCCCATTCGAACTCGTTGCCCTCTTCGGTTTCGAGGATGAATTTGTTGTCGAGTCTTGACCACGATACGCGTGGATCGGCATCAAATTCGGTTGGGTCTTGAGGGAGGCCTGTTTGGATGCCTTCCGGCGGGAGATCCTGGTCGGCCATTGGAGTCAGTCGTAGCAGCTGGTTTTTGACGGAGATCGCGCAGGCAAACACTGATGTAAAGGACAGCTGTGGTGGGGAACATTCAGCCTTGTCATGCAAGATGCAGCCTTGCCGCGCGGGTTCGGAAACTCTATCTACGAAGAAATTCTTCGCCGGGTTTCAGTCACAGGGAATCTCACAATTCGATTTCCGAGCAGGCAGCGCGTCCAAAGTTACAGGACATCTCTGCATGTCCACTAATCAATCCAGACATTCCCTGATGCAATAACGTCAAACACCTTCTGTGTGTGCTCCCAGATCTTCTCGCCAACTCCCTCCCCTCTGTACTTTTCGATTATCCTTGCATTGTGACATGCCTCGCCATCAATGCCGACCCCATATGCACCACTGCCAATATTGTTGTCCGTTCCCGCTGCGACCGCAAGGTTCAACGTCCCAGTAGATGCAGCATTTGCACATTGGTCTCCTGTCCCTTGACGTGCTGGAAACCTTCGCGGAGATGCAAGGAACAACGTCTTCTCGCCAGATTCGGGCACTGGCGTGGCCAAGAGACTGAAAACAGGCCCAAAGATCCTAAACATCAGCCGGACCCAGAGAGGGACCCCTGGATTCTGGAACGCTCTGGTCATGACCATCCCTGGGAACAGATGTACCAGGCTAAGTTTACCCGGATGTTGTGCCGCCAAATGTTCGAAGAAGAACGTGTGCATGACGGATACGTGGGATCTGACGGTCAGCATGCCCCAATGTTTGGGGTCACGGATGGAAATGTCGTCGAGGTGAAACTCCGCTTCCTTGCCAGCAGCAAACACTGAGATGACATGTGCAGGCAGGTCAGATGCCAGGAGCAGTGGCAGAAGGTTCACGACGAACCGCATGCGGGAATAATAGAGCAGTGAAACACGGAACTCGAGTCCTTCCTTGGTGTCTGGCGAGATGATTAGCGGACATATGGCTATCCAGTCCGAGTATACGAACCTCTGCGAGGCGAGAAATTGAAGTCTCCCTGGCTCATACAAAGCAGATCGATCCTGGCAGAGTCTTTCCCAGCAGTTTCCCTCTCCGCTCTCGTGATTTCTGAGCAGACTTTGTCGACTTCCTCCAGCAGCGACAAATCTTTGGCGGGCAAGAAGATGAACTCTCCGGCAGGACATAGCCGAGAGCAGTCGGCAAGGATCTTCTCGGTTGCTTCTTTCTTGCGCCCGACAACGTATGCTCGAAGGCCTTTACCCTGCGCGCCATGTGCAGTCGCTAAAGCCCGTAAGGTGGCCTCTCCAATCCCAGCCGTAGCACCGGCAAAGGCTGCTACAAAGGGACGGCTCTGAAAAAGAGCCGTATTGGCGGCACGGACAACGTCGAGCTGAACCATGGCTTTCCGGCGGCAGAGAATCCGTGGAGTTTGAAATAGACACGTCGGTCCTCACAATGCAACAATCAGCGCGGAGGGTCACCAGAAATTACGACGCGGAATGCTACATGTGGAGGACACTGAAGCCTACCTTTATATTGTGTTTGCGCATTCGGTGCACGGACAAACCATGTCCGTCACGCTCGGGGACATCTCGAAAGGCATTCATCGAGAAGATCGAGAATGAAGCGGGGACCGAGAGTGAAGGGTTCACACTGAAATAAAATACGTGTATGGGTTAGCTTCAGGCCGGAGAATGCTTGAACAACCAATAGTAGCAATGGGAAAGACGTATTGACGCAAAGACTTTTGCGCCCGATATGACCTTCGTCCGACCCTCCGAGTCCGAGGCCAGCAGCTTTCGTTCGGCTCAGGGCGGCGTTGATTCTCCAAAGCGGCACGCGTCCCCCTTGATGGAATCCTCAGAGTGAGTGACAGTGTCATGACAGGTTACCGGCTGATATGTGGGAACATCACCAGGGACAGTAACGTAGAATGTACTTGATTGATTAACAGTTGTGGAAACGTCCAGATTATTTTACTACTATGATCCTAGCCCACCGATGTCCCCTACCTTGGTCATTCAGATCATAAAACAAGTCGGAGAATATGTTTGAAACCCAGGAAATCGACCATCGGGCTGTCGCCCCGTAAACAGTGCTTTCCTGCTCAAAGCCACGCCCGATCATGGGGTGCGAGGGGGATGCTCCTCTCCTGCGCCAGAAACATCGGCAGAAACAACTCTCGAAGACTTCGGCCTAGAAGGCAACGCAGATTGATCGTCATGGGCTTCTGGGTTCGGCGATGGGAAAGGATCAGTACCAATGTCACTGACATCGGACTCCTTGCGCTCGTGTACGGGTCTTCCTTGCCGCAAATCAATGGGCGAGATTGCCCTTCCAAAAGCTGAGGTGTGCACACCTCCGTCTGCTATCTCTCCTTCATGGATGGGCGCGAATCCTGAGCTCGTGAGCACTGAATGCGACTGCGGCGAGGCTGGAGTGATGGAGTCGCCGGATTGTGACACCGAGGAACTGGGAATCCCCTGAGATTGGCCCACGCCTCCTCCGCTGACAACGCTAGGAGGGTACATTGCCATATTGCGGATATCATAGTTGATGTCTTCAGGACCCGAGACGCGAGCCGAACCCTCAACCTCATGCACTTCGGTATTCATGCCTTCAACTGGGCCAGCATAATCATATCGTGGAGAACGAATCTGGGTGGATTGCGACCATCTTTCTTGATGTCCTCCCGCGTCACTTCCTCTGAAGTATCCGCCACCGCCTCCTTCGAGCTCATGAGGCGCAATTTGCCCCATTGGGGGCGGTGAATGGGGGCCTTGCTCAACTTCGGTGACAGAAGAATCCGTCCCAATGTCCTTGTGAGGCGCATTTGAAGAGGTGGAGTAGATCCACGGGACAATCCAGCTCTTTCGGTTGTGTGCCACTTCGGATTGGGCGCCATCTTCTTTTGCGCGCTCCCGGGCCTTCCTCGCTTTGCGGCAGCACAGGAAGATAAGGACACCAACCAGGGCCCCCACAACGACGACGGGAACAACCACGGCAACAGGAATCACCCAGTCGCGATTTGAATGATCAGACTCTGGAGTTGATGTGGGTGAGCTGGTGTTTGTGGGCGCAGCGGTACTCTGAAGTTGGAATGGGCCAAAGGATCTGATCTTTGTCATGTCATACTTGTTCTGGAACCACCCGGCGACTGCGCTCGGCATACTGCTGGCAGTGGGTGTCGCAGAAACGACATCGAGAACAATCTGGTTTGGCTTGTAGTCGTCATGAACGGTCGGGTCGTACGTGCCGGTCCAGTTGAAAGTGTTAAGATTGAACACGTCCACGGTATTATTGAACGTGGGAGGTGTCTCGCTCGATCCTGTGCCGCCCACTACGATCATCTGATCCGGGTACGGCTGCAGACAAACGTGGTTGGTTCTTGCAGCGCCCTTGCGGCCAGATGGCTCAGCCTTGATCCAGGTGAAAGACGGTACCGACAAGATCCAAACATCATCGTTCGCATCGCCTCCATTGCTGTCCCAGCCACCATAAACAAAGATCTCGTGGTGGGAACCATCGGCACTAGAAGCTACAGTGGTGCAGAACTGTGCAAGAGGTGCCGGAGGAACTTGAGAGCTCGGGTTCAGCGGTTGAAGGCTCCATTGACTTGAGCCGATATCATAGACGGGGAATTCTTTCAAGAACGTGAGGGACTGAGTGGCATTGTCCTGTGGGACTTCGAAGTTGATGTCGGCTGGGTTGACAACGCCACCGATCGCAATCAGAATGCCCTGCGTCGACGTGGGGACCCACACAAGGCCACCTTCAGCCCTCCATGTGATGTTCTCTCCCAGAGGTGCCTTGATCCAATTGGCATGGCCAAGGTCGGTCATTTGTACGGTTATCAACCAAGCTGACTGGTCTGTAGGTGGAGAGAAGTACGAGTACTTGGTGCCGTTTGCGTTGTACAAGCCACCGAAGTAGAAAGCTGACTCTTCACTGGGTGCGTTGGCTCCGGCACCGTTCGTGACCGTGATGAATGTTCCATCTTGAGGATCGTAGTTGAGGTTCGGCACGCCCAGGTTGAGGTTCGAGGCCTCGGGCGCATGATACAACGGGAGGTTCACTGTACGCTCGTTGGTGTCCAGAGCAGTGAGGACCATGCCACTGCAGCATCGTCAGTCTACGCCCGTGCGACCCGGCTCTCGAATCACTTACCCCCACGCATAGAATTCATCATAGTCGGCGAACATATAGCCATCCATATAGAAGTTCTGCACCGCATACTCAGGGATTGTTTCGAAGAATGCAGGGTTGTCATTGATGTCAAAGGTTCGATTCATGCTGAGCTTGAACAGCTGACCATCCGTCGGGTTGACAGTCTCCAAGGTCTTCGTGTCCCATTCCCCATTAGTCCAATTGCCTGTCTGTATCCAACCACCTTCGAGGTAGACATTGTCTCTGATGAGTGCCGCGCGAGGTCTGTTCCAGGATGCGATCTCGTGTGAAGTGAAGTTGGCGACAACGAGGCTAACGAAGGGAAGCAGCCATGCGCCGCGCAATATGGACGACATGCTGGCGGAAGATGAAACACACCAACCTGCGAGGTAGGAGTTCAAAATCGGACCATGAGGCTCAGGTCGTCCGTCTGGCTATAGATACGGCGGGCCATCAGCCTGGAAAAATGTAGAGCCTCCCTTCGCGCAGGATCTCCAGTCCCTGCGGCAATGGTAGGACGGCCAGAAGGGTCTAGCTCGTGGCGAAGGTCCAAAACGACAGCAATTCGGCCTCTTTCCCGCCAGTTGAACGCCTGCTCTCGAACCCCATCCACGCTGTCTTTGAATAGTGATGGCCCAGGCCAAGGTAGGCAAGGGCTAGCAGCTTGTGGACATGAGGTGGTTACATTCTGGTTCGAAAGGCAGAAGCGAGGTTCCCCCACTCAACCGAAGACACGGGACGTCGGGCGCAGAGAACGGCTCAGGCGTCGAAGTTGGGAAGGTTTCTTCTGGAGAACAAGGATGCTTACTGCATGCACAGAGCCCGTCGCTTCGATGGATGAGAGAGGCTGGATGTCCGACTAGTGGCTATGGCTGAGCCGCAAACGGGAAAGACACACTGGCCCTGCAAGGTTAGAGGCTTTTCCCACATGCACAAGATGGAGGGAGCAGGCATTGTTCAAGGGCTGAGCACTGACAAAGATAGCGAGGGCTGCCATTGGCAAAGTCTCACGTTGTGCAAAACGCCGTATCCGACAGCAGAAGTCTCCATGAGAAGGAAGATTGCCTGTCCATGGTGTCGCACCGGCTCTGAAGTTGTGTAGAGCCATTTGCCTTGCTGGGAAGTGGTAGCACGTAATCAAGGGAACGAATCCTTCAGAGCAGGAGTGTTACTCGTAGTGCTCGTAGTATCCAGCCGAGCGGAGTCAGTGATGCTCACCTTCCCCGTCCAGCTCCACAGCCGGTCGCTGGGCTCGAGAGGTGATGTGCTGTTCACCTCGTCCTCACTTCGCCCTCATTCGTGCTCCGCAGCACAAGCGGGACGGAACCCAGCGCTGCGGGGCGCAAAACCCAATCACCGCAGGCCAGTGCTCACGTGTTCTTTTGTCCTACCCTGGCCTCCAGCCTCAAACACTAGCAAGTTAAACGGGACGCCCTATTTGCCTAAGCCAGCGTAGCGGACTCCACTCGGAGCGCACTTTCAACGACTTATCCTGAAGCTGGCACGGCCTCCGAGACTTCCATTAGGCTGACAATTCATCGCGCATCCCTCTGACTGAGGTACCGACTTAAATCTCACCTGTGGCGGGAAGGAAAATGAGCTCCCAGGCACACGAAGATCCGATCGCTGTGATCGTGTGCAATGACAAACAATGGCATCGAGGGCTGAAGACTCGTGTTCGCTGTGGACAATGATCGGTCAAGAGCGATCGAGCGGACTTCAGCTTCGCTCGTCGTATCACAGCGCCATTTGGCGCACACTAGCAGGGTTCTAGGGTGTTGACATTGCACCTCGAGGCCTTGGAGCCGATGGCCAAACGGGCTGTTGTTGAAGGATGACAGTTCATTTCACACCACCCGCCGTCACTAGACTATTGATTTCTCCGCATCCTTACCAGACAAGGGAATCTCAGCCTCATCCCAACCACCGCTCACGTCGACCGTGGGCGGATGAGCCGCCCCGGCACCCCTTAGCATGCTGCTCGGCACTCTCCCGCTTCCAGCGCAGCACCATCAGAGTTTTGAGGCTTGCTTCGATGTGTCTTTTGTCCCTTGTCACCGGTGATTTTTCGACCGACGGGACATGCGTTGCTTCCGTGCTGCTGTCGCTTTACGCCTAAAGCCGTATGGCACCGCCTGACATTTGCCCGATCCTCTTCTCAAAATATGAAGGCCAAGGGGAAGCGTATTGGTCTCTCCGTTCTACTGCGTGTCCCAGTACGGCAAAGCTGCGGCCGGAGCTTTGAAGGCAATGGCGGCGCAGATCGTGGTAGCTATCGATTGGCGCTGTCTGCGGTCCAAACCTTCGTCAGCCACCCGGGCAGAACAAGTCTTGTTCTCCGAACCCCTGCAAGTGGCTGCACCGAGACAATCCGGTTACGGGTCGAAAATAGTGCTCTACACGTGCATACTTAGTAACCAGAATGGCCCGAGACCCACGACGGCCTTACCAGGAGCGCCCATTGATCTCACAGTAGCATTGCTTGCATTGGACAACGCTTCCTTTGGCGAGCTATGACGCCCAAGCTTCAGGAACAGCATGGGGAGCTCCAGAAGCTCATATAGCTTACATGGTAAGGATCCCCCTCACAGTTTGTTTTGCTTTTCTTCCTTCAGCAGTCTCTTCAGCCTTGTCCTGCTGATCCAGTCACTCGTTGGTACATTCGTTCAAACTCCAACATGCATATCATGAGACTCAAGCTCGTCGGCCTTGCTGCCTCTCTCCTTGTCTCGGTGTCCCAAGCCGTGCCGGGCGGCGGCAGTGTCACTGCTGATGGTGGTGGATGTGGCTGGAGTACAGTTACGGCGACGGTTACGTCGACGGTGCCAGGACCGACCGTCACGAAAACAGATGTAGTTACATCCTCTGTGCCCGGGCCAACAGTCACCTACACGGTTACCTCGACAGTTCCGGGACCGACAGTCACGGAAACGGACACCTCGACAGTACCAGGACCCACAGTCACAAAAACAGATACCTCGACAGTACCAGGGCCCACCATCACCGACACAGTCACTTCGACCGTTCCCGGACCGACCGTCACGAACACTGTCACTTCAACCGTTCCCGGACCGACAGTCACAAAAACGGATACTTCAACGGTCCCGGGACCGACCACGACTGTTCCAGGGCCAACCGTCACAGACACCGTCACCTCCGCAATTCCAGGACCGACTGTTACCAACACCGTCACCTCGACGGTGCCAGGACCTACGACAACTGTTCCGGGGCCGACTGTCACGAACACCGTCACCTCGACGATACCTGGAACGACTATTACAAACACCGTCACCTCCACGGTACCAGGACCAACTATTACCAACACCGTCACCTCGTCCGTTCCGGGGCCCACGTCGACAGTTCCAGGACCAACCATCACAAATACTGTCACCTCGACAGTTGTCAGCGGCACTACCGTTCGAACTACGGTCGTTAGTACGACTACAGTCCTCAGCGCCACAACTGTTCGAACCACCGTGGTCCAACCCACCACCGTCCTTCAGCCTACCACAGTCGTTCAGCCTACGACGGTTGTCAGCCGAACAACCGTCGTGAGCTCCACCACCGTTTCGAGGACAGTTACCACAGTGAACTTGAGCACAATCACTGACACAGTCTCAACCACCATCACCAGGACCTCGACGAACACCGTTTCGACATGCCCCTCCCCTGCGCTGACCGGGCTCGTCACCTGTACCTCGAGAATTGTCAACCCGACTTATACTCCACCTGCTCCCTTGCCGAGCGACTATCTCTGGGGTTGTCCTCCTGGAACGATCTGCACGCCGCCTCAAGTCGGCTGTAACTGGGAACAGAACCCCCCTGCTGATACTTACGTGTGCGCTCCCTCGGAATGCAGACCTGCTCCTGCGCTTCCAAACATTACCGACTATAACAGTTTGTGGCCCAACCCGACCAACACCACCTGCGCGTGGTACAACCCTACTCTCGGCTACTTCCATCTCAACCCCGAGCATTTCGGTCTCTCGTTCGCGATCTTCAACGTCTATGGCCAACCTGTATGCCCCACGACCGAGACACCAAAGACTGTCGGTTGGGTTGACTGGCTCAAGCCGAAGCCAGGTTCTCCCCCCAAGCTGTCCCGACGCGTCACTGGGCCGAACCCGCTCGCACAGATTCTGCGTCGCCAGAGTCTTGCTGTTGCTCCTGCACAGTGTTACGCCGTTTTCGATGCTGCGACCACAGTCGCAGAGAATACCGGCCACGTCTACGACCGACTCTGCCCTGCTGGCACACCTTTCCAGACTGCTGTTTCTGCCTGCCGGTCCTGCGCCGCAGCCAATTCAGGCACTTCATCACAAGTTGACTCTTTCCCCGACCTGCAATCATACTTCACTTGGTGCTCGCAAAACGCTCCGTAAGCAGCAGCGAGACCTTGCATTGAGGCTACGATCCTTGAACGACGACTTCACCGGCCCCGGCTCTGACGAGATCAACGCAGCCGATTCGACTGGATGAGATCGCGCACCCCTTCTTCCGCCGTTGAAGGTGACACAGGGAATGGGGTAGATTCAAGGTCCTCGCGCCATCGAGGAGCCATCAACCATGGGTGGGATCTTACTACCTCATGTACATAATCATTAATGACCCTAACTGCCTTCGTTGTTGCTGCTCGCTGAGAGATTCCCGAGCTGATGCAAAAAGCGGTTTGTACAGGCTGGATTAGCCTCGATGATATCAATGACGGGTTGATTTGAGGAGGCACAACGTCGCTCTTTGACCATGAAGACAGGCAGGTAATGATAATAGAGAGCGCAAGAAACATGCACAGATCCACTCCTCCATACAAGCGTTGAGTAAAAGCTTGATTCGGAATGTTGTACCCGTCTAGCGGAAAATGCGACTCCTGCGTGACATTCCAATGCTCACACGATGAGTGATCTGTCTTGCAACCGCATGTCTACTGTTCTCTTTCAGAGATGGCTGCAAGCTTATGGAGCAAGACGCGCTTCTGCTTACTCATAACAACGACCGCTTAGCCGGAATCGTAAGAGTAGGAGATTGCTTGTCGCACCATGCGCCATTGCATCCCGTGTGACGGCTCCTTTTGTGTGTGACCTGCACCTACGATTAATGACATCCGTGAAATTAACCGCTATATCCATATGCCGGGTCGAGTTTACTGCGAAGGCCAATCTGCACCATTTCTACCAGAGGCTGAGCGGTTCAATCTCGAAGGAGCGGATGTTTCATTCGGTTGAATAAAAGGTTGGGGGTGTTCTCTCGCCGTGGGGCGTCATGAGAAATCCTTTGCCTTCTCTGCGGCCCTTACGACGTGTGCAGTCTTCATAGTTATCTAGGGACACCGCGGGCTTGGAGCAGCCATTGCAGATTGTCGTGCTCACGGACGATGCGGTTGAAGCGACGTTGGGATAGCGTCTTGCATATATGCAGGGCAAATGTCATGACCGGGGGCCGGATTTGCGATCGTCCTGGCACCAGTCTGCATGAAAGTGGGCGCCGCCGTGTCGATCTGCTGTGGTTTTTGATCGTTGCCCTGATGATCGCTGAGAGGCGCCTGCCTGGCGTCAACTCACACGCATATAATCGACAACCACGATGTTCGCATAGCAAATGAAGAATTAGACGGAACTGGGTTGGTTGATAGACGCATGTGACCAAGCGGGTCGGTCTGCAGTTGCGGAAAGCTATATAACATGACCAGAACTTATATCTATTAGGTACACGGGATACTCAGAAGCTCGAATGAGTGAATCTTATCGACACCTTTTCGCCAGGGTATTGACGCTCTCAACCTCGCTGTTTCACAAATCACTTAGGGCTCCAACGTCGGGTTCGCTGGCTTTTCCGGGTGCGGCTCGCCGTCGGAGCTGGGAGCGTCGCGAGTAGCCGGTGTATCTTGCTCAAGGCCATTGACCACATCGCGGGAGAGTTCGACGTACTGTGATGTTGGTTAGCTTTGGAACAGATGAACAGACTGGACGACACTCACATCATAGGCGAATTCACCAATTTCTGTCTCATCCATACCCATAATTTCTTCCTGCTCGGAAGCACGGAGGTGGAGGCCAGGAATGAAGTTCAGAAGGAAGAGGATAATGCAGCTGAGGACGAATGAGTAGGCCATGCCGGTAACACCGTCGCAGAGTTGGTAGGCGAGCTGGATCCAGTGTTTGTTGAGCCAGCCACCATCAATCTCAGTGGCTCCATCCAAGTGAGCTATGTAGTCGGCAGCGAAAAGGCCGGTGAGGAGATCGCCGACCAAGCCACCAATTCCGTGGATGGCGAAGATATCCAGGGAGTCATCAATGTGGAGCAGGAACTTGAGCTTGGTCGCGTAGTTGCAAGCAGCACCTCCCACGACACCGAAGATAACGGCGGACCAGGCCGGGACGAAACCGCTACCGGGAGTGATGGCGACCAAGCCGGCGATAACACCACTGCAGAAGCCGACTGTCGACCATTTGCGCTCCAGGCGGTAGTCGAGAATGCACCAAGTCAGCCCACCGACGCTGGCAGCCAAGTTGGTCACGACAGCGGCCATGACGGCACGCAGGTTGGCAGCCAATGCAGAACCGGCGTTGAAGCCAAACCACCTGGGACATATGTCAGTGGAAATCGTGGCGCGCGTGGAGAATTACGTACCCAACCCAGAGGAACACAGTGCCAATAACAATGTGAGTCACGTTGTGTGGGCGGTAGTTCAGCTCGTGAGTGCCGTGGCCGCGACGCTTGCCGAGCATCAACGAGTAGGCCAGAGCTGCGGCGCCTGAAGAAATATGGACGGGAGTGCCACCGGCAAAGTCGAGGCCGCCCATCTTGAACACCCACCCCGAGCCGTTCCATGTCCAGCAGGCAATTGGGTCGTAGACGATCGTGGACCAGATGAAGGAGAAGACCATGGCTGGAAGCATACGGCCACGTTCGGCAGCCGCACCAATTGCGAGGGCGACTGTGATGGCGGCGAACATGCCTTGGTAGACGGCGAACATAAGATCGGGGATCTTGCTCGAACCGATCGAGGGAGCCCCCAGAACATTGCGGAAGCCAATGTTCTCGAGGTCACCGATGAACTTGCCGGCGGTGTGGGAGAAAGCCAGGGAGTATCCCCAGAAGAACCATTGGAAAGAAATCAAGCCTGTCGCAGCTACAGACAGCCAAATGAGCGACAGGGCAGACTTGCGCCGAGCAAGGCCGGAGTAGAAGAAGCTGTCGTGTCTGTCAGCTATTGTTCCATGTGTAGGAGAGGGAAATCGCGTACCCAACACCGGGAATCATGAGAAGCACGAGAGCGGTGGCCGTGATCATCCATGCGATGTCACCGGCATTGTAGTAGACGTTGAGATCTTCAGTGAGCGAATCGCCGCCGGTCATTGATGTTCCTGCATAAGAAGCGTGTTAGCCGGCTAAATTCTAGATCGCACCAGATGCCGCAATGGCAGGGTCGTCGCGCGAGGAAGCACCATACCCTCATAAGGTTCCAGAGGAACATATGGGAGTGACCCCGTATCAGTCGACATCTTGACGAGAGTTGGACGTCGTCAACCGTGCTGAGATGCTGAGGTTTGTTGTGGAATTCCTCGGGGGAGTCTCAGGGGTGCGCAGGCAGAGCGAGGAGACCAAGGCGCATCAACAATCGAGTTCGTTTGCAGAGGATATTATCAGCGCTGCTTGCACGCAAGGCTCGAGCACAGCAGGATTGCGACCGTCGAAGGAGTGACAAGTGGTCGAAGGTCGAGAAGGGGAGGGGTGGAATATGAATTGGATCCGGCAAAAGGAACGAATATACTAGCACCCCAGGGTGAGCCCGGCATGGTGAAGCTCCACCCCGTCCAGCGTGTCACGCCCGAGGGTCCTGGGTCAGGCTCAATACGCCGCTTGGCAGACCCACCCAGAGATACCAGGCTCGAACCACAGGTTGACATTTCGACGGAATCCCTCGGTGGCTGCGTGGACCCCGAGATGACTGGTAGCGTGGGGAGCAGCCGGTAAGGCGATAGAGTTCAGGGCGCTCGGCGGGCTGAGGGCGAGCGCAGGTCGGGAGACACAGGAACCGCTTGGGAGGGAGTACGACCGGGCCACTGACGGCTGCTATGTTTACGATTCAACCTCGTGTTACAGAAATGCAGGTCAACGGGCTATGTGATGCACCCCGTCTGCACAGACTGGGCGGCGTCAACGCCGCCAAGGTGCTGGATCAGCTCAGCAGCGCAGGAGCCTCTTCTGACATCCTCCTTCGCCAGTAAGGCCACCGCTGTCCTGACGGCCACCTGCTCCCACAATGACGGGTACGAGGTAAGCCCATCGCCTCCCTCTGTCTCGGTTGACGGTGTGGTTGTCGACAGAGCCCGCGTCGAGAACACACATCCAACGGCGAAAAATATCCGATGCTCAAGGCTGCCTCGTGTCTCTCGCCTACGAATCGCTTGAATCGAGGCTATCGTGCTCCAGGCACGGGGCTAACCCTGAATGCTTTGAAATTTATCCCTCGGCGAGATAAGCAACTGGCCTCCAATTGGACTCTGGGCACGACGCCCTTGATCCGAGCTTGCGGGAAGCCCCATGTGGCTTGCAGCCCATCTCCACACAGATAAGAAACTGGGTCACTGCTGGTCTGGTGCACATCGCTTCTCTGCTGCCGAGACTGCCATATTCTTCAAGACTGCGAAGTATCGCACCACCACTGCCTAAATTGACCTTCTGATAGACGAGACCAAGACTATTGCAACACACAGTCTCGTCTCAGACGGCAGGAACGTGCCGGTCCAGGCTGATACAGTCAGGATACCCTGTTGGCATTACGAGAAGCAAGGACATCGCATCCTTCGTAGTCTTGAGTCCCCAGGCGATGATCTAATCCATGATCACTTGGCTTTTTCCCCAGATTTCCAAGCCATACTCCTGTACTACGTACTATGAGTGTTGTGTTGGCTCGGAGGCCCCCATGCGATGAGTTATAATTGCGACGTCTGTTGGGGCCTCGTGAATGTGCTGTTTCCAGCCGGCGCGCCGAACGATTTCCATCGCATCACCCAACTTGAGATGAAACCTAGAGGATGATACAAAAGTCGCCTCTCCAGTTGAGTTCATGATGACAGTCGATCCACTGCACCAGCACTGTGCAACCAACGAATGCTCCGGTGTCGGAGAACCCCGGGTGTTCTGCCTGCGATTCTCTGCTCCATGCCCTAGCTTTTGTTGGAAAGTGACATCTACCATTCGCGTGGCTGACTAGCACTTCCCATAGCGGTTAAACTCTGAGATCATGAGGAACCGCGTGGGAAGATGGTGGTACTGCAAAGTGGTCAGCGAGACAAAAAAAACAACGATGTTCTTTCTCTTCGATTCTACCATATAACGTAGTGAGCCCGACTAGGTTTGCGAGAGATGGCAATGCTCGTGATGCTTAAGGTATAAAACGTTGGAAACCTCAATGTGAGGTCTAGTACACAGGCCCTCCGTCCACCTCATACTATATATGGCGAAAGACGGACGTTGATCAATCGGCAGCAGAAGCCCCGCGTGGTCCGGCGACGCCTTACAGAAAGGCTTCGCGGACTTCGGTCCGAGTGAATCGAAGTCCTCGACCTGGGGCCGTTCAACATCTACCCGCAAGGCTGCGGAGCCGTTGTCCGTCTGCTCGAGGACTGTAGGTTGAGATTTGGACCAGCAAGCGTCGCCAATCTCGGTCTGATGACACAAAGGCTCACTCGTGTCCGCGCAATACAGAGGGCTTGTACCTCGTAGTCTGTAAGATTCTACTTGTTGAGTCATCACTTCAATGCCTGCGCCTGTCCGTGGACCTCAGCACACGTGCTATGTAGGCGAAAGCAAGGGTTTCTACGGGTCAATGCTATTCTGGACCCTGAATAGATTTGATATGCGCCACACCCGAATGCGAAGAAAATACGGTGACCGAGTAAGAAGTGGGCACTGCAGTGTATTCAAACAAATTCAAAAGCCTTGTTCAGAGATAGAAGAAGCAGGTTATCAAGCGATTTCGTCAATTGCCAGGTTTTTGTGTGGGCTTGAGGTGGGATGGGCGAATGATGGGCGAGTCACGAAGCAGATTGCCAACATTACCTACGCTTGGTGCCCGGGTCAAATTTCCCGCCCGTCAGTCTTTTCCCATCATCGATTCGGTCGTCAGTCGGCAGCGACGACGGGGGAGGCAACAGTGAACATCATCTTCACTTCATCCGGAAAATCGCCCAAGCGTTCATCTTATATCTGCACCTTATCCTACTTTGTTTCCATATGTTGCCTGCGAGATAGAGTTTCCAAGGACCTCTTCCCCGCCATTGCATCGCCAATGGCAGTCCTGGCGCCTCAGCCAGCCACGAGCCAACCAATTCCCTTCCCTGTAGGACTGGCTCATCAGCCACATGTTGAGGCTGCCACTGTTCCTCTCCCTGCCGCTCCCGGATCGCATCCCATACCACTACAACCGCCACACACTCTCCCATCCCAGAGTGCACCACAAGTGCTTGCTCCTCTCCCTGTCCGTCCCGTCGCTTCGTCTCGAGGCGGACCACGAGCTCCAAAGTCGGAAGAGCAACGCATCGAAGAGGGCAGGCTGCCGCTCGTCATGGAGCATGAGGAAATGCCCATCCCACATCGTCCTAGTGGCGGTTCTTCATCAGGGTCGGATGAAGACGCGGTGGCGTCCTCCACGTACACTTACCCTACCGGCTCTTACGACACTCCTGATGGCACCGTGACCTACACCCCTACCTCCACCATTTCCGCATACACACCGTCGACGGGTTTCTCGTCAGGACTATCGTCCTGGAACTCATACGGCCCCAGACCGAGGGGTGGGAGTGGTGGCCCACAAAGCATGGATCGATCGTTTTCAGAAACTGCTGCGGCCTCAACGAACGACCTGCGCCTTTCAAGACCAGGGGCTCCTCTACGTACCCCGTCCAATACCTATGCTCCTCCGCGAAAGCCCCCGCAGTTTCTGTCCCTCAATTCGAAACGAATGCACTCAAACTCGATGCGAAGCTCAAGACGCGACCCCAACGCGCAGTACAAGGCACAAGAGAAGGCTTACGTCCAGCGGGTGCGACAACAACCACAAGAATGGGATGTGAACGACCCTCGCACGCCGAGTATCGGATACAGCACAGACGATGAGACCGACGATGAGTCCCCTTCTGCCGAGCATCAGTTCGATGATCCGTACGACCCCGAGACACTGATGTTCCTTGGCAACGAGGAGAATCTGCAGCCAACAGAGGAGGAACTGAAAAACTCCCAGAACCGAGAGCGACTCGAGTGGCACTCAATGTTGGCTTCTGTCCTGAAAGGAGACGTCGTCAAGCAAGAGAAGCAGAGACTTATTGGCACAACTGAGCAAAAGACCAAGTCGGAGCTAGGCTCAGAGATCTGGCTGGGTGTCAGAGCCAAATACTATGGCCGTCCACTGCAAATGCAGAAGAAGCTCATTGACGAAGGTCGAACTAACATTGGGCCAATCATTGAGTCGATCATCGCGTTTGAGATCAAAGGCGAGACCGTCGTGGGCAAGTCACCGCTGGAGCAAGTCGAGGAGGCCGTTGCAAACATAGAGAAATGCGAATGGCTGTACTCTTCCCGCAGAGAGCTTGAAGCGGCACAGACTAGGGCCGCCTCTGACGCCTTCAAGCAGAGTTGCGATGCTATCATATCGTGGCACAACGTCACCCAGTCAATCAACACCGAGCTCGCTGTTCTTCAATCCTGGGTTGGTAATCCGGAGCTCGACTTCACAAGGCAGAAACGAAGGTCGAGCAACGAGGGTGACCTGTCTGACGATTCTTCCTTCATTGACCGCATCCTGAAAGAGGATGGCCTCAAATCTTTGCAGGGTGATAAGAGCATGTTCCTAGCAATCAGCGAGGTCATCAACAAGGCCAAAAGCACGTTGATCGAGAACGCAGAAGCTTTCGCTGCCCGGCATCTGCCTCCCTACATCGAGGAGCTGCTTACCTTGATCAACTTTCCTTCTCGGCTCATCCAAGAGATCATCCGCATGCGATTGTCATACGCGAAGAAAATGAAGGAGTCGGCCCAGCAATCCACCATGATCATCGATCAAATGATTGCACAGTTCCAGATTCTAATGCGTCTCGCCTGTCTGATCAAGCAAGAGTATCTGGCTATGTCGCACCCCGAGCCTGGCTGGGATCTGCCGCCCTGCATCGATGAGAATTTCGACTCGGTCATCGTGGAAGCGCTCAAGTTTTACTTCAAAATGCTGAATTGGAAGCTCGGCGCCAACAAAAACACTTTCCGCGAGGCAGAGATCCTTGAGCAGGAGTGGGGTTTCTCAAACGAGATCGGACGACAACTCGAAGGCGGTGATATCGAGGTTGCAGAGCAATTCAGCTCTCTGACGGCCAAATCTCTGCTCCGTCTGACCGCTTCATTCGAGCGCGAGCTTCGAAGCAAACCGGATGAGAGCTCGCAGGAGATGGAGAAACGATACAAGGCCAGTCTAGACTCGGTCCGCGTCCGACAAAGGAAGCTGTTCCGCTTCTCACGTATCCTCCGCCAGCAGTTTGAGAATGCGACAGAATTCAACCTCAGTATGGACGGAGAGCAAATGCGGGCATTTGTAGAAGCCCTTGTCATGTCCGGTCATTTCATGGTCGACATGGGTCCCAATAGTCCAAAAGGCGTTCACTTTGTCGCATCAGCTTCGCTATGGAATCGGCCAAAGGAAATCCAGTCGATCCTCGGTACGTCGTATCACGAGGACGATGCAGCAGAAGATCCCTCGAATCCATACATCTTGGTCATCCGGCCCGAAGATGAGTTGCAATGGGAAGGGCCTCGAATGGACGTTGACGTCCTGGAACTGCCAAACGATGTCAGGCTGGGTAGACTCCGGCTTGTGGCTGACGGATCATCTCTTCGCCTCCAGGGCGCTCGCATCGAGTTTGCCAACGCCGTCGGCCGCGAATTGGACGTGGTTATCGAGCAGAGGGCAAATTTATCTCGCGTGAACCTGGAACTCGGCAAGATCAAGAAGACGACATTCAAGCTGTCCAACACAATCATGGAGAGCGTCGAGGTCATCCGATCGCAGAACGGTGGAATTGCGAGTCCTGAACTGGTGCAATCATGCTTTGCTTTCGCGACAGAGTTCGGCAAGCGATCTCTGACCTACATGGACGCCAACCGACGAATGATGAACAATCTCAAGCTTACCCGACTTGCACTTGACTGGATCAGCTTCATCTGCGACGATTGTGATGCAGCCGATCGAAGGACCTTCAAGTGGGCCGTCGTCGCTCTGGAGTTTGCGATGGCCATGACCCGTGGGAGGAATATCTTGGATGTCAGTGAGGAGGATTACAAGCGCATTAGGGTCAAGGTTGCTGGCTGCATGTCCGTGCTCATTTCGCACTTCGACATCATGGGTGCGAGGTCGACCCTTGCTGCACAACAAGAAAAATCGCGGATGGAGGCGATGAGCGGCACGAACAAGCGTCTGGACTACAACAAACTGCGGAATGACGAGGATTGTCGCAAGGAAATGTGTGAGCAAAGAATGTGTGAGCTCAACGCCATCGACCAGGCCCGTGAAGAACGCGGTACCAAGACGTCACTGGGACGAGTGCTGGAGGGTTCGAACGAGGCTGATCGCTCGCTAACCTTCTTGTCCTCGTCCGCAACGAACATTACCATGCGATGGCAGCAGGGCCAATTCGTCGGCGGCGGCACATTCGGCTCGGTCTACGCAGCTCTCAACCTCGACACTGGAACTCTGATGGCCGTCAAGGAAATCCGCCTGCAAGACCCACAACTGATTCCGACCATTGTGAAGCAGATCGGCGACGAGATGGGCGTCCTTGCCGTGCTTGACCATCCCAACATTGTCTCTTACTATGGCATCGAAGTCCATCGTGACAAGGTCTATATCTTCATGGAATACTGCTCCGGTGGTTCTGTTGCTGGTCTGCTTGAGCATGGCCGCATCGAGGACGAAACGGTCATCATGGTATATGCGCTCCAGATGTTGGAAGGATTGGCTTATCTGCACTCGGCACATATTGTCCACCGCGACATCAAGCCAGAGAATGTGCTGCTCGACCACAACGGCGTCATCAAATATGTTGACTTTGGCGCGGCGAAGATCATTGCACGACAAGGACAGACCATGATGGCCCCGGAACCTGCTCAGGCTCGTCCCAGTGTTGAACCGGGTCAACTTGCAAGGCAACCACAGAAGACGATGACTGGCACTCCGATGTACATGTCCCCGGAAGTGATCCGCGGAGACGGACCGGCAACATCAAGATTCTCGGGAGCCGCAGATATATGGTCCCTTGGATGTGTCATCTTGGAGATGGCAACGGGTCGGCGCCCTTGGTCGACGCTCGACAACGAATGGGCGATTATGTATAACATCGCCCAAGGCAACCCACCTCAGCTGCCGTCTGAGGATCAGCTGAGCCCGGCGGGGATCGACTTCCTGAAGAAGTGCTTCGAACGAGATCCGGCCAAGAGAAGCTCGGCAGCTGAGTTGTTGCAGCATCCATGGATCGTGGAGATCAGACGGCTGGTGGTGGATGACACCGAAGTCCAAACACCGAGAAGCGATTCCAGTGGAAGTATGTCATTGCCGACTCGACACAACTCTGCAACATCATGAGAGAGCAGGAGCTAGACGTAGTCTATATTAATAGCGAGCCTGTAGAACACACGGCCGAATTCGAAATACAAAGTACTATTCCGACTATGTATCTCGAGGGGTTGCTCCGCCTTCTGGTTTCTGCTGTTTCCCTTGCCCGCTTACGTTGCCATTCGTACTTCGTTTGCCTCGTATCCTCATCCGTTCGTTCCCAGCTTGGTCACGTCGCCTGCGGCGGAGATTGGTTCCTTGCAGAGGTTTTGGCTCCATTCGGAGGGTAATCCAAGAACCGGTTGCCTGACGTTGTCGTTTCGGGCGTGTCGGCTTCCTGCTTTAGCATGGAAACCGGAACTCACTCGTTTCGCGACTTCGGTCGAGTTCCCCATCCTACATTCGTTTGTGCATAACTTCAACATCCGTGAGCATTATTTCCGGGAGTATTCGTCTATTCATGTCTACGTCGTCGTCGGTCACAGTCGTTGGATACCCATCTGTTCACGTTATGCATACGCGCCGAACCCGCCATGGCCGATGTTGACAGATCCAGCAACGCTCTCTCAGACCCCTTCTCAGATCAAGCCGGAATCCAGGATGAACGAGACACAATTGTCGAAGCGACATTAAGCATTGGCAGAAATGCCACCCTGACCCTCGGCACTGACGCGGTTATCGTCCTGGGTATCTTTCTCTCCTGCGGGCTGCGTTGGGCTTTTCTGACATGTCGCAGACGAGAGTGTACGCAGTGTAGGCGGCTTCAATTGTTTCGGATGTCTTCCTCAGAGTATGAATCATGCGCATCATGCGGGGCGACGACTGACTGCGAGACCAGGAACGACGAACACCCGGTCCATTCCTTACTTCAATGTCCTCTGGACAGAAACCGTCAAAGGCGACCTTACCATTCACTATGCAAAGCCCATCTCGAAGTCCCCAAACTCCGCCGTCCGCGTTGCCTACATCAACTACACACTCGAGAACTCGACAGCACAGTCTGAAAAGGCAGAGAGATGGGTCCAACGACTGCTGGACCGCGCATACGGACAAGCCCAGCGCAAGAAGAGGATAAAGGTATTGATAAATCCATTCGGAGGAAAAGGCAAAGCGGTCAAACAATACAGCAAAGAAATCGAGCCGATATTTGCTGCAGCGAGGTGCGAGGTTGATGCCGAAAGCACTACACATCGTGGCCATGCGATCGAGATTGCCGAGAACCTCGACATCAATGCCTACGATGTTATGGCCAGCTGTTCTGGCGACGGACTGCCACACGAGTGTATCAACGGACTTGCAAAGAAACCCAACGCGGTCGAAGCTCTGAGAAAGGTCGCCATCGTCCAGCTTCCTTGTGGCACTGGCAACGGCATGTCGTGGAACTTGAATGGCACAGGAGATTGCAGCATGGCGGCATTATGCATCGTGAAAGGTGTACGGACGCCGCTCGACCTCGTCAGCATCACGCAAGGGGATAGCAGGACGCTCTCGTTCCTTTCGCAGTCTCTAGGGATCGTGGCTGAGAGCGATCTGGGAACGGAGAACGTCCGTTGGATGGGAGACGCACGATTCTACTATGGGTTCCTGGTTCGGCTGATTGGGAAGACACTCTATCCTGTCGACATTGCCGTCAAGACGGAAATCGAGGACAAGCAGGACATCAAGCGACACTACGCCGAGCAGATGGCTAAAAGGGCGACGCAGGCTGCAATAACAAAGTCTGATCTGGACGGGCCTCTGGACACATCAACAGGACTCGGTCTCCCACCTCTGCAATATGGCACTGTCAGAGATCCTCTCCCCACCGGCGATGGCTGGACCCCCTTGCAGCATTATCCGAACCTGGGAAACTTCTACTGCGGCAACATGACCATGATGGCAGCAGATGCACCGTTCTTCCCCGCGTCTCTTCCATCTGACGGTCTGATGGATCTTTTCACCATCGACGGAGACATTCCGCGAAGAAATGCTGTCGACCTGTTACTTTCAGTGCCCAACAATGCCTTCTTCGATAAAGAACCCGTCCGATACCGTAAGGTGAGTGCTGTCCGTGTGATTCCGCGGTATGGAACACTGGCAGAATCGACCGCGGAGAGCAAGAAAAAGGCCAGCCGAGGTGAAGGCTGTTTCGCAGTGGACGGTGAGAAGATGCCCTTTGAGGCCTTCCAGATCGAGGTCCACAAGGGCCTCGGAACAGTGTTGAGTCGAAGAACAGGTGTCTACGAGGCGCCTGGGCCAAAAGGCTGGGAAGAGATTGATGTCGCAGCTGCTGCTGGAGCGCAAAGGTTGTAGGCAGGAGGAAGAGGAGCCGCGACCAGTTGAGATTGGATTTGGACGAGCGGTCCAGCATGTATAGAACAGGATGCGAGGAGGCAGTGCTCTTGAAGAATGGCCGGCGTGTCAGTCAGCTTTGGGAGGCGGGTGTGTTTGGTTCGAACTTCAACTCTGGACATTACACTGCTCTGCGACACCAGCGGCAATGGCATTGCAAGCAAAAACGGCGAACATGGCGAGCGAGCAACCATAAAAGCATGATACCCCCCTATACCCGAGGTCGCGATGGTGAGTAGAGCATTCGGGCAGGATAGATACTGCCCCTTCACCATCGAAGAACGAATACATTTATAATCTTCCATACCAGAGTGATAAATTCGGTGTGCTTCTTATTGCCTCGTAGTTCAAAAAGGGCCTAGACTTTTGTCTACACGGTGAAGCCCTGGAAGTACATGATACATACTCGTGCCCAAACGTTGTGCAAGCCAAGCCGCGTTAACCATGGCGGAAATGCCAACAACCACAAGACCCCCAAGGCTTACAATTTGCTTCTCAGGTCCTTTCTCTCATCCTTCTTGAACAGCACCTTGCTGTCCGGATATGGGTCGAAGACGACATTGTTCAAAGGGTTCAACTCGCTGGCCCGGTAGAACATGTCCTCATAGACCTTGCCGTCATAGCGACCCAAGGAGCTGTCGAGCTGCCAGTCAGGGAACTTCCACGCGTCCACCAATCTAACAGCATGGGGACGGATCTCCTCCAGAAGCTTCATGACGGTCTTCGTCCGAGCAAGGGTGATCTGTCTCACGGTGACGGCAGCAGAGGAATAAAACTCGCTGGCCTCCTTCTCAAGCGTGTTCAGGGCGAAGAGTCTGAACAGCTTGTGCAACAACCCGATGGTCTCCCCGTCGATTTGTCTCTTCGTCTCAGAGTCCTGGAGCGCATCGTGGAAGTTCTTGACAATCATGTACTGGGCGTGCGCGGTGGACAGGCGATAAAAGTCCACGAGCAGGCTGTTCCAGGATTGCTTCTCCTCGTCGCGGTGGCGAAGAGCTTCAAAGGTCAGGAAGGACACACGCCATGCGAAGGCGGCGACCAGGTCCTCGTCATTGCCGATCACGTCGAATGCGCAGCCAATGTCGCGGCGGCTGATGAACTCGGTCAGGATGCGAGTCGTGTCGTTGTTGCCGGCTTTTCCAGCGAGAACCGCACGGGCGGACTTCAGAAGATATCGAGAAACTTGCTGCGTGAGCATGTAGTTGTCACCTTCCCAGGTCACGGTGGGCAAGTAGTCGGCGTACCAGCTACCGATGCCGGAGAAGGACGAGTAGCCATGGCCACCGCAGGCGCGACGGCAGACTTCCAATCCTTCGGCGGCAGTGGTGGATCCGTAGGCTTTGAGGGCACAGCTGGTAGAGTGCAGATCGGCAAGCAGATCGGTGCCAGGATTGAGTTCTTCAGGCCCAGGTCCGCGGCTCGAGTCGGAGAGCTTGCCTGCGTCGCCGGCGCTCATGCGCTTCTGGTTCTCTTGGTACAGGTTGATCATGCTCTTGCCGGTGAAGTGGAGGGCATAGGTGGCTGCCAAGAGCGGGAGAAGTCGGATTTGCACCATGGTATAGTTGAGGACTTGATTCTCGCCGGGTTCATGGACATCACGGTCCTGGAACTGTCGACGCACAGCGCAGTACCGTGTCGCGATCGTGACACCCCGAGCGAGGGTCGAGCCGGCCTGGAGGACGATGTTGCTTCGAATGTAGGTCAAGGTGCCGTAGACAAGGGAAGGATTCGAAGGTCGGACGTATTTGTTGGTCTGCGGATCAACGCCCGAGAAGCGAGAGAGCATGTTGACATGTGGCACCTTGACATTCTTGAAGAGCAGGAAACCATTGTCCATCGTATTGTAGCCGAACTTGGGACCAATGTCGCCAACATGGACATTGGGAAGAGGCTCGTGGGTCTTCAAGTCGCGGACCTGCACGACGAAAGGATGAGGGCCGTAGTTCTTGCCCTCGATGAAGAGCTGTGCCATAACAACGGCATAGTTAGCCGCCTTTCCCAAGCTCCCGATCCACCATTTCGATGCGGTCAGTGACGGCGAGTTGATGGTGAATGTCTTGTCGTCAGCGTTCCACACGGCCGTCGTTTCCAGCCCTCTCACATTGGAGCCGTGTCCAAGTTCGGTCTGAGCGTAGCAGCCGATGATCTTGTACGCCTCGGCCTTCTCGAGGAAGAGCTTGTGTTGTTGGGGAGTCCCTTGTTCGCGGAGGGTGACAAGGAACATGCTCGCATGGAGGCCATACGGAGTCGGCTCGCTGATCAACTCGTTGGCCGCTTGGTATTCCTCCTTTGTCCATTTGTGTTGCACCTGCAATTGTTGCAATCTCTTGCCCCTAGCCAAAGCAGCTTCGATTCTGCTGGTCCTGCCTCGAAAGTAGTTTTGAGACTTGTCAAAGACCGGATCGGCTTGTAGGATGTCCAGGATGCGTTGGTTTCTCTGGAGGTTCTCCGGGGTGAACATGAAATCGGCAAGCTGGTCGACATTGAGGTTTGATTTTGCTCTCTCTTGCTGGAGGAGCTCGGAGCCCTGAGGACCGGCAGGTTTGAGGGCCTTGACCCACTCTGGATTTGATGGCATGTTGGATGGTTGCGGGGAGGGTGGAAAGTGAGGCAGACGACGAGACAGGGCGACAGCTCCTGTGAAATCTGAGAAAGGTTCGGGGCGATTGAAATAAGGCCTCGGTGTCAACAGAAAAATAATCAATGACACGCCGAAGTTCGCAGAGGGTCAGTTCCCAAGATAGGAAGATGACGCCGACACTGAAGACACGCTGAGGATGCCTCGGCTCATCTGCTTGCACGTTCCTTGTTGGGCTCTAGCGTGGCCCACGACATGTCGACCTTCGTGCGTAAGAATGTGTCTCGGCGCAGCCCGTGTCGGCAATCCATCTCATTTCCTATTGCCTGCCTGCGACACGCAGCGCCGAAAGTCGGCCACTCGTCTCCTGACAATGCAACGAACAGCCCAGGCGCTGCCTCGGCCGCAGTCGGTTGGCAGTTCCCTGAATCTGAACGCCATGTTGTCGTTGAACAGAGTCTTCTCCCGTCTCAGGCGTTGTGACGACCGGGTCGTGAGCTGAGATCCGGCGCTGAAATAATCGGCCATCGCCGTCGGCAAGCACGCCTCGGTCGCCGGTGTGAGTTCATTGCTTGGCTGGCTGACATGGCAAACGTCTCCAAGCCGGCTCTGAACAAAGGTAACTCGATCTGCTGACAGCTCACATCTTGTGTCAGTACGCTACGAAGCAACAGGATAATGATCAAATGCACAAGACATCAAGAACGTGAACCAGGTGGATGTGAATTGTAGTTTTGCATGTTACAGCCATTCGACAGTCAACTACTCTGGGTATCTCATCGTCTCATCTACTTCATTCGTCTTCAATGCTTCTCATCAATCGTGTGAGGCTCAGGCTCGGTAATCGAAATCTCCTCGATGTCCTTTTGAGCAACGACGTGACCTTCGGGCAACAAGTTGAGCTCGTCCTCGGCCTTGTCGAGGTCCCAGAATTGCCAGATGAAGAGGCACCCACCCACGAATGAAACAACAGCAAACACGCCATAGTTCCAGATCAACAATGGATCACCAGAAAGGCGGTTCAATGCCTCGGCAATGGCGGCGGAGATGGCGTTGGTGAACAGAGCAACGGCCTGTACCAGGGATCGCATGTTCTTGGGTGCCTTGGAGTAGGCGTACTCGAGCGAGGTGATGGAGGCGAAGATCTCCGACAACGCAATGAGGACGTAGCAGCCAGTCTGGATCCAGACGTTGAGAGGTGCTGGGTTGACGGTGCCGTCGTCATTGTAGCAGCTGTTGGCTTGGTACCCGCAAGGAGAGCGCTTGTAGATGTAGTACTGGACCACGGCGGCCCAGATCATGGCAGCAGCAGCAGTCCAGAAACCCACGGTGATCTTCTTGAGTGCGGTGAAGTTGAATCCCAGTTTTCGAAGGCCGGGGTACAAGAAGGAGTCGCAGAGAGGAATGAAGATGATCAGAGCAAAGGGATCTAAGTTGTTAACGACACTAGAGGGGTTGTTAGCTTGTGCACGTTTCAGAAGGGGGTCAAAAGGACGCACTCATTGGGGACGCCGTGAAGTGTCATGGTACCGGCTTGGGCAGTGAAGTTGTTGGTGAGCTGGCCGTACGCAAGCCAGTAGAGTGGGTAATAGCAGAAGACCTTGCATGCGGCAAAGCCACGGCGTAACTCATCGACCCAGGCATCGTCGAAGGTCATCCAATATGGTCGTTGAGACGGTTGAATGCTGGATGGCTTGACTGCCTCCCAAATGGACCCGTCATTGGTGCGCTTGTACAAGCTGTAAGGGTTCAGAGACCAGCGTCCCTTCATGCCGTAGAAAAAGCAGCGGAAAGCCTTGCCCACGACTGAGCCAGAGGGAGGGCGTTGTTGGTACCGCTTTCGTCCCCACCACATGACGGCAGGGGTCGTCAGGAAGGCAATGAGTGGCAGCAAGAACGACAGCCAGAATCCGACGTACTTCTCGGCGTACACCATGCCGATCTGGCCAACGAGGGCACCGATGTTGATGAAAAGGTAGAAGTAGTGGTAGATCCTGCTCTGGGTGATGATGGGGTCGACAATCACGCGCTCGCCAGATGGGAGGACCTTGACAAAGGCGCGTGTCACATCGATCTGTTCAACAATCAAAGGCGAAATGTTTGGCTTGAAGCCACCAGTTCCGAAGCCCATGATGATCAAACCGAGCATGAACACAGCATAGCAGGCCGTTTGGTGGGTGATGACCGGTGGGATGGCGGAGATGACCAGGACGATGTGACCAATGATGGCGATGGCAATGGAAACACAGATGGTCTTGTATCTTCCCCAGTGTTCGTCGGCCACGTCTGAACATCATTAGCCTGGTGCAACGCAGATGTAGCGAAGAGAAACGTACAGGCACCGAGAAGAGGCACGCAGTAAACCCAGAAGGTGTTGAAGGTGTTGATGCCATTGGCAGTTTGCGGGCCTTGACCCAGAGCTCCTGAGATACCTTGATCGGTGCCACCGCCAGCACCGGTATTGTGATGAGAGCCCGGTGGCCCATCAGGGGCGGGGAGCGGAAGAGAGTGGTTGACGAAGTTGGAATCTGGGGAACCATTAGCGGGGAAGAGATGATTCCGCGAGGCGAAGACACTCACAAACAACTTGAGTTCCGTAGTATGAGAAGCGCTCGCACAGCTCAACGAATGCGACCGTGTACACTGCCCATGGAATGGGAGCGGCAACTCTGCGAAGAGCATTGGCACCGTGGAGCTCCTCCGACGTGGGGACATTGTCATGTTCCGAATCGCGACGCGTGAGGTCGACGACTTGGTTCTTGGTGACTGAGACTCGACGTCCGCCGTCGATGTCGAGGTGCTCAAGGCCACCGGCCTGGATGGTTTCAGGGTTGTCGACGGGCATGGTTGTATCGTGAAGCTGAACGATGCTGGATGGGAATCCTCTTCTTCCAGCCCGGATTGAGGATTCATTTATAACTCTCCATCCATGATCGTTCTACGACTTCCTCAATCGGCAGGTAAACCATCCATATTCGCCTATCGGCGGCGGCAAAAGATGTCAAGTTATGAGCCAAACCTGGGCTGGTTGGAAGAGGGGCCATCATTGGCTGGGTGTCGGCAGATGCTCATCTCATGTTACATTTCCCTCCCACAACCCCAATCGCCATAGTGAGGTTTCCATCAGTGATTTGAGAGCCCACACTTGGCAACTTCCTAGCACACGGCTTGTCTGGCTTGAATCGGTCAAGCTTCCATGGTGAGGCCACTAGCCCCAATTGCAGAGAAGTGGCCGACAAGGATCCAAGATCGTTGCGTGATCGACCAAGGAACCCGAGCCCATGGAGTGGCGGGAGACACGATCTGCCGCTTGAGAGGCCAATCATGGATTTCCAGAACAAATCCCGAGCTCTCTTTGACAGTGGTTTGTCGGCCAGGCCCGATTGCGACGTCCTATTGATGCTACCGTTTGATAACTCGAGGTGATCTGATGATTGGCTGTAGCATCCAAACCCGAGGCAATCCTGCGCATGGGCTCGCCTCCATGGCAATCCCAAAAGCAAATTGCGTCAGCCCAGTTCGAGATTGACAACTGGATCCGAGGAGTGAGGGCAGAAATCGACATATGAACCGAATATCGAGATGTCTACCGGTCAGCGAAGATCACCGAATGTTGTCGACGGACTAACAAGAACCCTTCGTCTTGTCGAGGACCAGCACCACCAGCTCAAGTTCCTGGCGCGGCGGAGATGGTGAGCTTACTCGAAAGTCTTCTGACCAATCACAACATGGTGGAAGGATTTGGAGTTCTGGAAGCACGATACGATGCCTGACTTACCTCGTAGTCTGAGGGGACACGGCGTGGCGAGCCGCTTGTCGGATTCCTCGGATCAGAGTCCCAAGGCAGTTGATGACCCCAGATTCGGGCGAAGCCCCATTTAGGCTCAGGTACGGAGCTTGGGGTTGCAACCGGCGTTCTTGCAGTTGCCTGTGGCGGCGGGAAATTGTTGAACCTTTTTGTTCTCACCTCGTGTTCGGCGCAGTCTCGTCGAGCAAAAGAAAACTGGGTCAAGATTGTTGTTCATTGAGTTCTGTGATTTTTCATAGCGCCGTCATCTTCAGGGTGCGTTCCGTCTTCTTGTTCTGCTCTTTGATCCATTACGGCGTACACGAGAGATTTGCGCAACTCATCGGAAGACATATGTTGGGTTGGCAAGATAAATGAGTTTCATCCAATCTCTATGAAAGGACTACTCACAGCCTGTACCGTGTGAAGGTTTGGTCTGTTGGAGGCCGTAGCCACGGGTGACATAGATATCTACGGGACAGAATATTTGTCGAGGTACGATCTGAGCGGGATCACTAGACGCTAGACGAGAACCTGCAGCTTCAATAGAAAACAGACAGGCACAAGGTTTAATGGGCGATGTTATGTGCCGAGAGGATGTCTTAGCCACGTGTGAACTTGATGAGTTTGTCGTACGAATAGAGAGGAACCAAGGCATATCATCTTGTATTGATACTTGGGGAAACTTTCTAGCAATCCAGTGCGCGGCCGGAGAAAGCATCTCATGGCTGGTATCTCCTATGTCCTCCTCGATTTCCTAAGTCCAGGCCCTTTCTGGATATCTGCGAGAGATTGCCTTTGACGCAGTCTGTATGTCTAGCTGCTTCATGGAGCACCTGCTGGCCGGTGATAAATCACGGACCCGGACCCAGGAGTGAGTCCCAAGCAGCATAAAAGGCACCATGATCTGGCATCTTGAGCAAATCGATCCCCCTCTGGGTTTCGCTCTCGATAGCTGCAGGAGGTCTCGGCATGAACTTTGAGAGGTACCAGCAAAGAAGTCTTGAGTGTAACAGCAGATTGCCCACTGAGTCCTTCTCCAGGGACGTTTCGGGCAAGCGTGTCCACCGCGTCGATAGTGGTTTCTCGGCGTGGAGCATACTTACTGATTTCCTTCTTCAGTTCTTTGGCGAACGCCTTGATCACTGGTTCACGGAAGGTGATGTCGCGCTCGTCTGATCGGAGGCCATGGATATAGGCAGCTGCGTCTGCTCTCGACCAGCTGCGCAGCTTGTCCTCGCCTTTGGACTCGCCCTTGGGCTTGCCGGTTGGTTCCAGGCCCATTGGGTCCTGATCCATATGGAGTTTGATGTACGGGTAGATGCCTTCATCGAAGAACCTGGCAGTCAATTTCCTCACGCTAGCTAGCAACACGCTTGTATGCGAGTTGCAACTGGCCATGGTCTGCAACCATGCTGCTATCGTGTCGTCGCCGAGATAATTTGCCAGGTAATTTTGGACGTTGAGCAAGCCAGCGTCGCGGACTCGCATGTACACATCAAAGTCAAGAGCGTGCTGGTAGATCTGATCGAACACGGTCATTGCATGAACAAAAGTTTGCGGCACAGGAGGCACTGTGGCACCTTCACGTTCGCGACGGTACTTCTTCCAAATAGAATTAGGTGGCATACGCTTCGGTGGCGGTGGAGTTTGGCCAGCGTGAGCACATTGTTCGTGGTAATGGCCAAGTTCATGACAGTGAAGGCGCCGTCGCTCACGCCAGCCCGGGGCCATCTTGCGCTTCGGATCTGGCTCTTCATCCTTCCGTGGATCTCGCTTCTCAGCCTCAAGAAAACCAGGGTTTTCGGGCATGAACATGGGCTTAGCAACTTATCCTCAGTTTGGATGTCGGCTTCGGCTCTGCGTTTGGAAGCTGGCCGTCTGAAAACCTATGTTGAAGGCAGCGAGCAGATCTGCTGACACATTTGAGAACAGTGCCGCTTGAGGCCGCTCGTCCCACGAATGGCTAGCTGCATCCATTGGTGAAGGGGGCCGCAAACGTTGGGTAACCGTTGTCCTCGGGATTTGGAGTTACTGTACTGGAGAAGGCGGCGGAAGCATTCGAGACCGATGTCGCTGAATGAGCGTATCTGCTCGGAGACCCGACCTTGTGGTTGCAAAACTGGCTCGCTCCACGACTATTGGAGATCCATCACGAATACATTCACTCTGAATACGGAGTGAACGCAACATTCGAGCACTACCGGCGGGCCTTCTGTGCATTTCGGGACCTGCTGGGCGATGTCGGGTTGGAATATTTTGTACCTTACTGGCGAGGCTCATCTCAACCCAGCCTACATGGGATCCTTATCCAGATGGAGCATGCGGACTACCGGACATGCCGGTGTTCATGCATGTTGAGCAGAACGCCACCATTGCGGGACAAATCAACGAAGCGCAGTATGATTTTGACACGCTGGAGGAGGTCACATACCCCCATGGTAGAACAGACCAGTTCGCAAGGGCCGATGACGCTGTTCCAGGGCGAACACTACGCCTAGGCAATGTATTTGATGTCTGACATACACAAAAGTTGCGTTGCTATCGGATAGACTGTCCACAGCGGTAGAGATCACTGAGGTGCAGAGTAGAACGGGGAATTTCGGGTGATAGAGTTTTCTTTCGGGCATCCCACGTAACGTGGCGCCTGATGTATCCTAAGCTGCAGTCAAGCACATCCTTGCCACCAAACTTCCCCAGCTTCATTCCCCTTTCGCGTAATGTGACGATGACGATATCGACTCCCTACCTGGAACCGTGTCGACGGGGATGATACAAGGCGAGTCGATGTTTGCGCGCGACGCGCGATCTCTCCTGCAGAGAAGTCGACGACTCGGAGCCAGAACAAACACTTTGAGAGGTTCGTCTTGAAGTGGCTTCTGCGTATTCATTGCCGATGAATGGGCTAGCGCGAGGTGAGTGCTGTTTCGATATACATGTATCGGACTGATTCTTGAATAGGAGTGCGATGGCCGTCAATCCTGTGTTAACAGTCCTCGCCCTCGAAAGCGAAACTCCGGATTATGTGAATCGGCGTATGTAGAAACACATCGAGTCTCTGTCACCAACATACACACAGAGTGAGATTGCATGGGCACTGTGGATCATGGACCGTTACTGGGTCATTCTTGAGAACCATCAAATGCTGATGATGTTCTCGACTGATCCGTCGTTCCCATATTCAATTGGGAGTGCCCCAGCAAGAGGCCCAGGATTCGGTCGAGGTGCCGTAAGGTAGCAGCTGCTGGCGGCTAAGTCAAACTGGGCAGATCGAAGACATGGTTGTTTATCATCAGCTGCATGTCCAGGTCGGTCGTCAGTGGGTTGTCATCCTAGCATCCTCTGGGATGTCTTGTGCGGCCGATGGAAGGCTCCGTCAAAGATCTTGCCAGACTTCAATCGCAAGCAGGGGAGTGACGATAAGAAGGCCTGCTCCTATGAAGACTGTTGTGAAGCATTCAGCATCCAGAGGTAAGCGGTGACGATGGGTCAAGTGTCGTCGGGCATTTCATTCTTGTCAGTGCCTCGTCTTGATCAAATCTCTTTCAATTTCCCCCCTCAAAGCCCGCGCAACGGCAGTGTGGAGTGCATCATGCTATCGATCAGGGGGGCGCTCTTCTGTAACAACCACGCAAGGTGCAATCTGTGGTGCTCGCCCACTTCAGTCTGGACTGAGCTTCTCTGCGAGCATTCTTCTCTTCATGTATACACCGTCTTCTGCTATTTGCGTTCTCAAATCATTTGACTCGATATGGCAGACGTGGCTGCCATCACTTTGTTTGCCAGTCCGCAGAAGGTGGATGGCAATTTGGACGACGAAAGGGGATCTCTCCTGGAAGATGGAGTATCGCTCCTGCGACAGAGTCAATGAAGGTGTCTCGAGCAGGGATTTGGCTTGCCAATGTTGGAATCTTGTTGTGAGGCGCTACAATACGAGTTGCGGCTTTCTGTGAAGGGTCAATGTTAGCATTTTGGGTTGTCAAGTTGAATGAAGGTTGAATAGTACACCAAAGGGGAGAGGGAGGGGGGGTTGCAATTTTCTCGAAAGGTGCCGGAGTCCACAGGATCTTTTTGGTGGTAATTGAAAAGGACCTGGCCATGCCAGACCTCGCATGGTGGGCGGCTCAAAACATTTCCAACTTCTACAATTTTCACTTCTCTCTCACCTTCCCTTCCACCACACCATATCGACCAACACCTACACTTCAATGTGTACAGGACGATATGTATCCTAACAACTCCCACCAGCCCGGTCCTTATTTCAATCCAAACTACGGACACCAGCCGACCATGGCTGGTCCGAACAATGGTGCGCAAGCATCAAACGGTGCCAATCATGGCCAGTTGAATCCAAACTTCTCTCACGGCCAGTTGAATCCAAACTTCTCTCACGGGCAGTTCAATCCGAACTTCTCTCACGGGCAGTTCAATCCCAATCTGAACTGGAATCGCGGGCAGCATCCCAATCAAGGCCAAGGCCAGTTCAATCCCTATATTGTTCCAAACTACGGGCTGCCGCCAAACGTGATTGCTCCGATCCACGGTGTCAATCACGCGCAGTTCAATCCCAATTTGAATTGGAATTATGGGCAGCAACTCAATCAAGGCCAAGGCCAGTTCAATCCCTATTTCAATCCCAATTACGGGCTGCCGCCAAACGAGATTGCTCCAATTCACGGTGTGCAAGCATCGAACACCGTTAATCACGGGCAGTTCAATCCCCAAAATCTCCATTTTCAATTTTCTCATGTACATCAGACGGGTCAGCACAAATCTGCAGGCACGCATGGAATGAGACCCCAAAGTGGGATCGCTCCATCGCAGCAGCAAGCATTAGCGCAAGAACCAGAAGCCCAAAATCTTCAATCCCAACTCGAAGCCCTTCAAGCCCAAGCCGCAGAACGTGCGGAAGCCCTTGAAGCCGAGTGGCAACCTCTGTACGACTTGGTTATGTCTCAACGCGAAGCGGAGGGAGCTTCTCGTGGTCATGGTCGTGGTCGCGGCCATGGTGGCAGTCGTGGTCGTGGTGGCCGTGGGCGCACAAATCGTGACGATAGTCGCGCACGTTCGCCCCTCGCCCCTCACAGTCCAGGCAGAATTCAGCGTCAACGGCGCCGTAACCGTGCCAGACGGGCCAACCAACGTATCCGGGACGAAGAACGAGCAGCCGGTTCTCCAGCAGAGACGGTGATCGAGAAGGCAGCAGCTGACGATCTGGTTGGAGGTCAAATACAACCTCCTGTCCAGACTTCAGCTCCTGCCGAGCCCGTCGAGGCAGAGATGGCAAGTCAACAAGTACTCTTCAGTCAAGGAAGTACGGCTGTCGCATCGATGTCTCAATCTCGTCTTGAAACACTAGTCGATGACGACGGGGACTTCCACGACCAAGGCTCCAAACGAATCCACGAACCCTCACGGGAGCTTGGAACTGGCGGACTTGATTACCAATCCCTGTATCCAGAGCTACCGAACTCCAAAAGGCAGAAGTTGGTGCATCATTCTGTCCCGTCCTCGGTTGTTCCAGCGTCACCGCAAGACGTCGATGCAAATGTCGCCGACGTTCAGCAGGACGTCACCTTTGGCGGCGAACCGCAAGAAACCGGTGCAAATGACCAGCACGACAGTGCAACCAACAAACAAGACGATGTCTCCTTGCCCGACGATAACCACGGCGTGGCTCGACAGCAGCAACAGACTCCAACGGCACAACCACCTGGCTGCGGCGGAATCACGCTTTCGCCAAACGCTCAGCGATTTCGCGATAGCTGCTTCCTGGCTTGGGATGTGACCAACGCGGACGAGCAGGCATTCCAAATGTGCTGCAATGCCATCTTCAGCGAGGGAAGGTCTTTCGAAGACGTGCACAAGTTCATCGACAGATACTGCATGGGGCCTCTTGACGCGCCGCCACCAAACCCCCCGGGGTGCCTCATGGCGAGACTCAGTGGCAAGACGGGCGGCGCAGGGAACAAGCACATGACCGGCAGATCTTGCAAGTGGTGTCAAGGGCAGAGAATGTGTGTATGGGCAAAATTCGCCGACGGGGTAGCCACCGGCTTCGGACCACGGGTCGGTCGCAAGATTCTCGTCGGCCGGGATCACGACCCCAATGCACAACCACAGACTGTCAGCATCAACGGTCAGAATGTCAGATGGATTCTGAAAAAGAGAAAGGCCAGTAAAGAGGAGGACAATGATGCCCCCTTTACGGTCGGGTGTTTGGTCTTGTAGCTCTACTTGAATCCGACCTCTTCACCATTCCCGAGATATCTTCCTGTTCCATGTTTCGGCCACCTGCGCTAAAGTGTGCATGTCACGGTCCCATTCGACATGGAATGACACGGTTCCCTGTCCTCGAAGCGGAAGTCACAGAGCTCGGATGATTTGGACAGCTATCAACCGAGATGTTCATGAACCTGCGCGAAGGGCATTGCGACTCGTTTCCTGAACGTTCACCCAAACCGAGCAAAATCGTTCTTTGCCTTGATGCTGCTCCGACTAGGTATGCGGACTTGAGGTGATTCCGCGCCCAGTCTCGTGCTACACAATGCCCACCACATTTATCACTCCGTCATTGAAGATTGTTACATTCTACTGGCGGCTTTGCTGTTGGAACGAGCATCTTGACGGTAGTTGGGATGGCGCTCCATTTCTCGGGCACCCGTCTGGGTGGGTGAGCATGTCCAGATATTCTGGATATCGATCGGGACGGCGATGCGTGATGGAGCATCTCCGACCTCGCAACGAGCTCCTCACACCTACAACTTTGCTCACGGAGGACACTCATTCCGAAGTTAAAGTTGCTCAAAATTGTAGGCAATGATGTTCTTGGGAGATTATTCAGTGCTACAATGGCGTGGCGTCCGTCCGGTACCGCTTTCAGACTCAATTACTCGATTTCCACAACCATTATGCAGCTGCGTTCGACATCGGATGTACGTCCGATGGAGCTCATCCTGCGGCGTTGAGCTTACTGACTTCTCCCACATCCGATATCGACACTGGCAGCTATCCTGTGCGTCGACGATGCAGCTCCAAGATCGAGGCCGTGGAGATCAGTCAAATCCATCCGACGATGCCTACAGTCTCGAGGAGCCGGAAATGCACTATCCTATATCCTGACACCCGCCTCACCACAGGCACGGTCTCTGTCAGCCTCGAGAACATCGTGACGCCGAACATATCATGATGTCGGAAACGAAGAGCAAGCTCTCGGCTCGTGCTTGAGATGTCTCCTTCGGCACAACCGCCACACTCTGCTCCTGGAGAAACTCCTCGCTCTCGAGGTGCTGTTCTATGGAGAACCAAGGGTGTGGACGCTGTACAACCGTGCGAAGCGCAGGATTACTGCTCGTACCTAGGGTCTTAGGTCACGATGCTGGTAAACGCTTCCTGTTTTCTGTTGATATGGCTCATAGTTTCATAAGCTAGACAGACATAAATCACCTGCATGATGTCTTCGTCTCACAATGACCCTTCTCTGGCGACATCCTGTCGCAATCACGTCTCGACCATCTTGCCGGCTCCAGCATCTGTTATGCGTCTGTCCGCCATACACGCAACACCAGACTTGCAGATTCACAACGCCCCTGCCATAACAAGGTCCACGTAGTCTCTCCGTCATCCGTCATCTTGCTGTGGCAAGACAATGTCCCAAATTCGCAATCTCAAAACGATTGGATCATTCCGCGTCTGACTTCCGGCTCAGCACAGAGAGCGTTCAACAGGAAGCAACCTCTCCGGTCGAGGTATCATCATGCCTTCATGCCCATAGACTTGATCTCATCCGGTAGCCTCAGCGCTGGCTTCCTGAGATCAGTGCCTATCCACTCCTTTACGCCAAAGCTTCGTGAGACATCCTTGTATTGAACGCGAGAGCTTGACTAGTCTCCAACCTTGAGAGACAGCCGAAGGAATATTTAGACGCTGCATGATCCCATGAGGGTCACTAAGAGTGGCTGATAAAGTACGGAGTCTTTCAGGAGCAAGGAAATCACAAGGTTCCTCGCCTGATGCACTCCCGACAGCGAAGCACGATTCTCAGACAACGCAGCATGAAACCCACTGTCCCAAATCTATTCCAGACAGAGTTGCCGAGACCGTCGGAGTGGCGGAGCAGTTATTGAAGCCATAAAAGGCCCTGGTATGTGCAGGCTCCGAGTCGCTGATCGAGTGGTTGCATCCATTACCTAGTATCCAGCGTGGTCTGGAGGTGCGACACCCAGCCTGGAGACGTCGGTCCACGACTCGGCCATGTTCTGAAAGACAGGAACTGTCAGCCCACAGGCGCTGAGCTTGCTAATACATCACCGTCGCTGTCTTCAAGTGCTCTCACATACTTGATGCCACCAGGCCTTGTCCAAGACTAAAACCGGAATGCCGGCGTAGAGCAGCCCAGAGTGGCCCAGAGATGACGCAGAGCCGCCTGAGAAAGCTCATTCTATTCTGCCAGCCATTGAAATGCTGCCGCCGGCATAGATCCTCGTCAAACCCTTCGGTGCCTGCCTTGCACATGTAAGCGGCGCACCCACGAGGAGATGCAGGGAGGCGTTGCAGGGGAATCTCGTGCACGGTCGCATCATTTGGCATAAGTTCATTCTCTCTGACAAGACTTTGCCGTGCTCTAGCCTTTGATCGCTGTCTCACGAGCATACCTGCCGTCACTTGCAAGGATTTTGGTCGCTGATCCAGAGAAGGTATTTGCACACCGAGAGCAATCCGTTGTCGTTGCAGAGAAGTTGAGTGAGCATCAAAGAGTAATGGGATACAGGTATTACGTCTCTGCGGAAGTCTCCCGCTGCCTCCAGTGTAGCGTTCTCCATGAAGAATACTCTGACTTGCTCTTTGTACAGAGCCGTGATACTCGGGTCGATATCGCCAAGATCAGGGCGCCATGTAACATTGCAGATGACATCTCCAGGATCCTATCGGCTCTGCGGTGCTCGGGATGAAGTACAGCTCAAATCGGAACGGGTGGTGAGCGTGCTGATAGTGCGAATCGCGCAAGGACATACTTGTGTTTTCCAGCAGCAGAGAGCTTGATGGAGGACATCCCGGCATTCTCAGGTCGCAGGTTATCGTTGGATAACAGTAGCTTGCCCATGCTGGCCGTGGTTGTCATCTCCGCTTGATCTGGAGAACCCGGGTTTTCGCAGACTTTTGCCGTCCACCGGAGACACTAAATTGGGTATCTGGCAGACTTCTGTAAGGTGCACACAGCTGAAACGTACTTACCAAGCTTCTTAAAAGCCGCTTCGGGCTTCTCTTCATGGATCCGTCTTCAATATAGTCCCCTGCCCTAAGATACTGGCGAGAGTAGTCCCTGAAGGCAGAGAGCTTAAATCGACACGAGGAGCACCGAAGTTGAGATCCCCCAGCAATGCTCTGAGCATGTTCGGTGCGTGTGGCCTGTCTTGTCGTTTCTGCAGCCATCGCTAGTCGTCTCCGAGCTGTAGCTAGGGGTTTAGGGCGAGGAAATCCATTTGCCAGCGAATTCGTTGTCCACCGCCGAGAGGGCCGTATGCTTGATATTGCCAGAGTCTCCAGGTCTTAAGCTTGCTCCTGTATTGCTCAAAGGCTGGGGCGAACGGTGATTCATCATGATCATGCACTTCGTTGTGGACGAGGAGTTTTTGTCGTTCTGGCGGGCAAACCCCGAGACCATTAAGGAGGATTGGGAAATATGAATGCAACAGAGCTCGCCTGGCTCGCAAATAATAGCTAGAGCCGTCGCACGGAGACTCCGGCCGTCTTTGGATGTCTTGGAGTTAGGATAGGGTGGCTGAGACGTGGAAGCTTTCGCTTCATCAAGTCGAGATCCGTGGCTGGGACCGCTGTGATTCTCGTGTTTCCAGTGCTGTGAGGACTGGCGAGAATTGTTTCATGATGAGCCCGCCGTCGTAGCCGGGCACATCTTGTCAAATAGCAGAGTTGAGCCTTGGTTTTGCGAAACCCATTGTTGTGACATCGTACGGTGAGCGCTGTGTTTCCGAAGCGCGCCGTCGCATTTTTCAAGTACCGCAAGTTCGTTCATGCTGAGCTTAACAGCATCACCAAGTTCCAGGTCTCTCGGGAGCGTTTTGTTCTTCTCCTGGTCCTCAGCATCAGATGCGGTGCTGAGATGGACTATTCCCGACCGGAGATTTGGCCAGCACCCGCGAGCGTGGAGATTCCGACTTGGCAGAGTCAGCCTGTGCCGTAGGGGCCTCATTGACCTGTGGGAAGCCTGCCCATGTCGAGAACTTTCGTCTTTGGCGAACCAGCTTCCAAGCCTGTCATTGCGTTCATTCTGAACCAGGTCCGCGATAGCGGCGAGCGTTCAAGAACTGCGACTTTGTGCTTCCGTATCATTGATACCGAGTCCAATAAGCGCTATGCAGTTGTCGTTCGCCTTCTCCAGACAGTTCCAGCTCTCTCAGACGCGTGCTGGCACACCTCATCTGTCGGTGTGTCGTGGGACACTAGCGAACCTGCAAAGAGCTGAACACGCGAGTCCTGAGATGTCCCGGAGGTCTTGATAGTTGCAGTGTCACTTTGCGATGCAGGATATGCAAAAGCTCGGCCATCTGTTGTTCTCTGTTGCTCTGCGAAGTTGCCGTTGAGCAGTTTTTGAGCAAGTCGCAAGTCTGATCGAAGACGACGACATCCTTCTTCAAGGAACAAAAATGCGATCGTATGTGCATCATAGCACCCGACATCATCTTCGCGGCTCGGATATTCTCGATGACGGTCATCGTCGCCGCTGATGGATACGCGGGCAGCTGTTCGCAGGCGAACCGGGCTGTTGTTTGAGTCCTTTATGATGAAAATCCTCGACGTCGGAAGCGCTCACGGCCCCTGGACGCATGGAAGTCAGTGCATTTGGTGCAGTGCGACGTGTACAGCCTGCGCCTGATGTTGTTGTGGCGTTCGGCAGAGAAAATTTCGTCGGAAAGGCGCGTGGTTTGGGCGGTGAAGGCCAGGTACTTTCTCATCCAGCCACCATCAGGAGGCGAAGACGTTTCCTGAGAGGGTGGTCTTGTTGTCGCAGTCCCTGTTCGCCTTTCCAGAGTTTCTCTCGAACGACGCTCTCTCGGAGACCGACAACAGAGCAGTGTTCGCGAGTCTGGCCATGTGGCTGCTCACCTCCGAGATCCTGCCTGCTGGCGCCGATCCGATCTCTTCACCGCCGTAGTCATGGTCTGAGCTCTCTGTGACATGTCGATTTTGAAGTTAATCAATTCGCCGATCAGCTTTCCGTCCGACGCAACGTCTCTGTGCGAGTGGAACTTGTGGTGCGACCTGTACTCTTATCACCACGAGGATGGTCTTGGTCGCAAATATGCTGAAGCTGAACGGCCACAGCATCGCGATGTCGTGACCGTGTACTGGAGGACCATCAGAATCATGACTGAGGCGAAGATGAAGAAGACATTGCGATGAGGATGGCCGCGAGTAAGCCCGGATCAACACGCGGCTGTCCACATACACGAGAGTGAAGCGTGTCAGAGCCGACGACATGTGCATGCCTGCGAGCACAATTATCAATATGGATGACTTCAGGTTCGTGACCTGCTCCCCGACCGGCTGCAGCAACTCTCCCGCCTTCTCGAAATGCGAGTACAATGGTCTGACGCCCGCGGCCGGCTTCAACACCTGCACCACGCACACGACTTTGCTCTCGATAACGAACAGTATACCCAACACCGTTGTCACCGCCGACACGATCCTCGTCTTCTGAAACATCGGGTGGACAAGCGCTAGTGCGATTGACGAGATATTCGCCGTCAGCAATACACGCGAACACATGGACAAGCCGCCAAGACAATCGCCAGAAGGAATGACATCCCTATCATCAGCAAGCTGAAGCCAATGGTGTACAAGCTCATAGATGCCAGCCCAGGACGTCCCTCGAGCATTCATCACCTGGATCAGCAACATCATATGCAGACGGGCAGCGGGGATGCCGATATCGACATCGTGATGATAGGCCGCAACACTGTGCCGCTACCACGTCGTCTTGTTTAAGACGATGATGATCTGGCATCTCAGCCTGCACTTGTGCAAGCTGGCAGGTTCGCTGCTCATCTTCGGGGTCCTCCAAGGTCCGGACCAGATGTCTACGCTGGCCGTGGCGCTAACATCTACCCGACGTGGACTCCCGCATGTGCAGCGTGATGCAGCCATGGTTATGAACCTGTTCATCTGCTCTATGGCCGCCGTGTCTGTGATCTGGACTCGACGGGCGCCTGTGGAGATCCCCACAACCGCCGTGGTGTCTGGTTCGCGGCTGTGCCACCCAACACATTCATGTTTGAGGCCGGATTTCTCATCCCGGGCACGCCCGACCTTCTATCCTGCAACATCTGCTCGTACACGATGTCGCGCATGGTGCTGCCATACTATCTCCTCGTCAGCAGGGCCGCGGACTGGGTCTCGCTCCCGGTGGCTCCCTTGTCCCCCTCGATGACGGCGGGTGTAGCAGCGGCAACGGACGTGATCTCTTCCAACGCCTCGATCTCGTCCTTGAATCTGAACTTGTCCTCAAATGTACAGATGCCTTCCTTCAGCTCGCCCTCCATCAAGTGCCTATCATCAAGCTTGTCTTGTCTCGAGCTTATCCAATTTAACGCTCTGGTCTTGAATGCCTCGAGGATCTCAGCCTGCCTCGCCATGATGTTCTCCATGGTCGTCACCTGCTGGATTGGGCTTGTCAGTGCAGTCGTTCATCTGCGCGACGATGGAGTCCCGACTGACAATGAACTGCTTGTCGCTCTGGCTCGACCGCTGATCCTGGCAGTGGTCACCCCCAACTGCTGGGCATTCCCATGGTTTTGACCACGCTACAGCTGTGCGGACACGGACGCCTCTGTCGGGAAGCTGTGGCCCTGGCCCGTGTTCACACCTGTGCCCTCGCTGTCCGCCACCATGTCCGTGCACAAGATGCTCTTTTTTATGTGCGCTTCCGTCTCGTGTTCATGTCTGAAATCGGGTGCCAGCTCGCGAACTGGGACATATTCATGTACAAGAAGGCTGCCGCGTTCGTGACTCCGACGCATATTATCTTCGTGATGGAGCCCTGAACGGCTTGAAGATGCTATGGATGGTGTCCTGGGCGAACGCGACTATTGCATTGACGACCATCTTGAAGCCGGACGAGTCATGGATCTCGATCATCTTGCCATGCAACCCTGAGAAGGAGACGCACATCGCCCTATTGCCCATGTTGTCCACTGGCAAGGGCCACAGTAGGTGCATGCGACACCTGCGACCGAGGACATGCACGAGCACCAGAGCATCAGAGCAGAGCATCGGAGCATTCTCGCAAACACAGAAATCAGCATGGTATCGTTGGACTCGTTGCTGACCCTTTCATCTCACTGCTTGTTCGCCATCTTTGTCCTTGTGGTCCTCGTGACGATGGTAATAGTCTTGCACGCTGGGTGTGCATCCGATGCACTTGACGGGGTCGTACGAGGGCGGTATCAATCGATGGCAGGAAGTCCTGCTCGTATGGCTAGATAGCCACTCACTTAGCCCTGATCGGAACGCGTAAGCTGTCGCCATCAAGCTCCTCACGTCGCCTTTCAACTCCCGCCCGTCAACACCATCACCGAGTTTCTGGCCATGTCCATCGTTATTTGCACGCAAGCTTAGCGTAACTGTTCGGTACCGTTGTAGCCACAAGGCTGTTGACGATCGTTCTGGCCTTGGAGAGATGGAGCTCACTTCTCTCTGCTTCTCTAAGATGTGTTTCTGAAGGCGAGTAAGATGGTGTTTTGAACGCGCTGATAATCCCTCCCGTCAGCTTCGTGGCGCAGGAGACCTTTCAGACGTCCGGAATGGCGTCCAGAAGCACGGCTATCAACAGTGTCCGCCTCTCTACAGCTCTTGGTGTCTGTGGACACTTGTCAGTAACATCACGCTCTGCTCTGTGCGAATGCGACACTCCTCTACGACACTATTGAAATGACAGGTTCAAGCAGCAAGTCGATCATTGGAGATCCAAATGCAAGTCTTCATGACCTCTTCCCAACGTGGTCTCTCCATTATACCCATTTCCTGGCCATTTATGCCTATACCTGACCACGTACGATGCAGAGACGCCGACGAGCCCGCCAGCCCTCTGACCGACTGATGCCTCCCTCATCTCCGGCCAATGATAGGCCAGTGAACCGTTTCGAAGGATCCCAGCCCGCACCGTGCTCGGATTGCCAAAGGGGGGGAACTGTCGCCGAGGCTGCCGCTGCAACCAAACAAGCCATCCATTCCGAACCCATTGATGGCGCGGGATGTTAGGTTCGATCATGAGACCGTGGCCAAGTACGGCGAGCAGGTAAAGTACGCGGGCAAGAAGTCGCTGCGCTGCTTCAAACATCTCAGCGACAGTCTGGTCTGGTTGTGGTTAGGATAGCTCAGTGTCCTCTCACCACCAGCTCCGTCCGGACCCGCTGGTATATGGCAACCCTTCACTGTGGTCGTCAACGAGCAGGTGTTGCTGTTCGCCTTCTGCATCGTGTCACGCTCGCGGTCACAAGCAGCCTTTTGGTCGTGGATAGGAAGGTTAGCATGGCCGTCGCCTCGGAGGTCGGGCGAGGACGGGCAGCCACCTGGGCGTGTTGGTGCCCGAAAGGAGCACCATCACGTGGGCGAGCATCTAATTGTCCACGGCCATTGTGGTGTTATCGGACTCCTCGTCGAAGGCGCCCCCAGCTTCGGCTGGACACTCAGTGCTGGAGTCTCGTCCCTCTAGTTCAACACCATTCCTAGGTCCTTGCTCCTCTCCTTACACGCACGATGCTCTTCATGACGGCGTTGAGATCCTTCAGGGAGGGGATCTCGGCTAAGTTTTGCCGACAAAGCTTTGGACGCAGGCCGCGCTGGAGCCAAGAATCAACCCAAAGCTGCAATCACCGAAAACCCATGAAAATTTCCTGCTCGAGAGCATCCACTCGCGCTTGAATACGCTTCACGAAATTCTCTAACCTGGCTTTATTTCGCTCTCAGTTGAAAGGCGTTGAGTCGAGCAGCTATCGTGTCAATCCCGGGCAGCTATTTCAGCTTGGCCAAGACTTAAAGAGAAGGTCAGAGCATCGGATTCTTATGCCTCCTGCATAGTCCAAGTCCGGTAATCTCAGCTGGGATTGTGAGATCTCGTTTCCTGCATCTCGGGTTACTCTTCGCCCTATGTGGAATGACCGAGGTTTAGCACCAACTCACCTGCAGCTGCCCGAGGATTCACGGGGCATAAGGGCCCGCTCAAAGCGTCTGTCTCTGCTTGGATGCTTGCTAGGTATTGCTCTAGAGCATCTTTCAGACGCTGCTCGACCTCGGTAGTGCCTACGACCTCTAGGGATCCATCTGTGCCAGCCAACCCAGGCGAGAGATGACGGCCAGAGAACACGACATGGCCCCAATCAACCCCGGAGACAGTTTCACAGCAATACAATAGTGACTGTTATGCCAGGGAGTATGAGCGGGACCTTCTCTGTCTCGCTCTGAGTCCTACGGATACTGTTGCTTGCTCAAGATTCGGCTTCCGTCAAAGTTAAAACTCTGACCGCTTCCTCACTCATGGACGCATCGGGCGCTAGTATGAACACCACCAGGTTTACAACACTGGGATACTGTCTCTTGAATCTTGAGGATGTGGGAAGGCACTAACAGAGTTGATGGCAAGCTGCATCTTCGAGGACGTGCCGTGGCGGCAAAGTCGGCTGGCTCAAGATGAGCTGAGAGGGCCAGAGAGACTACGCTTAGCTCCCACAATGTTTGGTCGGCCCCTAATATGCACTTCGGTATTCAATCGCTTCCAACAACCTCGAGGACGGCGGTACCGAACCGGCAAGTGGTGTTGCACCTCTCTAACTGGGAGCTTCTGGCAACGGAGAGGCCACTACTCAAGCAGAGAGAGAATCATGTACCATGACGCTGCTGAGAGCTAGACACTGGCACTGTTGGAGTTGCGGCCGATTTGGGATCTTCGAACTTGCCAATCTCCAGCACGAATTCCTTCGACAGCGGGCGGGAACTTGATACGCAAGGCCACACCGTTGGAGGCCACCCAACTTATACGGAAACGACGACTTCATTTGAGACCCGGTGCGAGCCTGCCGTAGCCGCCACAATACCCCCAGCCCTTCTCCGGAACTCTGTGCCAGGACAGTGGCTCAGTTAGCGGTCGAATCGAACCCATCGCAGAAGCTCTGCAAGTTCAATAGCCATATTGATTCCGCGTCCATTCTTGGGATCTCAACTGCTCAACGTCGCTAAATTGCAGGGCATCACGCCGTTGAAACGCGGCGGCCGTGCTTGAGAGGACCAGAGCTTGTCATTGTTTCAGCCTCAGCGAGATTTCGAGATGTGCTCTCGGGAATCAACTCTGCACGCGGTATCTGCCTGGAAAGAAGACGGAGCAGGCTTCTCGCTTACTTTACAAGCTGGTTGCATCGGCCTTCGCACATTTGGTGTTCCGCACTCGGTGCTCGTTTCCTCTACTCGCGGTTCAACAGCTGTCAGCCTTGTCGCCTGGGGGAATTCAGGCGGCAGAGTTTGCTCGAATCTTCCTATTGCAACACTAGACACAAGAGCCATCAAGAGCTTTGCGCTCATCTCTAATACCAATGCTTTGGCTCCTGCTCCTCCCAGTATCGTGCGGCCCTTTATGTCGCGGCTCCGCATGCTTCGACGGCCATAAAATTCGCACACGACAATCACACGCATAAGATCTTGACATCAATTGCAGATCTTCCTCGGCGGCATCATGACGCTCCGTCTCGAGAGCGTGACAGGTGTTGATGTCCATTAACGCCCAACTTCTCCGACGTTGGATGTGGGTTCCTGCCCCAATGTCTTCGACAGACATATGATTCTGCGGCTTTCAATGCTTTACTTGATGCAACCAGGCTGCAGACGGCGGATATACTGGCGTAGAGAGCTATTATACGGGTTCTGGCACTTGGATCTGGGCCAGAAGTGTCACACCTTGTCCTTGCCTTAACCATCTGCAACGCCGCGCGAGCCCTCTCCCAACGCGGAGAAGCTGAAATTCAGTGCTTCGGAGCGCAAACACAAGCCATCGAGTAAGAAAGAAGCTCCAGAATGTCTCCGTGCATCGCCGGACATCGAAAATCATCTGCGACGCAATCATGGGGCTGGTTGGTCAGGCCACGGGCAGAATTGATAAAAGCGTCCAAGCCCACAAAGCTGTTCAGAGCGGCACCAAATCACATTGTTTCAATGTTCACTACTGTCAGAATCTGCTGGAACTATGTCCTTCCAAACCTGACACTAGACACTTGTCTCTCGTGTAAGGTCACATTGGCGAAATTTCACGGGAACAGCAATGGCTGGAGAACAGCACATCCCCTTGCCCTATCCTCAAATTTCATTCCCGCTCGAGAAAGGTCACCGGGAAGGCTCGAGCACTTGTCAGAATCTCTCTCCGTGGGTGAGTAGCTCTCTCTGGCTGCTCGGCGCTGGTTGTATATGGCATATCTATCCGAGAGCATGACTCATGTTTTGCAAAGGCGAGAGACCAGTTTTCTGAGATCCAATACGCCCGAGTGAGTCTCACAATCGCGCCTAGCAAGGGGCATATTGTCGCCGTCAATACTTGTCGTCTCTAATGCAACACTGGCATTCAACGCTACGGCGGCAACTCTACCTACGCAGCCGTATCCAATACACCTACAGCGGACCAAATATTAAGCCGAGATAGTTAAAACGATGCAAGGAAGAGCTGTGACTGCTCGCTGGACCTTTCCGCACGACGTTGGTTGGCTCCGACATAGGGCGAAGATACGGGTACACTCGCGGGCACCATTGGAAGAAGACAACTCAGGACGAGCAAAGACCTCTTTCGCATGCGAGAGAAGGTCACGGAGTCTTCCAATAGCTTTGAAAAGCTGCCCGAGGTCCAGGGTGACGGATTTCCTTGTCTCTGATCACATCGCATTCGCTTGCAAATTGGGTGTGATTCTGCCGTATGGAGGACTATGTGGCAGACGACGAGAGACTTCTTTCCTGCAAGCAGGACCAGGTCTGAATGCCTGCAGCGAATGATGGAATGAATTGTCAGGTACATAGTCACAGAGTTCGCGGTCTCCAATCACAATTGTCTACAAGCAACTTGAGATTTCGCTTTGCTGCGCGGACGAACGTGTGGAAGACAATCAGAGACTGCTACAGCAAGCGATATCGCAGCTCAGACAACCGTCTGCAGTGAGAAGTGCACTAAGGGGCCGCATACATGCTACGATTGAGGTGAATATGTCTCCGAGCGGCATCGACAGTCAGTACATGCATGGAGGACACGCTCAAGAAGTACGCAGCTACGGCGACAGCGAAGCCACGGCCATAACGAAGACGGGACAGACGATAAGAAAACGAAGATGGAGCAGAAGATGGGGATACGAAGGTGTTGGTCGACAAGATCCTGTACGGGACAGAGAACTAATGACTGTCATGTCGACGATTGACGCTAATTCTGGGCATGTTGGCCTCGCTACCCGCGCTCCCACGTCGATAACGGCCTTGAGCTTGCACACCTTCATCGGCTTCCTGAAGCCGTGGTCGAGGCGGAGGCCTTGGACGTCTCGACCCCCCTGCATCTGGGCATGTTCTCCACGAAATCGTCCATGTACGGCGTGGATGCGGCAGGAGGATGACCTCCTTCGAGTACAGGTACGTGTCGGCCGCCTAAAACATGTTCATATGCTCGGCGTAGCTCACCAGGGCCCTCGAGTCGATTAGCCGCACTGCATCCATAGGGCTCAGGACGCTCTTGATCCTGTGGATGTTCGACCACGACAAGTGGTTGATGTCGTACTTCTCGGCCACAGTCATTCGCACGATCATATGCATGTTCTTGCAGTCGGGCGCCGAGTGATGTTGCGCCAGACGCTGAAGCTGAAGCTGTCCAGCTGTTCGAGACAGAAAGCATTTAGTTAACCTCGACAGAGACAGTCGAGATCAAGTCGATGTCTTGCCTCTCGTCGATACACGCGGACATGTTAGTCAACCTCTTCGAGGAGCTGATGATGTCGATCACCAGGGACTATTGGTTATAGCCTAGTCAGGGCTAGTGTTCCGGGTCATCCCTGTGGTGTTGTCCGTTTCGAAGCGCTCAACCTAGTCGTGCAGCTGTAATCGGGATAGCCAGCGTTGTTATTCTCAGGCGCAGGAACGCAACGGCGTGGATAGCGAACGTGCACGCTATTGTGCGGTCGAAGCACATCCTCATGTTTATGGGCTGACACGACCGCTAATCTCGACAAGATCCGACCGGTGGCCTCGAAGGAGACCTGGAGAGCGCCCTGGAGATTATGCTGCTGGTGTCCTACATTGCGTCTACGGTCCCGACGATGTTCAGCTTCAGTCCGGGAGCGTGGTCAGCTCCATGGGTATCTCTCTGTGCTGCACTATGTTCGAGAGGGCGTACGTCGTCCTGTGGCTGCACGACAACACGGCGACGGAGACGGTAAGATTGCTAACAACTAGGATCTTCTGGACCTCTGCTACAGCCTGGAGCTTGTCCATCATTACGGTGACCTTGCTGGCGGCGTCGGTCTGTCTCTACGTCCCATCATCACCACACGCCAGTCGCTGTTAAGATCGAGTCATCGTTCAACACTGAGATCACCAGCGCATCGTCGTCTCTGTGCGCGTGGGAGGTGATGGTCCGCGATGTCTAGGCAGAGGGAGTGCTGTTTCTTTACTGCTTCAAGTGTCTCATTGTGGCTTGCTTCAATGTCATGATTGGATTCGACCCTTATATCAACAGGTAGGAGAGTTTTCTTGCGCCTCCTTTGGCGGGAGAACAACAACGACAGCAGGACACTATTTGCCGTTGAGCCGGTGGTATCACTCACATAACATCCAAAAGCATTGACGCCAGACCGCGTTGACACCTTCTTCACGGAGCTGGAGTGGGTCGAACCGATGTTCATAATGACCCACGACACTGTCCACAAGGCAGAGAACGAGATCGGAGGTTGGGAGGATCATCTGGGATGCGTTCCAGGAGCAGGGATTTATAGTCTCCACGTGCGCTAACTGCGTTGTGAGCTTCTCTGTTCGCCTTCAGCATCCAGGTACAGCAACAGCGATCTTTTGCACTTCGAAATGACCCAAGACAATCAAAGTCCTCGCTATCCATGCCGACGACATGGCCTTAATGCTGCGTGTGACGCCGAACAGCACCTCGAACGCCTCCAGAGAGAAGCCGAAGACCCTGAAACTCATCCAAATGTTCCAAACCGCAGCTACCGGTAATCAACAGCCGTCGAAGCCATCAAAACACGTGTACTTGTCGCAGCTGCGCAAATGTAATAGCCTCCCATGGCAATAGTGTTACCAATGGACTTCTTATCGGTCAACTTTAGCGGCTCTACGCTCCGCGCCTTAAGGACCAAGTCGCCGTCGAAACTCCGAGGCCATTCATCCACGAAAGGGTATCCATAAGTGGGTGCGTCAATGCTGACATTCTAGCGCCAGATACGAAACTCTAACGATCCTCTAGATCTGGATTGAGATATTAGCATGTCACAGGCATATCGCCGTGTGGGGATAGATTGCTAAACCGATATTGTAGTGTTGCCATTCGCTATCCCTGAGGGTCGAGTCGCTTGCAATCAATTATCCACTGAATCCGGCGTGTGTGATGAAGACTCCAGTTAAAGGTAGCCGTCGCCGTGTTGCAGACAGACCATCCAAACTCCCCTTCGTGCGACAATGTCTACCATCATACCGGTGCCCAAAGACTATCCCAAAGAAATCATTGGTTATGCGCAGCCTTGGATCGTGAGTCCCGGCGACAATGTCGACATCAAGGTTTCTTGCACCGAGAAGAAGTACACGTATAAGACGGTCCGCGTGATCCAAGGCCACGAAGGCGAGAACAGCCCGAAGCACAAGTCAGAAGAGATCACGCAAATCCCTCGAGGCTCGAGGGAAGGTAGATTCCAGTTGGCGCACATCGGGTCGTACGCAAAGGTCAAGGACATTGGATTGACCTCAGCAGATGAGGGATTGAAGATCTCCGTCTATGCACAGCCGTGGCTGATACCTTGCGCACACGCTCAAGCTTTGGTTTCCACACTCGACAGCTCCACGAAGACCGGTGTCGACGTCGTCCTCGATAGGAAAGGACAAGTCGAGTTCTGGGTCGGCACCGGAAATGATGTCCAGGTGCTCCGATCAGGGTTCACGCCAAGCAAGCGAAGATGGTTCAAACTCGACTTGACCGTGTCCGGGGCAAAGCTGGAAGCTGTCCTGACTCCCAAGTCCCGCGTCACCGAACCCGCCGCGAAGGCGAGCGTATTCACTTCGGAGCTAAAAGGCGGCATCAAGTTTGTTTCGCAGACCCCATTGATTGTAGCAGCAACTCGACAAGCGGCGGCCGAAGATAAGAGCCAGCACCATGTCCCGACCAACAAATACAATGGTAGGCTCGATTCGCTGGAGCTGAGAACCACCGGCGACCACGAACGTGTCCTCGCCAAGTATGACTTTGCCGTGGAGATGTCCGGCGACCGCATCATGGATGTGTCTCAAGCCAAGAGGCACGGAGAGCTAGTCAACGCGCCCAGTCGAGCCATGAAAGGACATGATTGGGATGGGTCTGAGACTGACTGGACGAAGGCCAAGTATGGCTACAGCGCCATCCACTTCCACGAGGACGATCTTGACGATGCCGACTGGGATACGGACTTCAGCATCCAGATTCCCAAGGATGCCCGTTCCGGCGTGTACAGCGTGGTGATCAGGGGCGAGCACGACGATGTTGGTGAGAACGTCGTGTTTTATGTAAGGCCGACTCCCGAAACTACGGCCAAGGTAAGACATCGCAACTGGATCAGCGCGTAGACGAGCTGATTGATTGTCTAGGTCGGAGCAAAGGTGGCTATCGTCATGTCGACGTTCACGTATCTGGCATATGCAAACGATCACATGTTTGACCCAGACACGCCAGCGCGCGCCGAAATCCCCGCCGGTCTGGATAACTTGAAATTTTACAAGGATGAGACGTTCTACAAGCAAGATCGAAGACGAGATCTCGGTCTGTCGCACTACGACGTGCACAAAGATCTGAGCGCCGTCATCTTCTCGACGGCCAAGCGACCACTCCTCAACAACCGACCGGACTACATCAACTGGTCCGGCCACCGTCCTCGCGAGCTCAGTGCCGAATTGATCATGGTCGGGTTTTTGGACAAGACGGGCGTTCCTTATGACGTGATCACCGATCACGACCTGCACGTCAACGGAGCTGCGATTCTGGCGCCATACACGACGGTCATCACTGGCTGCCACCCCGAATATCCCACGCTGCAGTCGTACGCGGCGTACGAAGGATTCGTCAAGCAGGGCGGCAATATCATGTATCTCGGCGGCAACGGGTTCTATTGGGTGTCAGTGACGGACCCGCAACGACCGTGGCGATCAGAAGTCCGACGTGGCGGCCAAGGTGTGCGGACCTCGTGGCAGGAACCTGGTGAACGTCACCACTCGCTCAACGGCCAGCAAGGTGGTCTGTGGCGGGATTATGGAAAGGCCGCCAACTACCTCGTGGGAATTGGATGCTGTGGAGAGGGCCATGGTGCAGGTATGTATTCATCCCCCCCTCTGCTTGTTTGGAAACGTGCCAACAACAATGTCTAGGTGTCGCGTACCGCCAGAAAGAAGAGATCCGAAAATCCCACCCGGAACTCGCCTCGTGGGTGTTCCGCGACATCCCCGAGGACAAGTTGATCGGCGAGAACTCTCTGGGCGAGTACGGGGGTGGAGCCAGTGGCGACGAGATCGACCGCGTGGACTTTTCGTACGGCAGCCCGTCCAACGTCGTGGTCCTGGCGTCCAGCGTCGGCCACTCGGACGAGTATGGCTTGTTCCCCGAGGACGTCAGCTTCCCGATCCAGGGCACTCTCGGCACGCAGACCGACCTCATCCGCTCTGACATGACTCTGTACCAGACGAGCGGTGGCGGTGCCGTCTTCTCCGTGGGCAGCATCAGCTGGTACTGCGGGATTGGATATAACGCCTATGACAACACGGCCGCGTTGGTGACGAGGAACATCCTGCTGGAGTTCGCCAAGGGCCCCAAATCGCTGAGTGGTCAACAGAGTCTAGACATGGAATGAAAGGCCAGGGCTAGGCAAAGAGTCCCCATGCTTTGGGTCCCAGCTTTGTTAGATTTGACAGAGGCTGAACCATAGAAAGGAGAAGCCAGACTTTGACGTGATATGACGAAAAAGGCCATGTTATTATTTGCTCTATTCTATCAGGTAGATGAATGCGAACCAAAGGACCATGTCGATGCGGCTTCATTCGTAACGAATCAGGGTATGCCTAGTACTTCTTCTTGTGAGCAACCCGCTCAGCGTCAGGATCGATCGTACTGCGAGGATCCTTGAACTCGAGCCATCCCAGCATGGGCTAAAGGGGTGCGTCAGCATTGAATCTCAAGAAGGCGGCGGGAGACCTACATCACTCAGAGCGTAACCCAACAGCTTCTGGATCCGGACCGGGAGCGTCTTTGCGATTTCGGGCGGCACAGCCAGGTACTGGTTCTCCTCCTGCCGCAACCAGCCCCGGGTCATGAAGCAGCTGAAGAGCAGACGTTCCTCGTCCTTGGTGGTGTTGGCGCTGCCGCCGTGATAGCAGCTGGACAACATGATGAAGCCGTCGCCTGGGTTGAGCTCGGCGTAGCGGGCGAAGCGCTCGTCGGCAGGGTGCTCGGTGGCCTCGAGGTGGCTGCCTGGGATGAAACGGGTGGCGCCGTTGGCCTTGGTGGTCTTGGTGCCGGCGACGAAGAAGCCGATGCCGTACTCGCGGGAGTTGGTGCGCGGATAGACGTCGACGCGTCGCCGGTCGGCGTAATGGATGTCGTCGTCGCGGTGCAGGGGCTGGTCGTAGCTGTTGCCCGGCCGCACGGAGAAGGCGATGGTGTTGTTGACCTGCGGCGGGGACAGGTTTAGCGTGTCCCGGTCGCCGTACCACGGGTAGCTCTTGGTGGTGAGGAACTGGTCGCACACGGCCTGGTACAGCTCGTTGCCGATCAGGTCTGTGGCGAAGGTGCGGGATTTGGCGCAGAGCCCGAACGCCCGCCGCGTCGACGGTGGGAAGAAGTTGTTTTCGGCCTCCCAGGGCACGTCGGCCTCGAGGTGCGGCCGGATGTCCTTCTCCATCTGGGCCAGCGACTCGGCAGACACGATGCCTCGCACCACGACACCGCCCACATTCCTCAGCCCTTCCACCACATCGTCCGGGTTGGCGCCTCTGTTGAACTCGGGAATCACGTATTGTTTGCGGGCAGGCCAGATGTCCTCGCTGGCCGAGAGCATGCGTTCGTAGGAGATGAAGGCATCGTCGTGTCGAACGATCGGAGGCGCTGTTGAAGCCTTGCTGCCGTGTGATGATTGGGCTAGAGGTGCTGCTTTGGTCTCGAGCAGCGTTCGCTGCTCGGTCATCTGTTCAGTCCCGATGCTGCCCATGGCGACGAGAGATCAAAAGATAAGAGAGACCGCCGGAGAGAAAGGTGGTGAGGTTTGAAGTAGACAATGGAGAACTGGGTGAGCTCTTGAATTCAGAGCTTGGATGTTGTATCCTTTTTACCCCCTGTCAATCAATGACATATGTCCAGAAAAGGATGAGAAGAATATATACCGTTAGTATTGAAGACAAATGTTCAACCTCTTGTCTCGACCATAGTCATCCGATAGGAAGATACACCGTTGCCATGTGTGGCCCTAGCAGTTTCTTTGTCGCGTGTTCAGCGGAGGAGGCCATGTACTGGTGAATTTGAGGGCGAGGGACGGCCATGGGTTGTGTGAGAGATTGATTGAACGTGGTTGACAAGCTGATCATCGTCCATCGTCCATTTCATCCCCCGAAGCTGGAATCGCCGTCGAGTCGCCGTTCCACCCCCGAACCCTCCACCTCCGGGCCACCTCCGGGCCCTGCATCCTCTCATCTTTGTGACCGAATCGATCTCCCTCCTCTGACTCCACAACCAATCCGGAAACCTTCGTCCTTCACCCGCCACCATCGTCCCCCCAGTTCATCTCCCGTATTTATTCGCCCATTGGCTACCCTTCATAGCCTATCTCTATGGTCATTGGGCACTTTTCGACCTATGGCGGTGGCTTTGTTTATGGCGTTGGTCTCCGCGCAAACACCGAGCGTCCAACTTCCACTACGACGATCAACCAACGACACTAACCGCCATCAACTTCATTTCCCTTCCTCTTCCCTTTGGTATTTCCCTGGTGACGGCTTCTTACTACGTGTGCCCTTTGCCCCTTGTCATGGCCCTTCCGTCGAGAATCACCAGAAGGGATCAATTTCCCCGGCCTCACTCCGTCTGGTATTCTATCTCCCCCGCTACTCCTAGAATGGTCGAACAGTGCGATATCTGATTCAAATCCTTATCTCTCAGAGGCCCGAATGTGCCAGATTCCCGAGTTTAGACGACGACGACAGTGCATATAAATGGAGACGAGGCGGGCGTGAAAAGGGAAATCGCAACACTCTTTTCAACCTCATCTGATCATCCCATCGGTCAATAACCCGGGGATCCTCCTTCCCTCGCAGAGTCCCCTGTCTTCCTCCTTTCGACGACCAGCAGTTTCGTCCTCTCTCTTTGCCCGACATGGCGCCTCTCAAAGGAAAATTGCGGTTGAACCGCCCCTTTAACCAGAACTTCCTGATGGGTTGTATCCTTGCCTGTCTGCCCGGTATCTATCTGGCCTTGACTGGACTGGGAGCTGGTGGAGGTCAGCCGACTTCGCAGCACGTTGCATCTATTACCAACTCGTAAGTTTTCAGACCACAGCCTGGACAAGCACAGGGACCATTGCTGACGCATGTCTCTAGCATTCTCTACGGCGTCTACACGTTCTTCGGATGGTGCGCCGGCACGTTCCTGAACTACTTCGGCCCCAGTATTACCGTCTGCATCGGTGGTCTCGGTTACCCGTAAGTTTGCGAATGCGTCTTTCTGAGCCAAAATATTCACGCAGGAAAAATCAGTCTCTACGCCGGTTCTCTGTGGGCTTTCGGAGATGGTGTTGACCAGGCTTTCCCTCTGTTCGGTAAGTCACTGCCGAACAAGGCGAATGGCTCATACTAATGTGATGCCTAGCTGGTGCTTTCCTCGGTTTCTCCGCCGCTCTGCTCTGGACCGGTGCCGGTTTCATCCAATTCGCCTACGCGGAAGAGAAGGACAAGGCCAAGGTAAGCATAGACCGTCCTCTCCCCACTGTGAGCCAAGTCTCACTGGAACCAGTACATCACCTACCAATGGTCGCTCTCCGCCGTCGGCGGTACCATCGGTTCGCTGATCGCCTTCGCGGCCAACTTCCACAAGACCAGCGTGGACGGTGCGTCGGCCGCGGTGTACATTGTTTTCATCATCATCATGTGCTGGTAAGTTTTTGTCAGGTGTCATACAGGCCAGACATCGGACGTACTGATCGGTACAGTGCCATCGTGGGAGCGCTGTTCCTACTCGTCAAGCCCAAGAACGTGGTCCGTGACGACGGCCGCCACATCGCCGTGTTCAAGCAGCCCAACATCAAGACCGAGATCGTGGGTGTTTGGAAGGTCATGTCGGATCCAAAGATCATCATCCTGCTCCCGGCTATGTTTGCCGGTGAGATGATTCTCGCACCTGCCAGCAGTATCAACGGTACGCATGCCCCCAAGAACTGCTTTCTTGTACTAATGAAGTGGCACAGGCTACTACTTAAATCTCCGCACGCGGTCGCTCGCCAACCTGCTGTTCAACTTCATCATGATCCCCGCCCCGCTGTTACTGGCGCGCATGATGGACAGCCCACGCATCAAGTCCCGCCAGATGCGCGGCATCGTGGGCGTCACGGCGATCGGCACCATCACCATGGCCTCGCTGGCCGGCGTGCTCGGCTGGATCTGCGTGCACGACGTCGATCGCACCAAACCCCCTCCAGGAGTCGACTGGACCAACAGCACGGGCGTCGGCTACATCATTTTGTACTTGTTCTTCGGTATCGTGGACGCCTGCTTCCAGATCGTCGTGCAGTGGGTCCTGGCCGCGCTGACCAACGACCCGGTCCTGTGCGCCCGTTACGCCGGCGCCTTCCGTGGCACCGTCAGTCTGGGCATGTGTATCGCGTTCACGCTCGACGCCAAGGCCGTCAGCTACAAGAACCAGGTCATCATCCAGCTCTGCATCTACACGCTCGCCCTGTGCTCCCTGTACTACGTCATCCTCAAGTATGTCAAGGAGACCAACTATTTTGTCGAGGAAAACGTCATCGTGCCCGTCTCCTTCGAGGAGAAGGCCCTCGTTGAGGGTCTGGTCACGGAAGAGGCCGTTCGTCGCGAACAGGAACTCGAGCGGATTGCACGTGGCCTTGCCACCACTACCACCAAAGGCGGCGATGTTGAGGAGGACTCTTCTATCGAGCCCAAGGTCGAGAGCGTCGTGCCCAAGGCATAGAGTACCACGGGAGGGTGATCGAACGAGGAGGTTGGGGGTGTGGTTGCAAGGAGAGAAGTCATGTGTTGGCTGTGTTTCCGCAATATAGAACCAGGGTGGCTTTTACTAGAGATTCGATAGCAAAAGGCATCCTCGCAGCAACATGTATATACCATGTAGATGAATGTGTCTGCATATGACGCCAAATGCCAGAATCCCTTTGTGTTCTGTTCCACCATTACGCTCATCAGACTTGGTATCTTCAAGGACAACCAGGACGAAAAATAAAACGAGGCAGGCTAGTCCAAGCGCGGAAACTGCTGCTGGTGCTGAAATTGCGCCTGGTCATAGTACATGCCCCATCCCCAGCTCGCGTTGCCGTCGTGCGCCATCATCTGCGCTTGAAACAGCGGGTCCGTAAAGTACATCTCGGGCGCCCAGTCCGTGTGGGCGTTGGACCCGGCGGACGACTGCACCGTGGCTTCCTCAAAGGGCTCGGCCTCGATGCTGCCGTTCGTCGCGGCGCCCTCGGCGGCACCACCATTGACCACGCCGTCCCCTGTCGTCACTGGTCCGGACGGCGTCCGCGGCGTTCTCGGGTTGTCGTTCGACGTGGAGGTGCGCTGCCTGTTGGCCGCGACGGCTGGGTGGACGCCGCGCTTGTTGATCTTCTTGACGAGGTCCTCGTAGAACATCTGCGCCTGCTGCGCCACGGAAGAGCGGCTACCGAGTTTGCGCGCCCACGGTAGGCCGCGCTGCAGGTTGCGCATGCCCGTCCGCGACGTCGCCGGGTCGGCGCTGTTGGCCTGGCGCGCGTGCAGGACCATGGCAAGGTCAAATTCGTGGATCCCGAAATTCCACAGCGAACCCAGCAGGTCTTGTCGGTCCAGGTCCTCGCAGACGTGCGAGATGTCCGCGGCGGCCTTGAACATGGTCTCCGTGCCCTCTGGCAGGAGCGTGCAGAATCGCAGGAGCGCGGCTTGGTACGTGATGTGCAGCGTCGCGGTCCACAACGTGAATCCCGAGCCCTTGCCGACACCGGACGGGTGTTTCGGCGCTTGCAGCGTCGTTGGGATGCCCTTGTGCCACTGTTGAAGTTCGGAGAGCAGCGCGAGGGCGCGCGAGTTGCGGTCTAGGTTATCGCCGCGGCCACCTTGGCGGTCGCGCCAGGGCCGGAGGAGGTCGAGCCAGCTGGAGATGATCAGGCACAGATTCACCAGCTCCAGGAAGAAGCGCGTGTGTTCGGCCGACGGGAGTGAGCCAGGGTACTCGGGTTGGAAGTCGGCGTCGGTTAACATTTCGACGTCGCAGTCGGCGAGGTTTCTACCGATCAAGTCAGTACTTGATTTGTTTCTTCACGCCGCAGCTTTGATGACTTACATGGCGCGTGGCCGTCCCCACTCGAAGGAACACAGGGTCTGAAGCGAGGTTAGCCATGGATGGCTTAGACACCTGACGACCACTTACGTCGTGTACAAACAAAGACCACCATATCCGCTTCCACTGTCTCCGCATGGGCTCGCTGGCATTGGCCTTGCCCAAGGCTCGATGCATGCCCAGGCCCTGGTATTTGGTCAGGTATAACCATATGAATCGGACTTCGTCCACTACTCACCTGGGCTATCCTGACGGCCTGGCCAAGGCAGAGCCACATATTTTGTAGCGTGTCGTCGCAGCTATCCGACACAAAAGTGCTGAAGAGAAGGTGCGACTGGACCAGCACTAACCGGTCCTGCTCGAATCGATTTTCGACCAGGGCTTTGGCTCGCCCGTATAGCCTCCACGATACCTCGCCACGGGGCAGTTTGAGATTAGGGTGTTCAAACGTGGTTGATCCGGAAAGTAACACACTATGTACGAGTAAGAGAGACATGCTTGACGGCTTGGGCGATGCAGAGTAATGTTTGAGAAACCCCGAGCGGTCAAGGATGGGGACTGTTGCATGGACGCGGTCGAAGAAAGCCGCAATGAAGCTGTCGGCGACCTCGGGACTAGGCAAGATGAACGAGCCATACATGTCCAGAACGGCCAATTCGGACCGGCCCAGGCTGCGAGGAATGCCGCCGTGTGACCGCTTGAAGAATGGCGCATCTCGATAGTGATAGACGTCTGACTGGAAACCTCGACCAAACTCGTTGGCCAGTAGTCGGGCCACGGTCGTGTAATTGTCGTTGAACGTCACCTGATAGTCGCTGATGGCGCCGAGCGAAAAGTCCTGTGCGACAAAGTCGACGAGGATAGAGGTCTCCTTGGAGATGTCCCCAAACCCATCGGCCGAGATCTCGATCCGGTGTGGACTGTCACCCTCCCCCAGGCTACAAAACCTGGCACGAATCTCTTCGAAAGCAGCCGCGGCGGTCACATTGGTCGCATGCTCGAGTGCCTGGATGGACGGACTCGATGAACGTGCGCCATTTCCACTAGATGACGGTGAGAACGCACACGGCATTGGCTTTGAGTCGTACCTTGATGAAGCCACCAGGGAAGCCGTTTCCACGGCGCGGATAGGTCGTCGTCGACGCTGCAGTCGGTCGCAAGGCAACCCCGAGTCTTCGCACCGAGTGCATGGATGGCCACGCGTAGAGAGATCACATCGCACCTTGCGCAGATGACAGCCCGTACACGCGGCGGTAGTGTTTTTCGAGCCTCCAAAGTCGGTCAGGGCAAGGGGCGATATATCGACAACGCTGGAATTTCCTGACTTACCAGTACGGCCTGACCGCTGTGAAGTCGGCATGTATATCTATCGGGTCTATAGCTCTCAGACCGGTTCTGTAAGGTCAAGAAATCATAGAAGGCGTCCAGAGGGTGTGGAGGTGGTAGTGGTGCTGTAGGTATCACTCTCTAGGTTTCTCTAGATACGTCAAAGATGGGGGTGGGATGGGGCATGAAATTTAGCGGCGGAGAGATGCCTGGACGGGCGATAAGACAACCAGTAGCCGCCAATTGATTACCTAGAATTCACCGTCGGGGCCTTTGTTTTGATTGGGCCTGATCCCTTGCCTAGGTACTATTTCGCCAGGATTGGGAACGAATATGCATCCAGACACAATCCTCACATCTTCCCTGCTCGCCCAGAGTCTTCGCATGCTCGTCTGGTGTTCTTCTACGCCACGAACGACGCTCGCAATCTACTGTCCATCTGGACTTTGCGCAGAAGCCACGAAAAAATCTCTGTATGGGATCGTCCATATTTCCAGACCTCAGCCAGTCCCCGCGTCGACGATTGTAGAGGCCGAGCGAACTGAAATCGGCGCAGATGAGTAACAGTCTATGGTTCTTGCTTGTTTGTCTCTCAATTATGCGCGTGGTATCGCGTCTATTGATTGCTCCTTTCCCTTCCGTTACAAGGTGGCCTCGGCCTGGATCTCGACAATCATCTCCGGGAAGCACAACTTGTGCGATCCAACACAGGTCCACGTGGGTCGGTGGCCCGGGCACCGCTCGCGCCAGATCTTCATCATGACGGGCTCGAGGTCGGTGTCGCGCATAAAGGTCAGGAACTTGTGCACCGCCAAGAGACCCTTTTCGACACCGGCCTTCTTGAGCGCCGCCTCGACGCAGTCGAATGCGGCCGAGATCTGGGCCTCGGGGGACGAGGTGACGACTTTACCCGTCTTCAGGTCGATGCCTGCCTGGCCGGCGGTGATGACGATCTTGGGTGAAGCAGGCAGGACGACAGCCTGGGAGAACCCGTGGTTTTGGGCGAACTCGCCGCCGGGGCCGTCATATTGGTGGAAGCTCATGGTGATGATATGAGGTTTGATTGTGTCTTCTGCTTCAAGAAGTGTTAGTACGTATCTTAACTCGACGAATGTAGACAGGCATGCATACTTGATGGAATTCCAACAGTCTAAGTTCGGTCCGGAACGATGAGAAAGAGGTAGATGTGGTTGAATTCCTTCTTCAACCCTCAATAGTGGGCGGCCGCGTGCTTTTTCTTCGAGCCTCAACTCTCTTGCCTGATCCAGAAGCCCGTGTTTACTGCTCCATCGAGCTATCGTTTTCTCTAGCCGCCTCCGGCTATGGCCATTGCATCCATGGTGGAAACTCTCTCGCTCACGTGGCTCGACCTCTTCGATAGGGTCTCAGACCTATCTGAGCTATAGAAGCTTCAAAGTCGGAGTGATCACTCGTGCTGCCCTGCATACCCTGGATTGAGAAGGTGGTGCCCAGAGACCCGCAGTCCCAGCCTTATCTGCCGGCCTTTGTCCGTGGCCGCTGGAAAGCCGCGCCGAGTCCGAGGGCCTTGATACCGTCTGCTCCACAACTATGATTAATAGTTCGGGCAACATTCCGGTCCTGATCTGAGGCTGAAACATGGCCTCTGCAAGGCTAACGACGGTCTTCTCCGCGACAGTCTAGAAACGAACATGTTTACAAGGCTTTCAATCTAACTTCGTGCGTGATGCTATGTGAAATCAATCATCAGAAGATTCGCCACCAAGACTCTATCGTCTCCATCTGACCTCACGGCTCGTCCCGCTGTCAATTTCCATAGAAATCGATCTTCTCCTTGGCCTGGCCACCGTTGAGCAACAAGTTGCGCGGGTCGTCAAAGTCCACCCATCCCAGCCACGGCATCGAGACCGAGTAGCCAATGATCTTTTGCAGCCGGGCGTCGTACTGCTTGACGCTCTCGAGCGAGTTCGCCAGGAACTGGTTCTCCTCTTGCCGCAGCAGACCCTTGATCATGAAGCAGCTGAAGACAAGCCGCTCCTCGTTGGTGGTGGTGTTGGCGCTGCCTCCGTGGTAGGCCGATGCCAGCATGATGAACCCATCACCGGGCTCGAGCGCGGCATAGTAGCAGAGGTCCTCGTTAGGAGGCTGAGTCTTGGCCCATAAGTGGCTTCGAGGAATGAAGCGTGTGGCTCCGTTCTCCTTGGTCGTCTTCTTGCCGGCCACAAAAAGACCGATTCCACAGTCGCGGCCGACCTTGTACTCGGTGTGCGAGCTCAGGGGCGGCAACTCGTTGTGGTAGTTCATGTCGTCACGATGCAGTTCTTGACGTTTGGCACCCGGAGCGATGGAGAAGACAATCGTGTTGTTGACCTGGGGCGGCGAGACCGAGGTCTCGAGCTTTTGACCCAGCCATGCGTCGTGGGTAGAGGAGATGAGTTTGTTGCAGACATCTTGGTAGAGCTCGTTGCCCAACACCTTGCGTGTGAAGGTTGGGGACTTTTCCACCAGCCCAGTGACTCGACGGGTCTCTGGAGGGAAGAAGTCGCCTTGCCAAGGCTGATCCTTCAAGATGTATGGGCGCACATCAGCATCGATCGCCGTGACATCCTCCCTGCTGACGAGGTTGCGCACAATACAGCCCCCGTTGCGGATGAGGGACTCGACCACCTGATCGACAGTCACTGTACGGGCGTCAAAGGCATCAACTTTGGCAGCTCTTGAATCCTCAGCTAGATGCTTGGGAAAGCCTCCCACTGGCGTGTCGGGATGAGGCTCCTCAACGCGTGACGGAGACATGGTTGGACGAGATAAAGCCGAAAACGAAGGAGGGAGCCTTGTCCTTATCAAGAAACCGCGGTGTCAAGTAGTCGATTGCAAGGCTTCAGGTCAGTTAGAACACTCTGTCTGTTATATGCTCAATCCAGCGTCACCCGAATAGTGACTTGAAGGAATCGGTGAAATAGAGGTTACTAGTAGGGCAGGTAAGAAAAGGTCCGCTCACGCTCGGCGAAGGCCTTACACACGCCACCTCAAAGGGAGATTTACACAGTAGGCCGGAAAAAGGACCAGATGCCTTGATGTCCGGCTATACCCCGTGTCCGATACAGCGAGCACCCAGGTTGAGTTACTAGTATTCGACGCTCAATGAGGAAGCTGAGAAAGTGGATACCGGCATCTTTGCTTTTGGCTTCCCACTTCGGGCGTTCGACGGCGATCTATGCTTCCCCTCAATCGTCGAAATGGTGTTCCGTGTGATGCGCTTGAACGAACCTCGAAGGCAAGACATCATCGCCATTCGTGGTACTGTGGATCATCACTCGGAGAACCATGCTGGACCAACGAGCAGAATAGCCCACACTGAGAATTCCTCGTTCACCGACGCAGCGAGCCTTGAGATTTACACGATGCGCATCATCTTATGGGTCGCTCTTCCCTACGCCGTCGGAAGCGCGAGTCTCTTTGCTTCCTCATCGCTTTCCGAACAGAGATTCCCCAGCTTTCAGACTGGGAGAACGCCGCAAGCGTAAGAAGCTGAGCACGAGAGGACCAAATACAACCAACGCTGTGAGACACGGAACGATCACTCGCTCACGTGTCAAACTGGGCCATACGTTTCGATCCCTCCCGAGCAACGGCCGTTCCCCGTGAGACGATACAGACAGTGATTCCGTTTCAAATCCTCGACAGATTGCCAAGAGGTTACACGAGTGCCCACGCCGCACAATTTGGGTTAGTGAGGTCGCTGCCTGCCGCTCTTGAATCAATAAGACAGTATTTGCGAGCTGGTGCTCCAGGAGATCAACCACTGTCCTCGACACAAGAGACCGCGACACAATGCTTGTGTGATAATGCGACTAAAATCACCGGCAAAGATCCTGCAAACCAAGAATGTGGCCATACACAAGCGCTGGGAACGGCACACGCGACTGCGGCACATTGAAGAAAGACACTTTGGAGAGGGAGTCGGCAAACTGCAAAGTGAGGTGGCGTGGCAAGGGTACCAAGCATAGCGCATCGAGTCAAGGCCAGCGTAGAGACTGCTTAGTAGGAATATCGTCGCTTAATGCCAAAATTACGCCGCTCAAATATAGTCGCCTTAATCTCTATCTAGATCTTCAGCCCCAGTGGAGTTGCCAAAGCCGTGTAGATGTTCGCGCGGAGTCAAGAGAATGGCAAGACTAGCATATGTCTGTGATTCCAATACGAGACATCGTCGTCCCAAGATATTGGACTGGGCCACATGAGCCTCAACCGTTCCGAGTTGGCCATCCTTCACGGCTTCTGCAAGCAACACATGCCTAAAGCTGCTCTGTCCACAAGCAATGGAGAAGCGAACAAAGTCAGGCGACGTGTGCTGAATGGAGTATGCCAAGCACGGACCCAGGGAATAGCTGCGGAGATGTAATGGTTCAATACCGAGAATTCGCTGTTCGAGTTTCGGGTTTCGCTCGCCTCTACTGGGTCCATATGGCAAACACAAGCGTTCCAAGTCGAACCTGAGCCTGACTGAAGCGTATTAAGCATTCCACAGTGACAGGTTGTGCGAGCAAAGTAGCACGGACCCTGATCCATCCCGTCAAATCTGCTTTGACCTCCCAACCGCCAGATGGAGAGGAACGAAGATAATGAGCGACACCCAGAGCAAGTCGAAGCCGGTACCAGAACGTTCTGCATGATTTGAAGAAGGTATGGGAGCAAGAGAAAAGTAGCAGGATGGCGGAAGAAACAGTAGTTGCACGATATCAACCGGCTGCAACCCCCCAGTCGTATCTAAAAACCAAATTTGCATTCCACAAAGCATCCGGAAGCATCACGCATAGTCCGGAGCATAGGATTTTCCTGTCCCAGGACAATTGCCGCTAGACTCCAGGTCAGCGAGACTGCAGGTGCATGTCGAGTTTGGTGGCCACGCCAGCTCCAGGCTTTGTTGGGCAACACTCTGCAATACCAACCCCAGAGAATGTCCCTGTGTCGTCAAATCGGCGGGTCCTCTCATACTTCTAGGCTTTGAAGCCTGCTCAATCCTTCCTGGCTGTCGATTGCTGTGTCGGAATTGGTGGGAGCATCGAGTGCTGAAATGAAGGACCTAGGAACCGGAGCGATGAAAGCAAGCCAACACGTCAACTTTAAGGGTTCAGATATCATCGCAGGAGAGGTGCACTGGTGGTAAGGCTGGCTCATCTGGCATATTGCTTCGCCAACAAAACCATGAGGATGGGTATGGTCATATACCCAGGCGTGCACACCTGTCTTGAGCACGGCTGGAGATGACTCGAGACTCGACGAGTTTCCTGGCGAAGGTGCGCATACCTGTTGAATGTTCCGTTCTTGATGCGCGACTCATATTCAGCGTGAGAATCGCTAGGTTGTTTGCGGATGTCAAGAGTAGCGCTTGTTCCGCGCTCCTGTAGTCTTGGATACTCAAGGCTCACCTTCGAGTAGGGCCACAGCTCCGACAGACAGTAGTAAGCTTCCGAGCCTGCTACCGGCTCTGCTCAGCATCCTGATGCTTTGCTCGCCGTGCTTAGAGCACGCTGACTTTCATCATTCTGCATTCTCTGCTGTGCCTGGAGCACGTTCGCTTTGGTTTCCCTGTAATGGGAGCCACCTCATCCTTTGTCGCCAGGCGTCTTGAGAAAGATGTTCGCGCCCAGAGCAGCCCATGAACACCCACCCGAGATTGAGCAGCATTCAATTGACAGGTAGAAGCTCAATGTGAGCTGCTCCTGTGGCAATTCCGTTTCTCTTGGTAGTACGGACAAAGAGATATCGGCCCATGTAGCTGGCTTTGCAAGACGTAGGAAGATAGTTGGAGCTGGAAAACTGCGACGGCACAATGCAGATCGGCGCAAGACTAATCATCTGGGATGGCTGGAAGTGTGCTAGGCCTCGGTGCAGCAAGGATGGTCTTCGTGGCGCGAACCCGTGTAAGCGAGCATATCAGTCGTTGAGAGATCTGGGGAGACGATAACATGGCTCCGGCGAGGGGATTGGCGCTCGAACTCGAACTAGCCCGGCCTTGTCTTGCTGCTCAGAGGCTCGCCCTGCATTCTCTTGTCGCTTGTTGAGCTTGGACAGTTGTCGGCCTGGGAAGAAATTTGTGTTCCAGCATGTGTCCCAGCAGTTCTCAGCAGCGACATTGCACAAGTCGCCTGTTATTTCATGGCCAGGATACTGCCATGAATCGGAATGAGACCGACCGGAGTCGAATGCATCGTCTCCTCGACGCTGCAGCAGCTCCCGGCCGTTTGCACCTCAGCGGTACGGAAAAAGGCCAATATGCGTGAAGAGCGTGAACAGCGTGCGTCTGCATGCATTGTCGCTGTTCCATCATGCTTTGCACACCAGAATTGCTCGCTCTTGGCCTTCTCCACCCGTCTTGCCGTCCTCTGCCTTGGTCTCCGCCCTGACATCCGGTTGTTGAAGACACAGGTACGTGAGTACTGCAATGGTGCGTCTGATGTTTCTTCGGGGTGGTGACGGTCGATTCGGATAAAGAACTTGCCGCAGAACACGGGGAAACATACAGGACGCTTCTCCGCTTGCAGATGGTCCCACTATTCTTCGCAGAGTTTCTCGATAAACTCGGTTGGCACAGCCAGACTCAACGGGCAATATTGTGCCCAGAGCAACATGCTCCGTGGTTTCCAGCATTGCTAGATGATCATATCGCCGCGTTGCTGCATCTCTGACTTGATCACTGGGCTGGTTCTGTTCTCGCTGGCACAGTGCTTCCCCTGGGCCAACCCACCGAGTGCTGCGGTGAGAAGCTGGGAGAAGTGTAGAGCAGCGCCAAAGAAGATGTTTCAGCATCTTGCTAGTGGCCTCTACAGGGAGAAGTCCAGTATAGGCAGTTCCAGGGGTAGAAATCCGGTAATCTTCACCCAATATGCCATTTTCCCCCGATGGGTCAGAGGGGTACTCGAGCATCAACTGGTGACTTCGACGAGACTTTTATCGTTCCCTGACGTTGCACAGAGCATGGAATTCTGCGTTTAGGCCCTCAAGTTGCGTTCAACCTTGGCCATCATCCATGCAAGTCGATGGTAGGCACCCATGCACCGAAGCAACAAGTGTAGTAGTAGGCTGTGCCGTGCACGGAGAGACGTTACTCTGGCTCTCCGAAATAGATCTCTGGCCGTATAATGCGGAGTCAGTTGTCGAAGCCTGCTCATCATACAGGTGGTTGCATGGATTGGGGGGAAAGTCCGTCCAGAAGCCAGAGGAACACTTAGATTAGCGTAACGCCAGCAGTACAGGGACATGCCCACCCTCCAGCGTAGGACGTTGAGGAGATGACAGTGCGGAGAAGACGTCCCTAAGCCAAATTGCTATTCAAGTGCTGGGAGAGTAGCAAGGTTGAGACTTTCTTGCTGGTTGACAAGTCGGCAAAGGCTGACGCTCTGTAGGGTCGAGAGCATGCCGACGCCGGCTCCGTTGGATTTGCTAGGATGATTCTCGACAAATCATGCCTTTGTGGCAGTCCTCTCAAGCCGTCCCCGCTGTTTTTCTCGGCCAGTAATGATTTTCTGTCGGGGAAATATTAAGCTGCGAATTGGCGGTTCCAGCGGATAGAGCGAAAAGGTGACAGCTGTCTCGATGAGAATGGCCAAGCATGACGCGAGTGTGACCGTGGATGCCGTTCAATTTGCAAAATATCTATCAGCTTTGAACAAAATTTAATGTACTTGGAAGCTGGTGGATTTCACACCTCAACAACCCAGAGCGACGTCGAGCGAACCCGAGCGGCGAAACGAAGACGGTATGATGATTGCCTCCTCTCAATTACTCGTGCGGGTGTATGTTCAGGTACTCAGTCCACAGCCTTTGTCCGCATCCTTGATTGTAAGAGTGGTCCTCATGCTGAAAAATCTTGAAAGGCATAGTATTTAGCTGACTGAATCGAATGTGCAGTGCATCCTTGGCATCAAGCATCAACTGAGAGAGCTGTCGAGACGTTTGAATCTTAGCTGGGTTGCCGTGCTGTCGTGCCGCCAAAGTTCCGCCGCATGAATCGCATGGTCTGACGTGAGTAACATCTCAACCATCATGGACCGGTGGCAGTGAGGTCACAAGACAAATTTGGATGCATTGGGCTTGCCCTGACCTATGTTGGCCTGTTGGCTTCATATGCTCCGCTCGGCTTTCCGCTGATGCTCGGTGTTGTCCCCGCGGGCACATCTGTAGGCGAGGTTGCATAACCACTATGGGAGTTCTGCAGAGTGACCAGGATGTATACCGGAGCACGGAAGACGGGTTCGGATACCGCGAAGAGGCTTTGTCCTTCTCTGTGCAACGTTGACGCTCTCTCGCGGTCTTCGTTGGCCGCGGTAGTTCGGTAGACCCGAAGAGTCGTCTGGCGGACTGTGGGTACCAGAATTGACGAAGCATGCAATAGACCCACCACTGAGAGACGTGGATGCGTGTTCATGTCGGAGGGACTCCGAATCAGCTCCTCCTGCCGACCCAAACTGTTCAATTCGCGAAGTGGCTGTGGACTGTTGGAAGGTCCGCCGCACGGTAGAGAAGGGCGGAGCGAAACGTATTGCTCCAGAGAGTGTTGACTTGAGCCCGCCGTCCTTCTCGCCTAAGTGTGGTAGGACGTACGTGGATTTCGAACAGCTGCAGCATCCCATGGCTCCCGGCCGTGAACCGATCGGCCACAGCCGGACCCTCCCCCGGCCCAACTCCCGCGACACGACACTGTTGGTAGGCACATGGCCGAGTAGAAGCTGGTATTTGGTCGCACGTACTTCTTCTGGTGTCTCTGACCATGCCGCGGCTCGTCACGACGAAGACGTGAACATTAGCAACGTAGGGGTTGCTCCATCGTGATTGTCTGTAGCTTTCACAGACGCCCACCCCGGCACCGCAACGTCCAAGATCGAGCGTGCTGCACCTGCTACTTCAGCTGGTCCGCTAGAGTTGTGTCTCTAAGTATTCATGCTGATGCTGATGAGTTTTGGAGAGAGGACAGACGGGAAAACCCACATGTTCAGTCGTCGATGGAGGAGAGCCGGGAAATTGATTCCCATGCACCGCAGTCCACCTGTGAAACCGGCCAGGATCAAAAGGTGGCTCTCAACTCGATGGTGCCAATCTCTGCACCGAAGTTGCTGCCGGAGCATGCAGCTGTCTCGGCAGTGGAGCGGATCAACACCCGCAGCCATGTGACAATTGGAGTGACAGTCAGAACCTGCGAGACAGGCCATGGATTCTCAACGGAATAGGCGCGCAGCTTGCAGCAACCAGGCAAATCTGGGGCGTTGGGAGGACGGACACGATGGGTAGGGAGAAAGCAGCGACAGCATGAATTGGCCCACGAACCGCTCGTTGCTTGGCTCTGGATCTTGCAGCGTCGGAAATCAAGGTAGGTCAGCCAAAGTGTCGCTGTTGAGTATCAAGAGAGTGCGTGGTTTCTTCATGACCTCCGTGACCTTGCAACAGTATCACTGTGGCTTTGCATTTTACGTTGCCTTCTTATCGACGTTTTCTAGTTCATAGCTATTCGTATGGTGACAGAAACGGTGAACCTCCCCCATCGCTGAGGTTGAGGACAACTTTGGCTCTCGGGTGACAAGGAGAGTTGCTGTGGTGGCACCAACGTGCATAGTTTCGGCTGATGATGGCGTAACTTGCTGGATGGAGGGCCGCAATCGTCTTGGCTGATATAATGCTCGTCGTAGCTTGGCTTTGGATGTCTCCTCGATCAATCACAGCCTTGGGTGGCTGTGCGCCAGCTCTGAAGATAGGCTGGAGTGCCTTGGTGCAATGGAGGCAAGCTCTCAGTAGATACAGGCACATCTAACCGACGCCGTAGAGAGAAGGCCGGTACGTGATGCCAATCGTCGTGTTTTGGCACTGAAAGAAGCTTATCTCCATTGGAGATGGGCTTTGTACGGTATGCTTTGGAAAAGTGATGCCGCATATAGAGAGAAGACTCATCCTGCTCTGGTAACTCCGCCGCCAACCAACGTGCTCACCCACTGCCCTCGTGCAAGCGCCTCGACATTGTCAGAGGAGGCCATATTGTGCAGCCCATCTGGGTCGCTGCAGGTACCCAGTGTTGCCATGAATCCCTAGTGCTTGGACCCCAATCTTCTAGCACATTGCAAACCAGGAGAACAAGCAGCGCGACCGGTGATTTGCAGATGAGAACTACACCATTAGATCTTGCAATCTGTAGAGACTCTGCGAGCTTGCCCTTCAGATGCGACTCTCATCGCGTGAAAGTCGGAAGTAAGTTGAACCGGTAGCCGGTCGTTGGTGTCCACCAGCGTACGTTTTGGAGCTGGAGCAGAGATCCGACAGATGTTCCGAGCTTCTCGAGAGATGCGAATCAGCATGGAGCTCTGGAACACTCTCTCATCTCGTGTGTCCCAGCGTATCCTGGTCTTTCACCTGCAGAGATGCGTGGTTGTGAGGTGACTAGTAGATTTGACGGCGAGCAAGAACATTTCAGCGCCGGAATTGAATGTCCCTGTGCTCTGTCTCGTCGGTAATAACCTGCTGTGTCCACCCATCCCCCAGTGGCGTCTGATTGGCATGATGACCTAGTAGGTCCGCACCTTTTGCGCGGGTCATGCAAGAGATAATTTTGTCTGCGCAAACCGCATGAGAGCATGACACAGAACTGGGTTCGGCAGGCGACAGAAGTCTGAAAAGCCCAGCATCAACGGTCGCCACCGCTGTGAAACAGCTTCAGCATAGAAACCCGGCCGCCCATGGTGCTACAGCAAGCCAAAAAATCGATCAGAGACAACACCGCGCACCAATGAGCGGCGCGAAGCGCGGTCCGGCACCGGTACTGGAGGTACCCAGCTAGCGGTGAGCTCGGTTTCACTGTAATTCTTTCTCCATCCATCTCATGTGAGGTGCTGTTCATGTAGTGTGGTTGTTGAGAGGCGCGGGAGCAAGTCGGAGCTTTGTTCTGCGGGTCCTGCTGACATCTGCAACGTTGGTTTCAAGCAGCTAGTCTCGGCTCCAGAGCTGTAGATGTAGTGTCGTTTTCTCTGTCATGAGTTTCCTGAATGCCTGGCCTGGGGCTTATAGCAGTGCTCGAGGCAGATGGACGCGAGGGAGAGCAGCGAAACTTGATCAAGCAGCAGAAAGACGCGTCCTCCGGCTAATAGTCGGTTCGAGATTTCACGGTTGCCGTTGTGAAGCCGCTCCAGGCAACACTCAACTGAGTTTCGCAAAAAATCGACCTCCAGCAACCCAATATTCACCAGCTCATACACCACTTCAATATCAATCAACTCCCGCAACTCGAAGACACCGCCATGCTGTAGCGTATCACTTACAGCGGAGTCCTGTCGATGCAGAATGTTTCTCCACAGAGTGAAAATATCTCTCCCACATGTGTACAAGCACAACGCGGTGCTCAGCTCGCCGTTTCGTATGCATTCTTCAACGGAGATGCATGCAGCCCCATTATCAGTGTTTGAAGACATGGGAGCATGGAGTGCGGTCCTGTGGGAAAATGGTGAGACGATTTGAGAAGCCACCATCTGCCTTGCAAGGCAAATTCTCGTTGCTGAGCAACCACTTATGCTCTCAAAGGCGCAGGAGAGCACAACTACAATGCTTAATCACAAACAGATGCCACAGGAGAGTTCACCCGATTGATATCTACCTCTCCTGACTTGCAGTTCACTTCTCCAGCCCTCTCATCGACATCCTACAGCAAAGCAATCGTTTCTCAGTACACGGCGGAACGGTGTACATCACTACGGCGGAGAAGTTATTCTCAAGCTGGAGATAGCTGGAGCAGCTCGCGAGAACTCATTCAGAGGTCAATTCATCCCTAGAGGTACGCTTATGCTCTCTCACGACCTAATTTCATCTCTCCGATCCCGAGGAATTCTGCAGAAAGGTCTGCAGAAGTCACTGCCACATCACACAACCACGAGCGACGTCATGCGGCAAGCGACTGCACCCCCAGCTAGATTAGGCTCATTGAATACTACGCTGGCCTTCTCTGGCTCTCTCTCTCCCGGTCATGGGACTTGCTCGGTGCTGCTGGAAGGTTGTGTGGTTGGACAGCTGGCGACTACAGGAAGATCTCCGGAGACGGCCGAATCAACGGGATCTTGCGGTGAGATGATGGTGACGCTTCCAGGTTTTGGTACGGGTAACGAGGCACGTTCATCTATTCGTACTTTGTCAGGCATGCGGTGCCATGGTGTGCTGGTGATGATCAAGATCCGACACTAAGATTTCCGGAGATGGCTGAATCAACGGGATCTTGCGGGGAGATGATGGTGATCACACCAGGATGTCGCACAGGTAACGAGGCACGTTCATCTATTCGCACTTCGTCAGGCATGCGGTGCCCAAGTGTGTTGGTGGTGATCAAAATCCGACAGATGCTCTCGGGCAGCTTCCCATTTGTTCCAACGGACGCGTTGGAGCACTTGCACCAGTTCTCACGACGTCTATGGGCTCAACGCGAGGTCGGGAGCATGCGAACAGCACATGAAATGTGTCAAGTTCTGTGACGTTTGCATGGGATGAAAACGCTGAACATGCTCCAGGAGCAGACTCATGCCCGTGAAGATTGACACGAACGTTGAAATGAGCAGCCACAGCATCGCATTCGCGTCCACGGTTACAAAGACGAACGTTGACACCACCACAGACTTGTACAACGAAGCAAACACGTGCATGTTCAAACCGGGGGCTTCCAGACGTACAGCACCGCATGATGATGATGATGATCGCCAACGCGAGTCCGCTTATGTCAACTGCTGGACACTAACAGCAAGTCCTTTGTCGAGTTAGAGGGTGAGGCTCGTGGTGGAACCGGCGTGTCTTTCCGAGTCTGCTCCCAAGGGCTACATCTTCTGGCTCAACACAACGGAGTCGAATAGGAACGTCGTCTCGAACAAAAGCTGGCCACCGATGCACGGTACAAGGGTCTCGATTGTCGGCATCAGCGGCAGGCAGGTGGTCTTAAAAGCCGTGGTGACAGATTCCATGCTCCAGTTGTCGCACAACGATATTGACCAAACAGGTCAGCGCGGTCATGCAAGTACGTATATCTGACGGCGCAGACGTCTGAACGCCGCCTACGTGGTTCTCTACAAGCGCGGGATGGTGGCCAAGGTGGCCAACAGCTACTGCTGGGTGAACATGGACGTGACTCGCGACGTGGTGAGGACCGTCCAGGCGTCGAGGTTTGTCACCACGAACGAGATCAAGGTCAGTCACTTGCCTTTTCTGGCTAACGTCGTTGATTGCGATGGGCCCGCCGAGCGACAAGCCTGTAGACGCTGAAGAAAGAACACGTTCAACGCATGGACACCCGCGACGGAATGGTCGCCAAAGCGTAGATGAGCCAAAACGCAGTTCAAGCCTCTGAACGAGAACGAAGCCAGAGATTCCATCCTGTCTGCCCGCAGGCCTGACCCAGATGAATGGAGTTGCTTACCACTGTTCTCAGACAAGCGCCTCAGAAACAAGCTCCCAAGCTCGAAGGCCTACAGCCTCTCGAGAGAGTGAAAACATGCATACCAGGCAACCAGCTGATGAACAGGGCGTGGTCGATTTTGCTCATGGCATGTTCGCTCTATTTCGCTGCCAAAGCAAGTCAAAATACACACCGAGGCTCCACGTAGAGCGACTGTCTTTACGTGCTACTTCACGTCGAGCCTGGGATAGCTTTTCTCCACGGCGATCTATCTCAATCCCATTTGGCCCTTCCGTGCATCCTCAAAATGCAGCCTCCTTGCGGAGGTGCTTCTCGATGGCATGACTTCCGATCTCCAGCTGTTCCTGAACACTTCGGCATCGATAGCCACACGCTTTCGCTCCACGTCGCGCGGCTTCCACCGCAGATTCTCCGAGAGATCCGTTGGTGGCAGGGAATGATTGACGACTACCGGACTTATCGGGCAACGGCTTCATGCTTCGCCAACATACCGAAGTCTTCATTTCGTCCCACAAATTGTGCCGCTTCGAATCTCCAGACTTCGATAGTACGATCTCGCTTACCCCTTTCCTGCCGTCGCTTGCTTGCTCACGACTCACTTGAAGGTCTAGACTTACCTTCCCCGTAAACCCCGGCTCTCCCCACCTCCACAGTAATCAGGCTCTCCACGATCACGATGTCGTCTTTCAAGTATGTCGGTAAGCGTTAAGACTTATTACTGGCGGCTTATCCTGGTTTCTACCTTGATGCACGCACCAGATCTCCACCATCAGTTGCAAACATGTCCGATCACTCACGAAGCCTCTACAGCACTTGGGTTGCACTGTTTCTGTCTCTAGCCTCGATTGCATGTGCCTACGTGATTGTCATCCCAGCGACCACTCTCACGCAGCCATCTTTCAAGTATGATTCTCAACCACAGCTCGATAGCCTCTGACTCCTCCTAGTACATATATGGGCCTCGATACCGCCTCCAATGCACCCGAATTGAATGGCGCTGTCAATGGAGTATCCCTCGCGGGAGGCTTGATTGGGGCCCTTCTACAATCAGAGCAATCGGACAGATTGGGTCGTCAGAAGTCTGTGGCCTTGTCTTGCGCCATCGCTGTCGTTGGTGGCGCTCTGCAAGCTGGTGCTGTTCATATCGCCATGTTCATCGTCGCTCGGCTCATCGCAGGGCTTGGTGTTGGTGAGGCTGGTTGATCCGAGCACGACACGCTTCTGACCTCCACAGGTGCACTGATCGGTTCTATACCTCTCTACCAAAGCGAGATTGCTCCACCCAAAACCCGCGGGTTGATTGTCGGCTTTCATGGGATCTTCATTTCACTGGGCACGATCATGTGCAAGTAAGTGTGTCACTGAGCAAACCATTCGGAGCTAACGGGACCAGTTGGATCGGGTATGGTTTCTATTTCGTGGATGCCGGCGGATCGCAGTGGCGAGTTCCTCTCGCAATTCAGTGTGTGCCAACTTTGATACTCGGAGCTGGCGTCTTCTATGTTCCCGAGTCCCCGCGTTGGTGTGAGTATCCGTACAGTTCGACCTGAGCGTTGCTGACCTGCCCAGTGATTAGTCAAGATCGACATGACGATGCTATGCGGGTGTTGATGCGACTCCATCGCAACAAGGATGACCCCGATAACACGTTCGCTCATCGAGAGTATCTCCAGATCAAGGAACAGCACGACGAGGATGAAGTGAACAAAGTCACATGGGCACAAATGGTGACTGTTCCTTCCTATCGCAGAAGGACAGTGGTTGCAGCGTTCATAATGTTTGGAAGCCAACTGACTGCTACACTGGTGGTTTCTGGTGCGTGCTTCGAAGGGGTTTCGTAGAGGGTTGCTAACTCGATAGTTTACAACCCCGTTCTCTACGCAAGCCTTGGCTACGATACTCCCATGCAACTCCTTTTCACCGGCATCTGGGCCAACATTACAATTGTTGGCAACACAATCTGTGCATTCACGATCGACAAAATGGGCAGAGTTCGCAATCTGAAGTTCGGATGGATTGGAGATCTCATCGCCATGATCGGCATCGTCGTGTCAATCGCAAGATTTGAGGCGACTGGGTCCAGTGCGGCCGCACATTCAGGTATCTTCTTCTTGTACCTGCACATTGCCTGCTATGCACTCTTCGTGGATGCGACAACCTAGTAAGTTTTGGAAATTGGTGCTAGGCGGTGAACTGACTCAGACAGCATCTACACTTCCGAGCTCTTTCCAAACAACGTACGCGGAAAGGGAATGTCTATCTCGATCGGTTCATACTTTGTCGCCACCCTCATCATGCTTTGCAGTGCACCAACTGCTTTCGCCCACATCAGCTGGAAGTGAGTTTTCCAAAGATGCAAAATGCAAGGACTGACGCGTTCAGGGTGATTCTCATTTATATGTGCTGTCTCGCTGTTTGCATTCCATTCCTGTGGTTCATTCCAGAGACCAAGGGCAAATCCCTTGAGGAAGTCGGCCTTATCTTTGGTGACAGACACGTCCACGTTGCGTTGGAGTCGGACTCCTTGATGGCCACTATTGCGGTCAGCGACAAACAAGCAAATCCTCAGGTTGGACAGGTATATGAGCACGTCGAAGGAACGACGAGGTAGGGAATGGCAGCAGGACGGCAAATCTCGGACGCATGGGTTCGACATGATACGTATGAAGGCCTTTGCAGACGAACAGAGCTCGCGAAAATTGTCAAAGCGGCTGGAGCAAGTGGTTATGAGGCACGACCTTGCGGACGTGAATGAATATGCCCGAGCACTCTTCCAGCCGAGTGTCAAGGATCGCCGACGGCACTGCCATTGAGGCTCTGACTGGCTACAAGTTGACTTGTGCAGATGTCTCCTGACCCAAGTTTCAAATTGGTTTCGCGTGCTATGGTCGCTTCACACATTCATCACGTCTGGTTTCCCTAAAGTCCAGGCAGGCTCAATCGTCACACTCTCAATCTCCCAAAACTCTCCCGCCCTGATAATACTGCACCGGTATTTGTTCCCATTCATCCAGAAGTCTTGAAATTCAGGGGGCTGGCCTTCTCCTCGTCGGAAGTGTTGTGCGAAGATGACACTTGTCAATTCTGCTTTGTCCCCATTGACCATGCATCGAATGTTTGTTGCCATATGGGTCGTGTCCAACGGCCTCCCAACTTTGCTCATGAGAGCTTCCACAATCAGATCTCTGCCTTCGATTTTCCGAGACTGCATGCCCGAGTTGCCAAAAACGAGGTTCATGACCGAATTCTCGGCCAAGGATGATGCAGATAGCTGTGAGTCGCCATCGTCGAGTGCGACGACAAATCGAATCAGTGCGTCGATGGCAGCTTCTCTGTCGCTGAGGCCTCCAGCGTTCGGCATTGTGGTGGGATCGAGTTTGGAGGGGTACCGGTGAGTAGCGTGCTTGTGCAGATTTAGCAGAAGAAGTAGGCGAGAGAAAATAATCTCAGACGCAGTGAGCCAATTTCATCTTTGTGACGCTTTATCTTCAGAGTTTGCACGTGGCGGTACCACAATACCGATGAACGGTTCCATTACAGCTGGCAGCTTAGCTCCTAAGCAGAATCATTCCCTTTCGAGAACTAGGCAATATTCACTGCGAATCCTGGTACGCTCCACAGACACTCTACGGATCTAAACGAAGAGGAGATCAAGCTAACGGAGAAGCCGGGCGGAGATCGCGGAGAGGAGCTGGCGGCTAAGCCGAACACCGGAGCTTCCATACGACATGATTCATCTTGAGCGACGGATCGAACAGGCCGATATGGCTGGCGAAGGAATATACTCCGATGTTGTTTACTGAGGATTTCCATGGCGATCGAACCACGTGGATTCCGGAAAGCCTAAAGGCTCCAGCCCAACCCGGACTGATGCATTCCATTGAAGCCCCATCTCAAGTCATAGACTAAAGTTACAGAGTGTGGACATGGGATCGTTCAAGGCGAAGGAGGAGTATGAAGTATGATTCGTCGATGGCTCGGAATTCTCGAACATTGACTGCGACCGAGATCTCAGCATCCAACTCCCAACAACACCGGAAGATGAACCTACTGAAGAAATATCTGGCTCCATCCAGTCAAGATTGGGAAGCGGTTGTGGTAACGGAGTGCTTCGAGCGCAAAAATCTCCCATGCCGAAATCGGGACCAGCTTCCAGATTTGTCTCGTGAGCTTGATCGGGGTGAGTACGCGACAGATATCCCTGGTGTCTAACCTGGACATTGTTGGCTTCAGATTGATTGTTTAGGCGGGGAGAAGCCGGGACGCCGAATTCTCGACGCATTGCCGAAGAGTATGGTGTGTCCTGTCCGTTCGGCGTATGTCGCATGTCCTTTGGAATTTGCGTGTAATCCTCGGCCTCGAACTTCCGCACAAGCATCATAAGGATGTCGGCAGCTTTGAAAGCTTCCAAACTCTGATCACGCATTTGACCGAAGATGCGCGAACTCAGTTGCAAAGCCTTGACCATCTCTGATCTGGTCGGGACGCCTTGGGCCGCTTGCTGCGTGCTTCGACCCGAGAATAAGTCCGCGGTAATGACTGTTGCGGCGAGCAGATAATCATGGATGGTCAGCGATGTTTGATAGTTTGTCAGACTCCGTAGGTGATCGTCAACCGGGATCTTTTGGTTTTGAATGGCTTGAAACCGGAGTATTGACATGGCCGAGCTTAGGCAGACACGCCTGGAATAAGCAAATCGATCGTCGGCGCTTTTGCTGTCGAGGAATCTGCTATGGAGTACGCACAATGCTTTGTGGAGAATGCTGGACAGATTGAAGCGCGCAGAGACAACCACAAGCGAATCAGGGCTAGAAAGTTGACCAAGTTTCCAATATTCTGGGATATTGTCGTAGATATGGCGGAGCTCACGGTCAATCTCCAGGACTCGTTCCCAACGCATGGCATCTGGCCGCGAGATTTCGTCCAGAGCACGGGCGAAGGCAAAAACTAATTTGCTCTTCGAAATGAGGTACGAGACCTGAGTGAGCTCGGAGTCGGGCAAGGCTGGCGGGATAGCTATACAGTCCTCGTTAAAATCCTGGTCGTCGTGGACGTTGCGAGGAAATGGGTCTTCCTCGAGGGATTGAAGTCTGACCATCGATGGAAGGCCTAGCTGGAAAGAAAACATGATATCAGCCGCTCTGATGTAAGCCCATGTTCTCCGACGTAGCTCAGCCTGCCAAAATTAGAAGTGTTACTTATTGCGCGAGGTCACATACCTGGAAAGGAGTTGACGACAACGGTGGCTGCGAGTTTTGATGGTACCCCATTCGCATAGCCAGCCGTACAATCATGCCTTGTAAGACCCAGGTACTAGACTTTGCATCTCTGCTGGAAACATACTCCCCATAGCAGTGAAAGCACAACGCCTCGATCAGGAACTCTTGTGGTCGCGTGTAGTCTGCGAGAATCAAGCAATCCGTGAATCGATTACGGAAGGTATCGGCAAGATCCTGGCATTTGCCTTTGTACTCGGGAGGCTCATCGCCGTCTCTGACATAATCGAGCATTGCAATTCTCAGAATAGCGAACAGGAGAGCAACCCATGCAGTTGAGGCGCTGCTTTCATCGTTCCAAAAGTGTTCATACTGGAAAGATCAGTTGCAGCGACGGTGGGATTCATTTGACTTACCCGCTTCTGGAATATGGAGCGGTGCAGGAAGTCTGCGGGTGTCAGCTTTGAAATCGAGTTTAAAGAAACACTTACGCATGGGGGGATAAAGATGTGCCCAAAATCTTGTGATCATGATGTCGCAGCTATATCTTGAAGGGAGTTGCGACAGAATTTCACATCGACTCATGTGTCTCGTGGACCCGAATAAAAGGGTGGGACCGGGATCGTCAGGCCGTCGCAAAAAATGTGAGATCTTCTTGGTTTGCTCTTCATAGTTCTTCTGTTGTGCCCGAAGATGCGAACGGACTTCGCCAATCTGAAATGGTCAGTTAAAATCGCAAAGTCGGCAGCAAAATACTTCGTTCAATAGCAATGCCCAGTGCGCCTCGTTCACGGAGAGTCGCTCCTTGAAATCAGAACTGATGTTGATCACGGTACCTGGTTTCGCCAAGATGGTTGTGTTGCCATGGTCGGCTTCATCACCATCGTCGAAATCAGGATCGATGCTCGTGGAAGGTGAGTCGATTTGAGTCTGAAGAGATCGCGTGTTCTTCAGGAGTGTGTGGACGAGTTGCTCCAGGTGATCAATTCGTGCTTGAGAGCTGTCGGGCAAATCTTGCGGTTTCGGACGCATCTCGGGTTTTCGTGAAACATAACAGCAGACTGTGATGTCTCCTCGATTCACACAATTTCCGCATGCTGGCAGAGCTCGATCACACCTCAATCTACCAGATATTAGCGGAGCAGATGACTTTCGGGATAACGTACTTCCGATTTCGACACGGCAAGCAGGATATGGGTCTCCTGTTCCTGGCATTTCGTGACGCCTGGTCGTTCTGTCCACGGTAGACTGCCATCTTTGCTGCTTGAGATCGAAACGATTGCGGGAAGATAGCGGGTGATGATACAAAAGGAGATCTCGGTTCGAGGAGCCGGGGTTAGCGGGCCACAGATGCGGAGAATGCTTGGCAAACCACGGAGAAGACGGAGATCCAATGGGGTTAAAATGGCCAATCAGATCGCAGTACTGTACCTTCTATATCGGGTGTATACAAAGTGGAAACCGTCGAACTTGGGGTTGAAACTCGTCACCCACAAAAAATGGCTAAACACAAAGTTGAATTTCTTTCTGATGGACTCACCCTTCGAGGTGTAGTACAGATTCCTCATGGAGAAGGACCGTTTCCAATTGTCATCCTCGGGCATGGGCTGAGCGGGTTGAAGGAGTGGACATTGCCAGAGGTGGCGGATGCTTTGGTTCAAGTCGGCATAGCTGGTCTGTGGTTCGACTTCCGGAACTTTGGTGACAGTGAAGGGAAACCACGGGATGAGGTATCTCATTATGGTCGACTCCAGGACTGGCACGCCGCGATCAGTTACGCGACAACTCTACCGGAGATCGATCCGAAAAGAATTGGTATCTGGGGCACTAGTCTCGGAGGGAGAGATGTTCTCGCTATTGCACCAATCGAAAGAAGGGTGAAGGCAGTGGTAGCACAAGCGCCAGCCATCAAATGGACTCCGGCATTGGCTGCCAGGATGGCCGGATTTAGTGACTTCGAATCATTTCAACAAGAGTTGGCAGAGGACCAGGCGAATCGAGTTCTTGGAAAAGAACCTCGATATTTGCCATTTGTGAAGCCCACGGGCGATGATGTCAAGGCTGCATTCATTGAAGGATTGACCGATTATGAGAGACGAAACTATTCGGGACGCATCACCTTTCAGAGTTATCAGCCGAACGCTTTGTTGGATGTGATACCGGGGGTAGAACTCATTGCTCCTACGCCTTTGTTGTTCATTTTGGCAGAGCAGGACTTTCTGCCGGGACAGAAAGAAGCGTACCATGCAGCCAAGGAACCAAAATCGCTGGTCACTGTTGGAGGGAATCATTTCTCTCCTTATACGACATCAAAGGCGGATTCAATCAAGGCAACGAAGGAATGGTTCGAGACGCATTTGGGAGGTTGATAGTGAATGTCAGCTTTCTCACAACTCTTGCAATCTCAACTCAGGCTCAGACATCAGATTCCTGTGCCAAATGAATTCCGAATATCGTCACTTCGGTAGATTAGTAACCCTGACCTATTGGGTATCTTGAATGAGTCTTTCTCAGCTATTTTCTTCTATCCAGTCAATTCCTGTTGGGTTGTCTTCTAGAGTTTCAGGATCCAGCCAAGATTGCAAGAGTCGCAACTCAGATAGCTGGTGCATGGTCATGGCCGGAAATTTGGAGGAATGCAAAACTTGGAGTGCATATTACAATGCCATTCTGACCTTCAGGAGGTCTCTTTGCACAATCTCCTCCTTCTTCGCCATAAGTTCCTCCATGTCCCAGCGAGAGTCTATGTACCTGTTCGCCAGCCAAACCCTACGCTCTCTCGTCAGGAAAACCAGCGTATCTGCCACCATGAACGGAGTATCGGTCAATCGACCGTGCAACTCAGTAGGAAAGGTCGATGCCATTGCAGTCATGACACCACCTGGGGCAATAGCATATGCAAGAACTCCATCAGACTCATGTTCTACATTCAAGTAGTAGTTGAGCTTCAGCACAGCCAGTTTCGAACTCTCGTACGCCGATCCTCCAGGAAGCGTAAAATGAGCTCCGACACTGGAGACGACGACAAGGGTTTTCTGTTTTCCTTTCAGCACAAGTGGCATGAAAGCTCTCGAGATGAGATACGGCCCTTTGACGTTGACTTCCCAATCACGCCACCACTTGGTCGGCTGTGATTCCACGAGTGGGACGTAGCCTGCCAATGTCCCTGCATTGTTGATGACGAAATCGAGGCTGTCGAATTTGGTTGAGACAGTCTTGAAGGCTTGGGCAACAGAATGCTCGCTGGTTACGTCGACTTGAACTGCCATGACCTTCGGCCCAGAACGACCCGCAACCTTTGCTGCTGCGAGTAACTCTGGCAGCACAGGTTCCGCGTCCAGTATATCGAGTAGGACGATTCCCGAGGCTCCAGCTTTGGCATATGACAATGCCATTTCCTTGCCCAGTCCTCTGGCAGAACCGGTAATAAGGACATTCTGACCAGTGAAGTTTGATTTTAGAGGATCGATAAAGGGGTATGTGTCGTTATGTTGTGTTGGAACAAATCCGTGTCCTATAGAAGTCAGTGATGTAATTTGAACGAGAGGCACCAAATACCAGTGCTTGGGTCCATCTTGAAAGAGTCTTGCTTGTTCCATGAGAATTCTCGGGACGAAGGCGTACTTTACTTATTCTGGACTTCATTCCTTGCATGAAGTACCCCATTTCATCCCGAAAACTCCGTCCGAGATCTCCGCAAAACCAACAGGCTTGACGAGGAGCCCGGTCGCACTACCGAAATATACTTTTGAGACTATTCACCGGGATATAATGCTGTGGGTCACGACTCTACTGTTGCTTGTACACCACAACAGTAATCATGATGCTCTTTCTTCAGCTCGCGATCCTTGGGGTTATTGGAGCCTTAGTATTCCAAGCCGTCTACAAGTCTCGTAAAGCGTTACCAAACGGTGCAAAGCCACTTCCAGGCCCTAAAGGAAAGTGACGGCCCATGATCTTATCTTACACCAAGCTGATTGTCTACAGGCTGGCCAATAATCGGCAATGCCTTTGATATTCCAGACTCACACCCCTGGCTTAAGTTCAAAATATGGGCAGACGAGTTCGGACCCATATATCAAGTCAAAGCGTTCGGAACCACGATTGTGGTCATCTCAAACGAATCAATCGCCAATGACCTTTTCGCGTTGCGCGGAGCACTCTATTCCGATCGTCCACAGTTGATCATGGCTGGTCTGGTTTCAGATAACGGCTTCCTCGGTGCCGCACGCTGGGCTGAATATTGGCGAAAGGGAAGGCGTTTCGCACAATCAATGCTGACATCTAGTAACATCCAACTGTCGTTGCCGAAGCAGACCCTTGAAGCTCGGCAAATGGTCGTCGACCTGGCGAGGGAGCCGTCAAAGTACGAGTATTGGCTTGAACGTGCTGGTGTCATCACCTCAATCAAGCAAATATATGGCATTAATGTGGAAAGAGGTCCAGCGGAAGAACATCACGTCCATAACATCACCTCATACATGGGAACGATTGATCGTGTTGCCACGCCTGGAGTTTACGTTGTTGAGTTTCTGCCGTGGCTGATGAATATCCCAACTTGGCTTGCGCCTTTCAAGAGGGAGGCAAAGGTACTTGTACGCCGACATTGGGACTATATGGCATCGTTGGTCAGACAGCAGGATCGATCGGACAGCTTTGCCAAACGATACCTCGAATCGAAAGACGATTGGGGATTGACAGATCATGAAATTGTCTGGGTTTTGTCCAGTATTTATGGTGGTGCATCCGGGACCTCGGCCACTGCAATGCAGAGCATTATTCTCAATATGTGTCTCTTTCCGGAATGGCAGCAAAGAATTCAGGCGGAGATTGCTGAGGCGGTTGGTGGACGACTACCGAATTTCGATGACTCTAGTAACCTTCCGACGGTACGAGCGGTCATCAAAGAGTCTATGAGATGGAGGCCAGTTCTTTCTGGAGGTTCGTCATGGATGTAACACAAGTTCAGTGCTGACGAAGACAGGATTCCCGCATTCTGTGATCAAAGATGATGTATATGAAGGGTACTTCATTCCAAAAGGAGCTGTGTTGATACCAAATCAATGGGCGATCTTTCGTGACGACCAAATTTACCCAGAGCCGGACACATTTCGACCTCAGCGATGGTTGGAACCGGGTTATCCCACGTATCAAGAGCCTTTGACAATATATCCGAACCTTAAAAGATTTGCGGCATTCGGGCATGGGCGACGGATCTGTCCGGGCTTGGAAGTGACAGAAAAGGCTTTGTTTCTGCAACTTTCTTCTTTGCTTTGGGCTTGCAGAGTCGGGAAGGCAAAAGATGATACTGGCAAGGAGGTTAACGTTCCTTGGTATGATTATACCGGCGTGGCGATCTCAACACCTCGAAAGTTCGAATTTGTCGTCGAAGAGCGTGTAAAGGGGAGGCTGAAGATGTTGGAGGATGCGGCAAATGAAGCGTATGTAGAGTAACTAGTTCTACAATCTTGCCTTTATCGTACGCTCTATCTCCTCCGTGTCCGCTTTCGCCCATTCCTTGATGACCTTCCTCACGATCTTGCCGCTAGCAAATTTAGGAACCTCCTGAATGAACTTAACACCTCCGGTAAGTTGTTTATGCTTGGCCACCCTCTGAGCGACAAAGATTTATAGATCCTTTATAGTGACTCGAGCGCCGGTTTATAGAATAATATATCCCCTCAACATCCCTTCGTCGTAGATGGTCATCCTAGCTACGGTGGCGTCTATACACCCTAATGCTCGAGTTTAACGGCTTCCAACTCTATAGGGTAACTTAGAGACCTTAAATTATCAGCGGGATTATATAGTAGGAATTAACTTATATTAACTTTAATTAATTCATTCTTTTAATTAATAATCTACTATCTACTCTTTTATATAACTATAATATTACTAGTCCTTAGTATCTATCTAGTTTACTTTTAAGAGTAGCCTATTTATTCTTCTAGTACCTAAGTATTATTTATAGTCCTATCCTAGAGGACCTAACCTTATATTATTTAGGTATCCGTATTAGATACTTATTTTAAATAAGCTTAGTGCTATTCTAATTAGGAAGTTAAAATTTTAATTAGGATTCTTCTAAGATTTCTACTACCCTACTTAATAGTACTTATTAATAAGAATCGAGATTTTTAGTATAATAGGTACTAAGATAAGTTTAAGTACTTATTTCGCTCGATACCTATTATATAATCTTCTAGTTTTTTTAATAATATTATTTATTAGGGTCTATTTTATAGGTATATAGTCTTAGGTTTCGAAAATCCCTTTAGAATATTAAGATATTAAGCTAACCCTAAAGAGGAAATAATAAAAAAAACTTAAGAGAGAGAAAATCTTTTTAACTAGAATTTTTCTAAGTAAAAATTTTAACTTTACTAAAAGGAGCGTATTAAGTTCTATATATAGCTAAAGTTTCGTAAAAATTAAGTTATTTCTTAAAAGATTATAAAATAAAAGGAGTTACCCTAAGCTTAAAGTAAAAGATAAAATAGTTAAAATTTAAGATTTAAAGTATTATAT